>VXBJ01006172.1:682585-793089 GCA_013400055.1 Nycticryphes semicollaris
GCGCGCTTACTCCGCACCTACTCCCGGCGCGGCGGGCAGCTCCGCTGGTTGCCGCCTCCCGACCGGTGGATATCACCGCCGCAGGACCGCAAGCGGTTCTTCAGCTCGACGTCCACCGGCTCCAGCGTCCTCTCGGCCAGCTCCAGCGCCCTCTCCGCGGCCTCGGACGACCCTAGTTTCTTGTCGCCCGGCAAGCGCAACCGGAAGCCCCAGGGNCTCTGCTGTGCAGCACCCCGCAATGGCCGCCCCCCGCAAGCACCCGTCGGCCCCGCCGCCGCCAGGCCCCGCCGGCCGAGCTCAGCTCCTTCATCCTCCACAGCACCAGCGTGGAGGGCGGCTCGGGGCTGGGCGGCAGCCTGGAGCTCTACTCCCCGCCGCGCCGGCAGCCGCTCGCTTCCTCCCGCAGCGCCCGGAACCCGCCGGAGTCGCGTCGGGGAGAACCGAAGCGCCCTCCGCCATCGCCGTGGGTTGACAGCGACGCAGGGAAAGAGGCGGCTGGAGAGCCCTGTCCCAAAATCATGGAGCCGAGCAGGGGGTGGGAGAAGTCCGGCAGGGTTCTGAGGGCATCGGTGCGGGGGTCCTGCCGGGCACCGCCTCCTCTGTCCCCGCAGAAGGACGCGTCCCCTCCTTGGGCAGCGCTGCTTCCCGGTAACGTCGAACCACTGCATTCTACACCGCACGAGGGTGCTACTTCTGATGAACTGTACGAGAATCCAAGGAGAGATTCAACAAAAGGAAGCTTGCCTTGTCACAGCAGCGAAGGCAAGGAGTACCAGCTTACACCAGTGGTGGTCTTGGACCCTCACGAAGTGCCCATGTGGCTGATGAGCACAAAATGCAACAGAAAGGCAGATATTCAGCCCGCCTGCCAGCAGCCAGTGTCGCCTTTGGGCCTTCAAGGAATCTTGGAGAATAAATATCAAAGTACCGAGGTGATTCCTGGAGGGGGAAGCACGTGTAGAAAAGCTTGTATCAGTGGCTTCAGTGCCAGCCGGTGGGGGAAGCAAGTAAGGCTCCGTCCAAAAAGACACAAAAATAAGAGACAGCAGCAGCCTAATAACTCGTTTCTCAGACCACAGATGAGGCAAAAAGGAATTAAGAGGGGTGTTCTGGAGACATCTGTAGATGTAAGAGACAATGGCCATTCATTCCTCAATAGCTCCTATGCCTGGGGTAGAGTTCGAGCATCTTTGTCCTTCCATAAGAAGAAGAAAGTTACCACAGAAGAGAGTTTTTGCAACAGTGTCCTTTGTACCCCTTCTACGAAATTCCAGATTTCGGGGCACCAATTGACCCAATCTGCTGGTACAGCTCAGTGTGGCACTTGGTCTGCTTCCTCCATGATCCTGCTGGCTCCCAACATATCCTCTTCTGTCCTGGAGCCAGTGCTTACGGATGCAGAGAAGGTGTTTGGGGAATGCCACCAAGAGGGACCTATCACTTTTGAGGAATGCATTCCTTTAGATAAGATGAAAGATTGTGAGAAAATTGGAGAAGGGGTATTTGGAGAGGTCTTCCAGATCGACAGCGAGAGAGGACCTGTGGCCTTAAAAATAATTCCCATTGAGGGGACTGAAAGAGTAAATGGTGAAGCTCAAAAGAGCTTTGGAGAGATTCTGCCCGAAATCATAATTTCAAAAGAACTCAGTCTTCTGTCTGAGGAGTCTGTGAATAGGACTGTTGGGTTTATCAGCTTGTACTCTGTGCACTGTGTTCAAGGAGCCTACCCTAAGTATCTCCTGGAAGCCTGGGACAAGTACCATGAAGTAACAGGGTCAGAAAACGATAGGCCAGATTTTTTTGGGGACAAACAGCTCTTCATGGTTCTGGAGTTCGAATTTGGAGGCAGTGACTTGGAGAATATGAGAAACAGGTTCAATTCGGTGACATCAGCAAAAAGTGTTTTGCACCAGGTGACTGCTTCCCTGGCTGTGGCAGAACAGGAACTGCGCTTCGAGCACAGAGATTTGCACTGGGGGAACGTGCTGGTCAAGAAGACGGATGTCAAAGAGCTCACTTACGTGCTGAATGGGACAACACACACCATCCCCACAGCGGGGATTCATGTCAACATCATAGATTATACCTTGTCACGGCTGGAGAAGGACGAGTTAACTGTCTTTTGTGACCTTTCTACTGATGAAGAACTCTTTCAAGGCACTGGGGACTATCAGTTTGATATCTACAGGCAAATGAAAGCAGAGAATGCCAACAACTGGACAGACTATCATCCACACAGCAACGTCCTCTGGCTCCACTACTTGTCAGATAAATTTTTGAAATGCATGGGCTACAAGAAAAAGGAATCAACTACTTCCCTGAGGAGAATAAAGCAGCAGCTCATTAGGTTCCACAAAGAAGTCCTGAGCTTCGAGTCTGCCACTGATGTTTTACAAAACAGCAGACTCTTCCAGTGAGCACGGGAGCACGACGCTGCCAAGAACTAACTCACTGCCTTTCTCTTTTGCTCTTATTTTATGTATGACATTTTTTAAATGTCAGCACAATGAAGAAATGTTACGATCGGTTACTAATGTGTATAACATGCTACCAAAAAGGTCTAAAAAAAACAACCCGTCCAAAATGTCTTGTGCTTTTGAGATGTTTCCATGTGTACTTTTTTTGAGGGGCGATGGTGGGAGAGAGAGCAGGTCTGATGTTTGAGAAGGGGGAGAAAAGGACTGTGCTCAGTGATGTTTTGAATTCCACAGAAGTTTTCTTATCTTAACAGTCTTAGATTATTATTGTCTTTACTATATTGTCTCTTTAAAGAAAAAAAAAATCTGTGCAGTGAGGACAAGGGCAAATATTCTTAATCCAGTTGGGGACGGAGGGAGGGGGAAAACTCTACCTTTTGACTTTCTTTTAAAAAAATGAAACTCTTCTTCAGTTTGGCAGAATTTGTACCTGGAATGATGCTACAAAATGTCAATATGTACCATTTCTTCAGTGTAGGCTTTAAAAACACTGTAATCTGCAGTAAGATGCTTTGGTTTTTCCCTGTAAGGACCATGAAGTCTTATTGGATTAGGAAAAAAAATAAGTACCTGTGTTCCAGGTGCATTGTTGACCGTTATTCTGTTGAGATCTTGGATACGGGTGGGAATCCAAATCTGTAACTTGATGGTAGCATTAAAGCACTTTTCTCCATTTATCTAGAGAAGAAAATGCACATGGTCATAGGTGTTCTGTAGCCCTGACTGCGGATGGATCAGGTGACTGGCATTCGAAGCTCTACTTACATTAGATTTCAATTCTTTGCTTTAGAGAAGTCCTTTGCTAACATTCAGTACATTAAAGAAACTGGTTTAAAGAGAATGATAAATCAAACTAAGTTAAAAGTGGATTAGGTTATTATTAAATATTAGTACATTCGATGATCCAGATGCATTAAGTAATTAAGAAGTAGCATCATCCGATTTGTTATAACTAGAACACTGTGCTGTCTGTCTGTGTGTGTCTATATATGTAGTCTATCAATTAGATGCATCTTTGAACCTACCTTGAAGTCTGCTTTTTACAAGCCTAAAGCAGTCAGAGACCTTGTGATATGACTTTATTGTTCTGTCTTCCAGACTCTTTTTCTATTTTGTACCACAGAAATGACTTGACAATCTGCAGTGCTTGAAATTATTAAGATGGAAATTGTATTGGAATCTTACCAGGCATCCTCTCAATCCTGTTTTTTTTTTCTCTAATTGACTAAAGTAATGCAATATAATTTAATATTCTTAAAACTTACTTGGTAAGGATTGCAGTGAATGCATATCTGACATCAAGGACGTGTTCTTCAGCCAGAATTTTCATTTTATGCTTTAAAAAAAAAAAAAACAAAACAAAGGAAGGATGGATGAAACAAGGTTATTATCTACAGTTTGAGAACTGCCAATAGGGGCTGTACAAGAGGGATGGGAGCAGAGTGGCAGTAATTAGGAAAGGAGAGGTGCCAGCCCTCTTGGTGACACGGGGCAGCAGTGCTGGAGTACCCCTTAATTACTACACATTTTGAAAGCTGCCATTGCCTTGAAATGTTTCCCCACAAACCAACGCTAGTTTGCAAATATGTTGTATTGTGCTTTCATCAATCGAAACTTAAAGCTGCTGCCCTCACAAAACTGGGCCCTAAATTAATATAGAAACCATTGCCTTAAACTGTGATTGCAATGAAGAGTGGGTGCCAGAGATGAGTTCTCATTTGCTCTCTGTTTAAAAATGCTGTGTACTAGTCTGTCCCCATAAATTTTTATAGGAGGAACGTGACAAGAACAGAAGCCACCTGGAAACTTCCCCACCATAGAAAACCCCTAAACAGGAAAAATGCCCTGAATGTGGGTTCTCATCCCAATCAATTGGAAGGAAAGCTTTACTGGGAACAGGGCTGGATGAGGTATTTAATTATCTGTCCTCTCTCCTAAGGAAGGAGGGTGTCAGAACCCAGTTGGCCCTTTCAGAAACACAAGCTTTAAAATACACTTAAATTATGACTTCAAAGGGTGCTCTACCTTTTACCGAAATAATAAAGTATGAGCAAAGCTGCACCCAGGGACAGTTCTGTGTCCAGGGATTCTGGTGTTTCCTTCGTAGCTCACAGTGTATTTTGTGGTGAAAGCAGCCATACTCGGTGGTATTAACAGTGATTACAGACTTATTTTGGAATATGCTTTCATCTAATTGCCAAATCACTGAAAATATTACTTGTTTTTAGGGAAGAAAAAGACATAATAAAATATCAATTCCCCCATAAATACTCTATAACTCTCCAGGATACTGTTAGAACATGATGGCTAATGTGGTTTTTTTTGCTTATCATCCCGTTCTGGAAAAATTGGTCATTAAGAGCAGAAATATAAAAAAATATCTCTCGCCTTGAGAAAATGCACACCAGCCATAAGCTGAATTTGAAGGAATAGAGGCTCTGGCCTAATTTTATAGAGAGAGGAGACAAGAACAGCTGCTCAAAGTATCATTCAGAGGTGGGGGGAAAGTGAAAATAATGATTTCTATCTTGTCTTGAATACTGGATGCCAAATTCTGCAGTTAGAGACTCAGAAGTTAATGGTATTGGTGAGCCACAGCGAACAGCCGGAGAGGATGGCTGCCAGGAGAATAGGAATGCTCTTTAATGTTTAAAAACAGACTGGGAAATTAAACTCAGCCCGTGTCTGCTCCCATAAAATGAATTAGGCACAAATAGCCCCATAAAAGCTTGAGAATCTTAAACCAGATAAACCCAGCACTCATGTTCTAGTCCTAACAACTGAAATGTTCCTTCCCTTCTCTGGACTTCACTTCAAGATTTATTTAGGTAGTAAATGAATAGCAGTCTGCGATGGTTTTTGTTTTCAGCAGACTGCTGCCAGCTGAAGAGTTGGTCTGTGATCTTACCTCAATAATCGCCTTCTTAAAAAGTAGGGGTTTAGGACAGTTCAAGACCATAGTTGTCTTGTACGAGTCATCTCTAGTGTTCATTAGTGAAACATTCATGGTCACTCCTGTAGCATGTCCACCACTAGTTCCTTTCCAGAAGGAGACAGAAAAATGAGATGGGTGACCTGTAATTTCTAAGGGTTATTCAGTAAGAGGCCCAAAGCCTTCTGGTTCTAGTAATTACTCCCTCCAAATGATTTCACGCACAGGATAATGTAATCACCCAATTAATTATTCAATATTCTTCAGGGTGTGTAGGAAAATGCTTCCTTCTTAACATCAGAGGCAGCCATCTGCACACTTTAACATTTTATTGCCTCTCTTACATTGAGATAAACTTTATCATTGTTCAGGTTGATTGGCTTTTCACTGAATCTCCAGGGTCAATTTTACACTGACGTGATGGCTGCCGTGCACCAGCCTAAAACAACGTCACACGTTCATGGCTAAATGCCAGAACTGTGGCTTTAGGATGACTCTGGTTGTTTAAAACCTTGGAGTTTCCCCTCAGATTTCCTAGACCAGCCCAACGATGCCCACGGCAGCACACAGGTAGAGCCTTGTGTGGATGTGCTGCCATGGAAAGATGAACGGGATTGGGAAGCGATGTAAACAGAGGGGCAGCAAATCTTGTCAGGGGATTTGAAGAAAACATCTTATGCACAAAGATGACATTTTATACGAACGCTAAATGCAAAATCTGGATAATACAACTACTGTGACTCACCGAGGCTGACTTGTCAAAGTTGGGATGAGCAGCATGGATGGTCTCGTCGTTGTTCTTCTTGTAAGACCACTGGAAGCAAACACAGATCAAGTTAGACTTTAATAGTCCTCATTTTTCTAAGGTAGCAGATTCAGAATATTTTTACATATACACACACATTCTCTGAAAACCAAAGTTCCCATGACCTGCAATTAAGGAGAAGCTGGAAATAAAAGACCCTCTAGTGATAAGTCAATCCTAAATTGATGATGTTTTGTAGTTCAGGTCCCAGGAGAAGGTCTATTAGCAATAACATGAGCAGTCTTCAACTGGGACAAGCTTTTGTTAAAGAAATGCCAGTTGTTCACCCCTGGATTGCCACAAAGCAATAATATTAATTTGCTTTCCAGAGATGTTCATATGCTGTGCCAGCTTACAGGCCGGCTGTTTTGTAGAACTGAGGTTACTTCCTTTAGCAATAGTTTTACTATACTATATACTATAGTATTTACTATTTATACTATACTGTCTGGCTGATGTTTCTGGAGACGTTCAATGGTAATTAGTGATTATAAATTGGGTGCATAAATACTAAGCAATGCTGACCAGCACTCAAGAATCTCATGAATTATTCCGAGGAAATAAATGTACCATCAACATCACAATCCCTAAGAGTACTGCAAATATAGTAATTAGTGTTCATTACTGCTCAGTGATAAACATTGTCTATTTTCACATCTAAATCCACTGTGTGGAGAACATACAACTGCGAAAACAGTGCAAGATTTTCAAAATCCTTTGTTAGATGCACCAGAAATTGTCCTCAGTGCCAAGTTTCTGAGGACAGCACAGGACTGTAGATTTCAGTTTGACCCCAATTCCCATTTTATTACCTTCTTGAGACACTGGTGAGGCTGAGATTGTATTGAAATGTAGTTTTGCTGTAATAATGCTGTTATTTTGGAAAGTAAGGGTTCTCTTCTGGGTTAACTCTGACGCTGGTGAGAAAGTAGACAAATGGTCTTGAGCCTAGTCAGAGAAGAACAAAGAAGGACAGAATCAAATATCAATTTTTTGAAGTGAAACATTACGGGGAAAATGTTTTAAGAAAGCCTGGCAGCAAGAGTAAGAACTGCTCAGTATTTCCATGGTATTTCACCTGGTCTAGGCTGGCCTATTTACAGAAGTTCCAGTTTCTGCTTGGGAACATTGAGAACACACAAAATCCCAAGAGTCTGAAGGAACAGGCAGCCAAAATACACCAATATGGCAAGAGTTTCAGAATTAAACATGGTGTTTATCTTTCCATTAGATAAACATATTATTTAGTGGTTCAAAATCTCTCCTTATCTACTTCTCCCCCCCAAATACAAAGTGCAAGAACAAAATCAAGTCTGTCTGCCACATCTCAGCCTTTGTGAGCTGCACGCGTCTCAGCTACCAAATGTCTGATTTAAAATGAGCCATGGTATGTAAAGAATTTATTTTTTTGTCTAAATTACCTACATTATCGGTGCTGGATTGCAGACATCAGAGTCGTCTTAGACCAAGATCTGTGTTAATCAGTTCATGTTCACCATTTCACACTTGTTCAAAGTTTCAGACAAAGGCAAAAGCCTTTGCAACATGAACTAAAAGCTTTAAATTTTAAATAATTCTTACCACTGGGAAAGATTTCTATTTTTTTTCAGTCCCTCTGATGCCAAATTAAAAATAGAATCATTACACAGTGCTTGGAACACAGATTCTATATCTGTATTTGAAGCATTTCCCCAGCACACTAAAAAATAGCACTTATTACCTACTGAAGCACAATCCCGTTCTGCAGAGATCCTACTGCAATATCTTGGAGACCATCATTAGTGAAATCAAAGCCACCATCAATAGATTGTCCAAAATACTGGAGAAATTTCACAGGCTTTTACTTTTGAAAAGGGCAGGGAAACACCAAAAATAAAAGTGAGGATCTCTCTCCTATCCTTGGGAAAATACACTTCCTTTCACAAGGTTCTTGTGAGGATGAGTTTTTAACACTCCTGAGGTGCAAAATATTGACTCTTAACTTCCTGTAACGGACAGGCAGCTTGCAAAGGGATACACAATTCTCTACGGAGCATCTAAATCCAACTCCTTTCCCTAATCAGACAGGTGAATAATTACAATTAAGGAGGAGCTCTGCTGCAGAAACCTGTGGAGGCACATAAACCATCCGATATCCACAAATTTCTCAGCCATCAGTGCAAATGAAGCGTGGAAGTCCTTCCTCCCAGCCTCTGCCACAAAAAACACAAGCTTTTCCCTCTCAAGGTGTTTTGGAGGCAATTCCCAGCAAGACACATACTTGAGAAAAAGAGCTCCTGGTCTTGTCTTTCTCACCATTAAAGATGTAAATGCTGCCCAAGAGAAGCTGTTTGAAAGCTGACCTTCAAGGGTGGCTCCAACTACAATATCCTCATATCCATCCCCGTTGATGTCTCCAATGTTGGCGACTGTAAGCCCAAAACTTGCCAGAGGAGAGGTCACCTGTACATTTAAAGGTGTTTTCAAGGTGAATGAAGCAATATGAAAAACATCCAAGACGGAAATCCATGAGTAGCATTTACATACAAATAAATAAATCTTACTGCACATTTATAATGCTTAAACATGAGGAATAAAGCCCTGAACGATATAATAAGAAGTTTAAAATACCAGTTGATTCTCAGAACAGAAGCATGATCCTTCTGCATCGAGAGAATGCTACTTCTCCCACAGCAGCGGTGTCTCTGGATGGCCCCACGCAATGGGCACGCTGAAGCGCTGTCTCTTCTTAAATCCCTAGTGGATCGAGTTGATCCCCAGTTTGTTTCTCAACAGAATCCATCCCATCTTCTCCACCCTATTACAGAGAGAAGCCACAAGAGGGTGCACGTTATTTGAATTCGAACATGCCCAGGCTGTTTTCTGCTTCCAACCCTTAGCAGTGCACCAAAGAGGGTTTTCTCCCGCTTTGCCGCTAAAGTTCATTTCTCATTCAAACGCAATTAACTCATATCCTATATGTTGTGTAACGGATCCCGTAGCTATGCCCACAAAACATTTTGTTTTCTCTGAGTCCCAGGAAGCAAAAGCTTCAGCATCTACTCCCACACACACGGTTATTGCAGCCCTGCAAAGAACGGTGCTTGACAGAGCAAGGTCTGCACCAACAAGTTACCCAGGTAACAGCCAAAAGCCATGATTTTAATCACACTGCGGTAAGAGTATACCTTAAGTACAGTACAGTTTTATTTCTTCAGTTATTTCTCTTTTATGTTTATGTATATTTATCTATTTTATGTAGTCTAATGACTAAGTGAGGGCTGCTGGCTTCACCCTGCGGTCCTCTACCATACAGGGAGAGCACACTCAGTGAGAGCACAAAGGAGGAATGTTTTATTTGTCACTACTTAGGCATGGTTGGAAAATCCCCAACATGGAGTGTTTACGCTACCAGTGTTTTTACCTCTGTCTCCAGGCGATAGACGTAAACCCTTCCTTCTTCCCCTCGAATGTGATAAAATGGAGCTCCAACAAGAAGGAGAAGGTCTGTCACCCCATCAAGGTTTGCATCCAGTGGACAGAGCTCAGATCCAAAATAAGACCCAACCTGTGCTCCAGAAGAAGGCAAGCAGCTCTTTCACTGGAATTCTCTATATATAGCTTTGTAGAATTAGTGTCCTTTACAGCAGTAAGGCAATTTTTAGAACAAAACATCACATATCTACTTATATGTGGATGGTTTCTTATTATTTATTTTATTACAGCCATCCTCAGGGACAGATCCTGTAACTAGTTTAGCAGCAACAAAATCATTATTCAACAATTTGACAGAGGAAAAAGAATACCACAGTTGACGACCTCTTTCCCCATGCACCATGAGAACAGAACATAAATATAGCACACCTCACTTAGCTAAGTTTTTCCCCAGTCTTTTTCCAAATTTCCTTATTTCTTCTGCTATTCCCAAAGCACTATGGAGCACACAAAGACTGCAGAATCCATATCTGGCTACATCAGATGCTTGTATAAGTGTGTCTGGAGGAGAAAATGCAGCCCCCCTGGCCCCTACTGTCCTGACCACCCCAGGTGAGTGAAGGACAATACCTGTTCTTGCAGGGCTGGTTGTAAGGAACCATCCTGAACCACCACCACCTTCCCTGTCATGCTGCGCCGTGAAACTCCAGCCACGTATGAGGGTCCACATTCTGTGTGTACTGCTGCAAAGGAGATTTGACTACGTGGGTCTCACACTTTTGTAATCACCAACATTTCTTGTGGGAGCCCTCCTGGGCCCATACAAGTGCCAGAGTAGCAGGAGCAGAGTGTACAACCATTCAGGAGGGTTAAAAGCAAAACCACGTAACTTATCCGAGATCTGGCCCTGAAACCAGCTTGTGCAAGCTCATATTGCAGAGCATCACCCTACAAAAACTGAGGTTGCAACAGAAACAGGGGTGAGGTACTTTCTCCTTATTTCTCAGAAGGCTCTAATGAAAGAGAAAGGTTGCTATTAACCTTCTATGCCAGTAACAGTTTGCTGCAGGGCTGAAAGCAGCCCATCTAAAGCTGAATAATTGGTCACCTGAAAGACTTTAGTGTCAGCTGGACCAGATGCAATTATCCACAATTCATTTAGGGCCTTTGGATTTTTGAAGGCATTTCCCACCGGCAGAAGAGATGCAAATCAATCTAAAGAAGCAGCCTTCAGAGTGTCCTTACACCCACCTACTCCATTCAACACTTTGTAGTAAAGACCTCAGCTTTCAGCCACTACGTGTAAACCCAGAAATAGCAATTGCTTTGGAAGCCAATGAATTGGATTGGACAGTCTCAGCATCTTCTGGAGCCAAACCTTTACAAGACCTCTTCAGGTAACTGGCTGGTGCTGTGTTTGGTGTATATACCTTTGCTGTACCCAACCATTAATTTTGTAAATCAACAGATTACAAGCCATCATAAAATTGAACGTTTTCCCATCCTGAAAGAATGAAAAGAGATAGCAGAAAGATTCTTTGAGGAGACATACGGCACATCTAAACCCAAACTTCAGACTTCAAGACAAAGCCTTGTTGACAAACACACACAGAGGCTAATTTTCTGGCCAAGTTAAGAATATATCAGAAGTTTTGTTCTGAAAAACTTAAAATTTTAAGCGTGCACTTCATCTAGAAGGTCCTTTTAAATTCTTGGCTTAGTTCTGAGTCAGGAGGGCTGTGATTGAAAACAAGCAATGAACAAGGACCCCTCGGTTCTGCTATTTTGTCCTTGGGTGGGTAGGCCAGAAAACCTTCTCCTTTTTATTTATCACTTTGACATTTTCCAGAATGAGGAAGTGACAACCACACTTTGTGGAGCTAGACTTGACTAAGGATAAGTACTTTGCTAGATTGAATCATTCTGGAGAGATTTCTCTAAACTCTGTACAAGGCAGAATGAGATGGTCTGACCTACTGAAAGCATGACTCTGTTCTGGGAAGTTGGAGGGTGAGTGGATTCAAGGCACGGACTGTAGTAGATGTAGGAAGGAACAGACATTGGCACATAATTGACACTGCATAGATTGTATTATCATTTCATACCGTAGCTTTATCTTTCACCTCCCTGTGTGATACATACCCCCTTCCCTTATTTACTGGAACCAGGCACGGACTGGTTTCTCCTTTTCTCACCCCATGGTGCCACCAAAAAATGGAAAGAAGACACAATCCCAGAACATTCCCCACTTATCCCAATGGCACAGCTCGATTCCTGACATTTTGGGAGGGATCAGGGGATGGGGGTGAGGGGCAGACTGTTAGTAGTGTAACAGAAATCACTTTTATTTGTTTTGCTGTTGCTGTGCAAGTGACTACGAGAACAGGCTAAGATCTAGAGATGTATTTACATTCCTTGAGCAATGAAACTACCCACCACCACAGATCCACTCTATAAGTTACAGAGAAGATAGAGGTGTTGGGAGTGGGATTTCTTCTACCTGAATCGCTCAGAGTCTCTCTCTCCAGTCCCTGTTCAGTTTGGATCTGTGCTCCATAGTGCACCACAGCAAACCTGAGCTGGAGAAAGCAGATGGCAAAGCCAGAGCTGGTTAGACAGGTCTAAGGCAGGATCCCCAAGTCCCTCAGAGAGCCAAGGTTAGTCCCAAATTGACTGCACAAACACAGAAAGCACATATTGCAAGTAATAGGTACATCAGTTGTCGTTATCCCTCTGTCTCCACCAGGCATTTGTATTCTGGTGATCCCTTTTGGATCAGCGCCCAGAACTGACTTCATTTTCTTTGGCTCATGGCAACGATTTCTCTGTCTGAAGTCCCTGTATTTATCTCTCTGGCTGGACCTTTTGTGACTACATGGCTCAGCCTCACTTTGTCCCCAGATTTATTGAAATCATTTAAAGCAATTGCTCATAAACCCCATTCCTTATTTTCACGTGTACTGTTTCAAGGTGCCCTGAGAGATTTGCCTGGTGAAATATCTGAGCATGCTTCTGGCATGAAAACCCACTCCTAGCACTTCCACTTCCCAAAAAAACCATTCCTCCTCCTCAGCATTAGAATGCGTAGAATTATTACCAGCATCACTGTGAAGTTGAAAAAGCAACAATTATGTTAACTACTAGACTTGCCATTCTTCATTAGAGCTCTGATCCATCCTGCCCATCAGATTATGAGACTCTGAAGAGATTCACACACCTTCAAGTATATCTGCCACTTTGACTTCATTATATTGAGGACAGAGGTCTTGGCATGTTGGAAATCACCTGGCTTGGTGTTCTCTGATCCACCCAGAATGACAGCAGTCTCTGTTCCCAGTTCTGTCAACGCTGCTAAACATAAAAGGACATTTCAAGGGACACCTAAACTGCCTAACATTTAGCAAGGGTTCAGGAACATTGACATATGATTAAACAATCAAAAATTTGACTACAGCACTATCCAACCATTCCAAAAGTGGGTCTAACTGATGGTGTGGTCTACGCTGTAGTGACAGGTGTTATTGTTTAGAAGTCTCTGTGAATGATTGAAATTTTCCATTTCAAATAACCTTCAAAACCTCAACCTTTTCCCTCCCCGGCTCTCTCCCCCCAGATGAATAGAAGCTGCTTCGAACTCAGCTAAGCCAGAAGGAAGCAACGCTTGTTCCTGTCCAGTTTCTACCTTTGCAGATGGGGTTGTTCCCTCACCACAAGCTGCTGGTGTCAGTGGTCTTGCCTCTGCTGGTTTTACACTGAACACTGTTTAATTTGGTCTCAACTAAAGACTTTAAAAAGCAAGAAAAAAAAAAACCAAACCCAACTCTTAACTTCTGAAAATACTCTTCTAATTAACACACCTTAAACTCAGGATCTGTTTCCACTCACGTTCCCAAATTTGCAGAAGACCTGAGGATGAGACTGGTAATAGCAGATAGACAACTGAAGGTGGAATGAGAGCAGCCGGGTGTTCTTGTTTAAACTTCTCAGCTTCTTTGCAGTGACTGGAAGAAGCAGAGCAACACTACACAATCACAGTCAGACCATCTCTGCTCCCTCCATCAAACGCCCCAAAGACCAGCCATGTTGGAAGGAACAGCCTTGAGCAGCCAGGAACTTTTAAAAATCCCAGTGGATTTTTGTCACATCCATTCACCAAGAATGTCGGCACTTTTCTAAATCCTGGCTTAAGAGCTGACCTTTGTGAACCTGTTGACATCAGCATCTACAGATGCAAAGACCTACTGAAAGGTAAACTTAATGTTACTGAAAGGTCATTTCCAGCTGTGTCTCCATTTCTGTCCATCAGCATCTTCAGCATGCCTTGAACAACAAGTTTGTCTGGGAAAGCCACGAGGGTCTATGTGTGTAGGCTCCACCTTGTCCTTTGGTGCCTGCTGTGTGGACACGGCCTGTCCCATTGAAACGGTCAGATTGGCTCGAGGGAACTCACAGCAGGGATTCAAGAGAGATGCCAGCTCCCAGATGCCCCTCACAATTTTTTCATGCAAGAGATTTTCCCCCTGGCCCTCTCAGACACCCACGCACAGAGCACTTGGCATTCCCCTTTTATTTTGCCTATTATTGTTGTCACAGCGACATTTTATGGCAGGATGCCCAGGGATCTGCAATTCTCCCCTGGACCACCAGTTCTTTGGTTTCTCTGATCTCTTGGTTCTCTGTACTGTTGACACTAGCCTGGGCCAGGCTAGCACAGATTTACTCCCAATCAGTTCATCCCATCAGAGTACTGCTTAGCAGGTATTAGTCAGATGTAGTGTGTTGTTATTACAAGTGCTAAATAAGCTAAAACAGCAAATGCTGAGCAATCAGAAGAGTTACTGCATAGCAAATCCCAGAAGGTGGTAGGAGGGGAGAAAGCCTTTCAGAGACACAAGCCTCTTTGCCCGGAAAGTGTAAATTTCCCAAGCATTCTCAGAAAAGAGCGCAATAAATCACAAAGATGATTTCTAGCTACTCTCCAACTCTCTTCCTCTAAGGACCCCCCCTCCTCCCTGTGTTTAACATTTGACAACCAGCCTCGCAGTGCAGAAAAATGCTGCAGCACTCCACATGTCATAAATCCCAACTGAAAAAGATTGCATCAAAAGAGGAACTGAAGAATATGCTCTTTGCCCTCAGATTTTAGCAACAGTTGGGTGCCAGTCCCGAGGCAGCCGCAGTCTCACCTTTCTGAGGGTTTGCCTGGTCCTGGCCAGCCCCACTTTTATTTGTGCTGCTGAAGCAGATGGGAGGTTGCAAAGCAGAACAGTTTTCTTTTAAAATGTCTTTTTTTTTTTTTTTTCCACCCCCCTCTCCAATTTTATTTTCATTTTAGTCCCACGGCAACAATGGTATTTCTTAAATACAGCAAAAGAAGAACAAAACTGACAGCCAGGCACAAGAACAGTCCAGCTGAGAAACCTGCCGGCTGTATCGCTTCAGAAACAGCTCTTTGCAGCTTATGTAGCCTCACTTAAAGCATCTGTTCTTTGTCTGAGCCCTTTTGCTTGTCACATTTCAAAGACTCCTTTTGCTGGCTACAGAGGCAACGGAAAGTATGCTCGGTTGCAAGCAAGGTCATGAAGAGATGAAGAGGGAGGGAATCAACTGAGACACAGATACACCTCCCCATACTGGCTTCAGCTTCAGAGCACACTTTGAAAAAAACAAAAATAGGGGAAAAAAACCCAACAATAATGTAAAACAGGCAAAGCATCAGAGAAACAAGAAAGTCTTGCTTCCACCTATACCCCTGAGGAAAACAGCCTTATGGGGAATTGGGAACTATACAAACCAGACATGAAGCTTCTTTTAAGAAAATTAGACAGATAAGGAGGGAGATAGATCACTGTGCAATGGGGACTATTTGGAGCCAAGCAGAGAGGCCACGGGGAGCAATGGCCAGGCAAAGTGTGCTCTAGTAGAGGAGGGAGTGGAGCATGGAAGCAACAAGGTCTGCTTTCATCTCCCAGGCCTGCAGGAGCCAGGCAACTTGAACCGAATCACCGAGGAGAGAGTTTGAGCATCCATAACCCTGCATGGAAAGGAAGGAAAGGCACTGGTGTCTTTTCTTCATGGCATGGCTGGGCCTTCAGAGTCTCCGTGGCTCATACAGAGCAGAGAAAGGAGAGAAACTGCAGCTCTTCCTTCACTGACCTTTGCAAAATGTTTCTGTTTGCTCTGACAAGAGCCCCGCAAAGCCTCCCTGTTTGCACAGGGATGAGTTCACATGCAGGTGGGGTTACCAGTTACAAAAGGCAGAAGGGAGAGGACACTTCATCTGTTGGTAATTTCTTGTGAAAATGATGGTACTGCTTTCTGACCAAACATTGAGAGTGGATCCCAAAATCCTGTTAGGCCTCCAAATCTATGAACCAGCTTGTATGTCCTTCCTCTTGCAAGGAACCACAGATATCCCCCCACAAGTAAACCCCAGACAGCCTTCCTGTTTGTAATGTCTCCAAAATGGGAAGTGGTTCAGATGCTGAGACCAAAGAGGAGCCTTGTGTATTAAGAATATGGAAAACTGGGAGGTTACTGACATTAATCTCAGTAACGCTGACTCGCCTCTCACTACAGAGGTTGTAACTCCTCAGAGAAAAGGAGATTTCTGTAGCACAGAGAACTGTACAACAGCCTGGGCACTGCTAAATCTTGTGACTGACCTGACACATCTGTTTGCTGCATATGCCTGTCCCCATCTCCCATATATTGTCTTTCATTCAGGAGCTTGAGAGGGCTGGGACTGCTGTCTCTGGCACAAGGATGGCCAAGGCCCTGTTTCACAGCAGACACTAGATGTTTAAGAACATTTCTGATGCAGATCAAAAGATAAAACTAACACTGCAAGCTTAAAGAAAGGGATTTAAAGAGAAGCAGGTTCAAGGAATGGCTGAAGAGGCAGGTTATCTTGAAAGCAAGCTGTTGCAGCCCACAGCTCTCAAAAACACTATCAGTAAGCAAGATTTCTCTTTTGTTGTTTATTAATACTCCAGGCAGGGATGCCATATCTGATTCTGCATCTCTTGAGAATCTCAAAGTGTCCCTACCACAGCAAAGCACCAGGCACAGCAATAGATTACTATATGCCAGATGATCCTTTTGTGCAATATAAGCACCTTGCCAAATCTTGGGAACACTTAGGACAAAGCCATAGATGGAAAAAGCAGCTCAAGGCTTCACAAAGCAAGAAAACAGCAGAAGCTGGAGTGAGAAACTTTAGTTACAACTCAGAGACTCAGTGCAGTGACGCTGCAGAGGGAATTGCCCAGCACAGGGGAATAACCCAGGTGAAGTGGCAGGGAATAAGTTTTAAAAGCAATGCTTTTGCTGCCAGCCTCACACATGCAGTGAGCAGCAGGATTAAGACAATTGCCTCCACCAGACAAACCTCCCAGCTTCACCTGCTCAGAGCAGAAACGAGAGATGGGAGATCTTGAGCTGCGTGGTTTATCCTACTGAAGGAAAGGTGCTGCCAGCACTTAGAGCCTGCAGCTTTTTCAGGGTTATCACAAGCCATTCCCTGTATGAAAGGTGCATCCAGTGCAACATCGGCCGTTACGTTTTTGGATGCAGCTGCATCAACTGACATGAGGTCATGAAAAACAAGAGTTGACTGGTGTGGCAGGGAGGTCAGCACAATGCTGGGTGAAGTGTCATCAAGAATTTGATGAGGCCTTATAGTTCACACTGATCACATCCTCTCTTCCTTTCTTTTTGAGAGAGGCTGAAGCTCTGAAAATATATCCAAGGCTGAACATTTTCCATTAAACTTGTTATATTGACAGTTTACAGAAATCCTACTACACGTTATCATTTTTAAATATAGGCTGAAAGTGAGACAGCTCATTTTTATCTCTTTTCCACAGAGTTTAAAGTACGCTTCCCATCCTGCCTGAGGCAGCGTGCACATGGCAGAAAGCAACAAGGTCCCTGTAATCGTTTACAGCAAGACAGGATGCCCACTAAGACCGGCAGGAAACATCAACTGCATGATGCATTTTGGTCCATCTGTCTCTCAGCAGCCACATGCAGGATTCTGCTGCTGCTTTTTACGGAGACAAAGCAACCTGTGAAAAGACAGATGTTTCAGAAATTCACCACGTGAAATGACAGGTCCAGGGAATCTGCACCACTTTTGTGCTCTTAAGCAAACGCGCACATTGTACAATGACTTCATTTTAACACTGTAAATTGGGAATTCTGACATGGGCTAAACATCGAGCGCTGCAGGTACTGACACACAGGCTCAGTACGGCTCTTGATGACCAAGTCCACGCATGTCTCACACCAACAGTGTTTTGCGCAGAAGCCAGTTCCATCCTTAGCAACTTTTTCTGCCTCTACAACCCTCTTTTATCCAAAGTACTTCAGAATACTTCAAAGTTTCGTGTGACAAAAGAATAACGGTTGACCCATTCTTAGACAGGTCACTCCATCCTTGGCTTCTCTACAGCAAACAGCGTCATTTGTACACAGTGCAGAAAGCACTGCCTTCCCACAGACCCCACTGCCCCTGTGATCTTGCTCTTCTACTTTTAGACACAGTAATAAGAAAGTGTCAGGTAGAGAAAGTTGAGTAAAAAAAAAAAGTTTTTTCAGAGGAAATTAATGCTTAAAGTGCATGAAAATATTTCAAGCCACAGGCTGAAGCACAGTCTTTGATGACATGCACTTTAACAGTGATAATGCCTTCAATTTTTTCCAGCCACTATAGGAGGAACTACTCCTTTGAAGATGGAAGCAAGGTTGCAATCCAGAAAACCTGCTAAAGATTTCTGGTTTGTCCCTCTAGAGGCATCATCTCGGTGGCCGATAGCTGGGGCTGCAATAGTGACTGCTCTTCTGAAACAGCCGATCTCAGTTGTTTCTGTGGCATCCGCTTCCATGATCTTGTCTCTGTAGCAGGGGGGGGTGGGGGGGAAGGAAAAAACAAAAGCAGCCCTTTGTCAGCAGGAAGCTGGCAAAGGGACCCAGTTTTTAGAAAGGCGCAAGTTTAGGGAAAACCCAAGATAAACCAAGAGAATACTTCAAGTGTTACAACCTCCCCAGCCCTAGAAAACTGGCATCTAAGAAGAACCTACACTGGGAGAGCTGGTTGTGTTTAAATCCAGTGGATCTTCTGCCCAGGCCCTGCCAGGCTGAACAAAATATTTCTAGAGAAAGCAACAGCTCTCCGTTTTCCACACAGAGTCCCTTCCCAAGTGTAACAAGGGAAACAAACATAATTATCTTAGAGAGAATTTGCCAAAGTCACCAGTGTTAATGCCCTGATTTGTGCTATAAAAGCCCTGTGATTTTAACACTTGCAGTATGTATGGACTGAAATTTTACTTTTCCTAGAAAAAGCACCAGACATTTGGGCTATTGGCTCAAAAGGAACAACAGCCCTTGCTTTTCTCAGCAGCGTCTCCCACCCATTTCTACCAGAGGTAAGCAGGAATGGCAGCTCCTTCATTCTCATTCCCTGGTCCCAAACTCTGACCAGGTCCATACCTACTCTAATTCTTTAATTTCTCAGCTCACAAACGATGTTGCTACTACTGAGGGATACTGTGTGGAAGTAATTTCATGAGTAAGCTGGCCTGCCTACAGTTTCTGTCACTAAAAACAATAACATGCCAAGAGCAATTGCTGAACAGGAAGCTAAAAGGATAGTGAAGCCATTTCTTCATTATTTAATTTACCTTCTGGATTTATTTCTGAATCACTGGTGTTTCCAGGGTCTTCCTTAAGAACTCCCACGTCTTTTGCCCAGTTTGTCCATTTAATTTCTTCTACTCTGGAGAAACGAAATGCAACAGACACCGATGCAGAGAGCACAGCATTTCAGTCCGTATCTCGCCGTCCTGCAGCATCCCAAAGCCAGCTCGTCCTGCCTGCACAATCCTAACGTTTCAGCTGCAGCAACAACATGCTACAGAGGTGGTTTTTTTTAACTAAAGATCTTCTAAGCTCCACAAGGTAAATATCTTCTTTCTTTGCTTATTGTGTGCTGGTCTATGCTGTTTTTTTTTAAAAAATATTCTAGTTCCTCCCAGGGAATACATTTAATACAAAGGAGGAAGTTCCACTTTCTGTACCTGCTCCACACCCTGTAACACCCTGAAGTAACAGAACATGGGGGTTTGGTTTGCTGCGTTGAGAAAGGTTCCCCTGCTCTCCCAGAACCTGTATGTGAGGAATAGTGCTGCCCCCAAGTTGCATGTTCCTGAGTGATGGGGCCACCAGCCTGCACCCCCTCCCCCCACCTACCACAGCCTGCCCTGGGCACAGTTATCCCCACAGCAGCAAAGAAAGCATCATTGCAGACACTACCACCACAACCACTTGCACGAATGTGGGTTAAACAGGACACCTTCTGGTAACAGCAGGTCTTGGTGACAATGCTGGTGGCTCAACTAGCTCTCAAACTTCCAGCACTGCAGTCACCAAACAGTTTGCACATACCTAGGAACACGCGGTTGAGTCACTCTGTTCACACAGTGAACACACTGAAATTCCCTGTGGTTCAGGGCTATCAGCTTATGAATCACAGGGACCTGGTACTAGCCTGGAGTGTAAGAGGTAACGGTACATCTGTCTTACCTGAAACACCATCTCTCATCTTTCTTATTGAGCCCCACTGACATGAAGCAGCCAGATCTCCTCTTCCCACCTTGCCGCCACAGCCAGGCCTTCTCTATTTCTAGAATAGCAATGGCCCTCTGAAAGAAGGAGTCCGTGTCAGAGAGAAAACAGGGTACACAGAGCCCAGCCCCTCCTTTTTGATTAGATCTTCCCCAATCAGCAACAACTTCGACTGAGAAAATGACTTTAGAACTCAATCCCAAAGTACTCCTTAGCTTAATAGTACCAGTCAGTTACTTACTGGCTCAGGTTACTTATGCACATGGATCTGGCCTGGCTGGTAGTCACGCAAACAGTGTGAGATTTAAATGCATCTAAAAACGATGCTATTTCCCCCAGAGTGGCAAATTTATTTAAAAGAAGTTTAGAGCTGAGACTTAGGCCAAAGACAGGCCCTGTCATAGAATCACAGAATCCTCATAGTTGGAAGGGACCTTTGAGATGAGTCCAACCATTAAAAAAAAAAATCCCACAAAAACCCAAAAACCCCCACCCCCACCACCCACTGACAACACCACACCCAAAAAAACCCCACCAGAACAACAACCACCACACCCAACAATCTCAGGCACCAGAGCAAGCCCTGAAGTGCCACATCTACACATGTCTTAAAAACCTCCAGAGATGGTGACTCCACAACCTCCCTGGGCAGACCATTCCAGTGCCTGACTACCTCTGGAGTTATGAGAGTTGAGGAGGAATCTGACCAACACCACAACTGCTGAGCAGCACTGTCTCACCTGCAGCTTCCAGACACTTTTGCTGTAACCAGAAATATCCGTGACTGTCTCGCTCATGAGTGCAATCAGCATGTTGAGCAAAAGAATGTAAGTGATGATCACAAAGAGAAGCAGCAGGAGCATGACGAAGTATCTGAATCTGGCATGTTCGTGGAAATCCAGGTCGCCCATCCCAATGGTGATCTTGAAGAGCTCCAGGGAGACACTCAGCAGCCCACCATACATAGCATGGCTCCCAGCGCTCTCCAGCTGAGCAAGTGACTTGTTGTGAGAGACTGAAGGACCATCCCCCATCAGTGTAACCAGAGCTATGGGAAAAAAACAGAATTTGAATCCTCCTCAGAAAAAATTGCTTCTTGCAAGGCCAGCCTACAACACGATGCTGAGTGAGTCCTTACCTGCAGCAAAGCCAAAGAGGAAGATCATATAAACCAGGAGGAAACGCAGCAGATCTCTCAGGATAGTCTGAAACACAAATGGAGGAAGTGCCATTCTTTACCTCACACGAAATCGTGAGGTAAAGGTGATCTCCTGTTCCCACACATCATAAACCAACCCCCAGATAATCCAAGCAAGTTGGAAAATGTTTATATACAGTTTAAAGAACTACTAATACACATGCAATTACTTCCTTGGGTAAGTAACTCTCAGATTAAGCTACCAATGGTGTATTTCATAACAACTTCTTTGTTATGTTTGTATGAATAGGTTCTTTGAAACAAATATCAAGTCAGTTCCTCAGCACAGCTGTGAACTGTGTCCAACTTGTTTCAACACACGCATCTCTTTCTTTTCTATCCCCATTGGGTTTCACACAAATGGTGATCAGAATTCTTCCCTGGCACCTCAGTTCACCTGCTTTGCCTTGCCTGGCTAGTCCCAGACTCCTTTATGGACCTGGAAACACTTCCCAGCCCAAGCATCACAGTTCCAGGGAACTTGCACTGGTTTTGACTGCTAGTTTTGAGTTGTTTTATGACAAACAGGTAAGTGTCAGCTGCTCTCACTTGCTGTATTCAAAGATGGCAAACTAGGGGTTTGCCGCAATTGTACTTCCTTGAAGACCCTGATCTAATGGCCTTCTGCAATTCCTTTACTTCCATAGTCAGTACGTCAATTCTGTTTACAGTTTTCCTGATCCTGAGAGAAGAAAAGTAATTGCAGGACTTCTATCAGTCCCTCACACCCAAAAGCTCTTCATGCAAAGTTTTTCCCTGACTACTGACCTTCTGTATCATGACGCTGTAGATCCCAGTGCGCTGAAAGCCCCGGGTGTAATACAGCATGTTCACCCAACCCAACAGCAGGGAGAAGACCATCACTGCCACATAGTTCTCCGAACTGGCACCATAGAGGACCGCTGACAGCAGCAGTGAGAATGCCTGGATGAAGCTGGAGAGAAGCAGAACGAGTGACACGATGGCTTACCTCAACAAAAAGGCCCATTTGCAGATCTGTGCTTTTTTTGCAAGGAAAAGCAAACACGTGTTTTTATGAGGCTACACGGAGCGTATAAAGTGGCAGTTAATCAAACACATGGTTTATATAAGCAAATCCTGTTATAACCAGACCCATAAATTGCTGCAGTTTTGTTATGAACTGGTTAATCTCACAGTATGGAAACTCTGAACTGCTCGATGTAACTCCCATAACTGATGTTAAACGGAAAAGAATTTTAAGACTTATGAACACATGCATCTATACACATTTCTCCTCGGAAAACTGAGTTCTTTTCCTTTTAACCAAATCTATGAGCCATAGTGACTGTATGAATAAAAACTTGATCAAACCTCACATGTATATGTTCTGAACTGTGGAATAATTGAGGGTCTGACCTTTGCTGTGTTCAGCTACAAATCCAAGGACAGGCCCTACTCAAAGCCCATTAGAACCAAGGGTTGTGGGAAGATGCAGCAGGTAGGAGAAGCAAGCAGGGAAGGGATGGAAAGAGGAGACAGTGGCAGAGAATCAATCTTTCCTGCTCACCATCTCTCTAGTAATGTTAAGGCAACTTAGCTGCACGCAGCAGAGAACCAATTTCACCCGTGCTTTTCATTGCGCAAAAAACCTCAAGAGACATACATCAAGATCTCAATGCAGCTGTCAGAACACATTGTCTTCAGGGACTGGCGTCTCCTTCGCAAGTACAGGCTCTAATAGAGAAAAATCAATGGTAGCCATTCATCAAAACAACAGGGGATATTAGAGAGTGGTTCCCGCCCGGCAGCCCCTATCGCTCAGGGGAGGGGTTTGTTCCATAAGCTTCTCCTCATGCTTTAGTTTTCAAGATCCCAAATTTTAGCTAGTCATCCTTCCAAGATGAAAGAAAGGCCTTATTTCTAAAGGGCAAGGATAAACAAGGGCTGAATCATGGCTCAGCCCTGTGTCTTTATTAATAGACTGCATTAAATGCCAAAGACGCATTTTAGCATCATAAATCACACAAGTCTCTCAGAATTACTTACTGTTGTGAGCCTATTCTTGCTATTGCCCAGCAACCTGACTTGTGTCACCCCTATTGCTGCTAGATCACACTGACACTGGCTCAGAGCAGGATTCCCCTCCTGCCACCCCCTCATGCACATCCTTATGTCAGGAGAACCAACTCTATTGCCTCAGTGTCAGTGATGCTTTCCTTTATTTTTTTTTCTTTTTTCTTTCTTACAGTGAAACTAGATGAGAGATCCCCATACCTGAGCAAAAATTAGATAAATGCCTCCTAGCAAGATAATGATCAGTCCAGAGACCCACAGGAAGCCTCCAGCCGTGAACTCCACTGGAAATGAAGGCTACAAGATAAAAACAAAAACAAAAAAAACCCAAACCACTGAAGACAGGCAGTGACAGTGACAATAACCACCCTGTACCTTTTAAACTCAGATCCTTCCATTCAAACCTTTCCAGATAAAAGATTGTTGGGCCTACCTTTACCCGTAGAGGTTGATAATACGCAATGGCTGTAAAGATGATCATGAATGACAAGTATGAGACAAAACTGAAGTAGAACCTCTTGGAAGCAAACGTTTCCCATTTTTGCTGAAGCAGTTTGTTCAGTGGCTCCAAAACCACCATCTTGTATCGATTCTACGGAAAAAAACAAACAACAAAAATGTACCCACATGTCAAGAAGAATGAAAATTCACCAGAGATTATCTTTCTCAGGGTTGGAGCTCAGTGGCTTTAACTAGGCTATCTCTAAATGTTTATTCAGTCAGGCCTTTCAGTATGAAAGAAATCAACTATCCCATCAGAACTTCCTTCTGCTTGGCTTCCTCAAGATATTTGGACACAGCCAGCCTTAGGACAACCAAAGGATCAAAAATTTCTCACACACTATAGATTATCAGAGGCAGAGCAAGAACTATAAATAATAAAACAGGCAAATACTTCCATCATGCATTTCTTTTCCAGAAAGAAAATGATCACATAAAACACCACATTAACTTGAAATGATTTGCATAATTATACAGCAACACTGTAGACAGGTAGAAAAAAGTGTCTGCCTTTGACTTCTAGTAACAGCACTCACCGGTGTGTCACTGCTGTATGCCAGAATCTCCAGCACGGAGTTCTCCTCAAAGCTGTCTATGGAGGATAAGTCATAGAGGGACACATGGATAGGTCCATAGGTCCATTCCGTGAACTTGCGTGACAGGTGCCTGTACACGGGGTCTTTGATCTCTCTTTGGATGATGTGCTTGAAGATCTGAAGAGAAACAAGACGCACACCAGAAAAATGTGTATGGAATGAAAATGCTGAATGACACGAGCAGACCCAGATCACCTTCAAGTAGAGGACACCTGGATTTCTGCATGATACGCTTTGATGCATCCAAACACCAGACTATCTGGATAAAAGCAGACAATCCAACTACACCGTGTATCAGCTCTTCCCGAAGTAGAACCAATTTCAATCCAGACCAGCTGTCTTGGCTGGGACTGAGAGC
Source organism: Nycticryphes semicollaris (assembly GCA_013400055.1). Taxonomy (NCBI): domain Eukaryota; kingdom Metazoa; phylum Chordata; class Aves; order Charadriiformes; family Rostratulidae; genus Nycticryphes; species Nycticryphes semicollaris. The sequence goes on from VXBJ01006172.1 coordinate 707,530, forward strand.
AGCAGCTGAGACTCTGTGGGACACTAACTGGAATGACCTGGTCTCATTTACCATCTCCTGTGGCACTGCCACTGTCAGCAGCATTAGTACAGGCTGGGTGTAAGATGCTCCTACATCAAACCCTACTACTCCGCTAAGGATGTATGCTGCAGTCTTCCTCATTTCTCAGCAACCCCAAGAATTCCCTGTAGGTGTTTTTACCTCCACTTTGCCTGTCTTGGCAGCAAGCTGCAGAGGATTTAATCCATCATAATTCACTATCTCCTCCAGCTTCCATGTCGGGTCAAGCTTCACACCTGCCTTCAAGATCTCAACATACGTTGTGCTCACAAACTTGGTGTTCTCCTCCGTGTCATCTGCGATCATCACCAGGGCATGGAGGACTGTGTTGCCCTGTGTATCCTGCTCCTGGAGCCTGGCTTTCTGGTGGGGATTGTTTAGAAGATATTCCACCACCTCAAGCTGGTTGGTACAAGCAGCCAAGGAGAGAGGAAGTTCACCTGAAGAGATTAAGATAGTATTTAGAGGGGAATCAGAAAGGGGTGAAAAAAATAAAAAACAGAAAGAAAAAAAAAAAGCAATTCCAGGAAAATATATTTAGCCTATAGTTTTACCACTGGAACACAGAACAAGTTCTTTCAAAGAACCTCCAGATTCAGAAAGGGTTTTGCAGCAAACGATTACTCTATTTCTGGAGGCAGCTGAAACACTTTCCCAGATCCCTAATTTGGCTAAACTAACCATTTGTCTGTCTAAAGCCCCTCAAATGGGATTAAATACATAAAACCAAAGACGATGGCAAACGCTTACTGGGCACCTCAGTCTCTGAAAGGATCTTGCCATTCAAATAAGTCAAGAAATTGATTACAAGGCCAGTGGAGATGGACACTCCATGCACAGAGGGGCAAACCCGAGTGAAAATTAGCAGCATCACATACAGTAAGCAACAAAAAAAAAGCAAAGGAACGTGTTCTGCACTGACTCACCAAAATAAAAGTAAACTCCTTCTTTCTTCTTCCTGAAGAATTCTCCATGGGCTCTGGCATGGACATCAGCTCCATTCTCTACTAGAAGTTTCACTAAATCCAAGCTCCTTTTCTCTATGGCGATATGGAGAGCCGTCTGGCCTAAGGAAACAGGCAAAACCCATCAGCTGGTGCCGCTGTCAGAGGGAACAGGCAAAGGATTCTTCAGCAAAGCCCCATTTCAACAACCACTGTATGTTCTGCAGAGCAGTCCCGCAGGGTAAGGGCTGGGCAAGGGATGGGTGACAACTGATGACTTTTAACAGTGTTCATTGGAAAAGCACGTTGCAAACACTGAGTCAGAAGACAAGATCAGAAAATTCAACACATCTACCCCTGCCTGGCACCAAGATCCTAACCAGCTGTGAGAGGATAAAGACAACCATACACATACATGACTATGCTGCACGTCTGCTATTAAAAGGATAACCCAACCAGCACTGAATAGGACGCAGACGCTATATACATTTCTTTTTCACTTTTAGATATGTGGTTTAAGCTTTCCAAAGCAAATCCTCTAATATTCCTCCAGTATTAAACACCTATCATTTCTGTTTGATAGGCCAAGAGCAAAGTTGCAGAAGTGAAGTGTGTAATTCAGGCTGAATAGGACGCAGACCAGAATCAGAACTAGAAGATGAGTGGGCTGTTAGTGGAACTGCATCACAACTCTGAAACTGCAGCACTGCATAAGTTCCAGTTCCCCTCTTTTTCCTTGTATCTGCACACATCTCACCAGTCTAACGGAGAGGCTGCTTTGACACAGCATCAGAACAGAAGCCTCACCTCTGTAGTAACAATCAGAGCATGCCACATTGACAAGTGGCCTGGGATTCTGTGTCTTTTGGTCTATTTCCAGCAAAAGTGGGATTGTGTCATTCTTTCCATTTCTTAAGTTCAGCAGGGCCTTCATTAAGCAGGTCTTCCCAGTCTTTGCATCTGGGAGAAAAGGAGTATCAAATGGGTTGTGCATGTACTTTGCACACATCTGTATTACGCGATTCAGTGCACCCAGAACTTAACTGCCACTGTAGGAGCAACACAATAACAATTCTAAAGGCCTTTCTCAGAAATTACCCTGTGGTAGAGGCAAAAGCCTTAGGATATACATAATCAATGGCATTCCCCATCCTCAGATGGACATCAGGAAAATAAAAGAGTAGACAAAAGGCTGGAGAAAGCCAAAAAAACCAACAAGCAGGTTCCCCTACTTCTCTCCTACATTAACAAGTGCTGCCTCTGCTAACTCTGTTCATAGAGTATTGAACAGGCCTCTACCTGTGTATTCAGAATTGGTGAGAAATTTGGAGGTCCTCCTTAAGTACTCGAGTAAACCATCCAGTGCCTCAGGGCTGCCCCTTGAGACTGCGCTGAAGAGCCTGTCTCTGTCAAAGCGATTGGGGTCCTTTTGGCTACGGAAGAAACGCAAAGCATTAGGAAGTTCTGGAGAGCAGAAGACAGGAGCGTGCAGTAATTCTAGTGGGACGGTGTAAAAAAAGAGAGGGAGGCAGAAAAGTTTGTCAGAAAAAACAAGTATTTTATTTTTGAGTCAAGGGAAAAATAGAGACAGTTATTTCCCAGAATTCTCTTAAAGGGCTGCTCTTTCCATCAGCTGGAGCCCTTCCCAGATCCAGTCTGATGTGCAACCCTGGAAGGCATCCAGAGAGCAAAGAATGAGAAACCCAAGATAGCTGCAGGACCAGAGTCAGCCCCATCACATGGTGTGAAGCACTCTGTGAGCTCCTTTGCATCTCCCCCGGGCAGAAGAGTTCAGTTGTACAGGGCTCCATGCTAAGCTGCTCTTACACCACATGTCCCCTTTCTGCCTTTAAATACCTCCCACCCTATCCCTGGAATATTTCTGTATCTCACTTTTAGTTTAGACTTTGGTGAAGTGTAGATCTACAGGGGTCCCACCCTTGTCAAATATCCAAGTTACTCACTTGCTCACGAGTCCTGGGCGATAGTTCAGATTAATCTTGACTTTAGGAGGGAAGTCACTGCTCTCCTTCTGATAAGGTGTCTCTAAGGGCCGCAGCTCTCCTTTCTTTCCATGTCCTGATCTTTCTTCCTTTTTACTAGATGCACATTTATCTTCCTGGATGCTGTCATCTGTTTCAAGCAATCCCATCAACCTGTTCCTCTGTCCTGGGCCCGGCTGCCCATTTGTGAAGTTATCCATTTCTAGCAAAGATAGTCTTGCAGCTCCCTAAAGACCTTCCCTTCTAGGAGACTAAACCTGCAAGGGAGAGGGAGAATTATCAGCATTTGTTCACAGACCTGGGATGTGTACAGTGCAGCACAGACACAGGGAAAAGCACTTCTCCAGAACCAGCATTCCTACAGTTGATTCTAGGTCCCTTGAGAGAGATTCAAGTAAAACTCTGAACAGTGGGCGTATTTGAATAAAGGATCAAGGCCTTAAATAGGGTCTATCACTGGTGAAGAGAAGTTCAAAAGCAGTTAATGAAATACAGACAGCTTGTCTGCAGAACATGTGAAGCCCCTCTGTGAGATGACCTCACCTGTTGGCAGCAGCACAGGCTCCTTACATAAAAGGCAAAGAAAGTGGCTCTTTAGGAGACCACGATCGTTGGTCTTGTCTCAGTGCAGCCAGCACAGCCTAGTCACCGAGTGGCCAAAAAGGTAAGATTAACTGTAGGCCTTCTTTAGACCAGTGCTAAGTTTGTTCATGCTCTCTGTTGGTAAGCATTATGCTATTTCTACAGGGAAAACACATGCACAAATTCTGTTCCTCTCATGCGTTCCTGCATTTCATCCTGCGGCAAAAGGAGTGTGATCTCCCCAATGTTTGGAGCAGTTGACTACCCACAGGAGCAGAGGCTTTGAACTTCCAACTCCACACACAGGCAAACACAGACCCCAGCTGCCATGTGGACACTCAGAGCCCTCGGAGCCTGAACACAGCTCTCCCAAGAGCAAAGCTGGATCCAGAGCTGCCGTGCAGAGAGCATCAGGATTCACCAGAGCATCCAGCCCAGCCCCACTCCTCTCATCTAACACGCCCTGTACTCCTCTTTCACTCTTCTGAGACACCTCTTCATATATACATCTTGGATCCACACCCAAGCTATGTGTAGTCAGCCTATGACTGCAGGCACACAGTTTGTGAGGCAGCAAGGAAACACCCGTGATTACAGACCTGAAGCAGAGCTTTTATAAACAATTCAGTCTTATTCACATGTATTCCCTCCAAACGGTTAACAGCTTTTCTCTGAAGAGAAATCTCCCTTGCTGGGAGAACAGCCAAACTCCATAGCCTGTACCAGCAAAGAGGTAAATTGACACAGCATTAGCATTCTGGTTTAGATTAGGATATGGAGAAACATAGTTCTAGGCAGAAAACAGCCACAAACCATCTACATGCAGCTCGCAGCAAAAAATCCAAGGGCTGATTTTAAGACAAACCATTAGGATAATTCAGCCATTCAGTTTAGTCTGCACTCCAACGACAAACATTCCTCTGCACACACAGGCACACACCCTATAATCCCATTTCAGACTTATTTCCTCCCCCAGAACACTTACTGGTACATTTGCCGATCCTTTAGAGGGCTATTTGCACTTCCATAATAGTTTGCTTGTGCTTTTCTGTCTTCCTTTCCCCCAAATCATTTCTCAGCTGCGGTTTCCATCTCTCCACAGCGCTCAAGAGAGTTATTTACTGTCAGTCTTGTACAGACAGACTGTCTGGTTTAAAAGCAAGCGCAAAACGGTCCTAGGAAAAAAGGACCCTATAATATACACATCCACCTTCTGTGTCCCTAGAAAACACAGAGCACTCTGTTTGCTGGCTCAACTTTCACTTCTCTACTCAAGAGCAGAGTTGTTTCTTTCTGCAACTTCACCAAGCCATTTTGAGTAGCACAGCACAAAAAAAGCCCTGCTGTCAGAAGAGGAAGAGCACAGCACTTACCCCAAGTTGCTGCAAGCTCCACCCAAGAACTGATCTGACAAGGAGTCCCAACGGATTCTTCGGAGGGTAAATAACCTCTGAGTAGAAACCAAGTCAAATACCAACAGGCATTAATAACCATGAAAGCAGACCTCGAATTATTTACATCCATGGGTGAGAGTCTTCTTCTGCAGAGGAGACTACGCTCATATTAGCACGCTGTTAACGGCACAAAGTTGAACTCCTACTTGGTGGTGGTCCATGAGAGAATCCTGTCAGCCTGTGAGAAGCAATAACCACAGATTATTATTTTTTACACAACTGTATAGCTTTCTGCAAAGTGAAGAAGGGCTTGCACAGGAAATGACTAGATAGATTTCTCAGTAAAAGAGAGAGCCAATGAGTGCAGTGCTCTTATATGGGAAAGCTGGCTGGCTCTTGCAGATTCATAATGCTTAACCCCTGCCTGCACATATAGAGGCGACATCTCGCAGCTTCCAACAACAGCCCTCTCAGATCTCCTCAGATCTCAAGGGAGGTAGCTGGTTTGGCCCTGACAGCACTAAAGCCCGTGGTTTAGTTGTGAGGTTTGTCACAAGGCTCCCTCAGTAAGCCCCAGGCCAAGCAACCATGGATTGAAACATCTGAGGTCAACTGTTTCTGTGGGAAGCCAGTTCTCCTCACACTTCACACACCCCAGTTATGAGGCAGCACAAACCATTTGAGACAATAAAACAGCCAGAACCTTCCCTTACAAAGTACACACTGTCAGCTGCTCATCATGAGCACAGGAGACGGCACAAAGCAGCCCCAGTTCCAAACCACTTAGACCACTGATTACTTACTTTACCAGTAGTGCTCATTCCTTAATGGGCTGGCTCTCCAAAGCAGTACAAGCCCTGGAGGTTCTGGGAGCATGGACTGACCACCCCTATGACACTAATGCCCCTTCACTTGTCAGTCACCAAACAGGACCTTGGGAAACAAAGGACATCAGCCCATACCAAGTGTCTCAGGTTTTCCTCTCCAAGAGAACTGAAGCCCGAAAAGGCAGCGTGATCATTCTTTCCCACAGCATCAACACAGGATGAGGTTGAGCACCCACAGTCTCAACGGCCTTCCCCAGCACAAGGCTGCTGCGCGGTGATTCACCGGAGAGGAGCGATGGTTTACAAAGCCATTTTATGTGACCTAGAGCTCATCTAGAGAATCCTATTAACTAACAAAATGATAAAGAGCTCTTCTATTCAACAGCTTGATAACAGGGGCACAATTCCATGAGAAATCTCAAAAGTTAACTATTGGTCCAAAAACATTGAGAAGGGGTGTCACGTCATGACACACTGAACTCTGGCTGTGTTTTCCTTCTTCCAAACCTACCACGAGCCAAAAGAGAGCCTAAAGCAATCCTCATCTAACAGGCCCGCAGGATGATGTGGGGCTTCCTGGAATGTGGCTGTCACCCACAGCAACATTCCCAGATGGCTCCTACTTTGAGTCAGACGTGGCCTGCGAGAGGATCTTCTTATAAATACACCCATTAAATGGCAGGGTGCCTTTTCCTCTTCCGTGGTTTTGCAGGAAATCACACGCTTATTTCTCAGATTCCCGTGTTTCAAAATTAAGCTGAACCAGGAACAACACAAAACTACTTACTCTTTCCAGGCTTAATGATTTATAGGACCCATAGAATGGCCTATAAAGAACAAACATATGCAGATAAATGCAAGACCAGATCTCATCTCTCCTCTCCCTCATTCCAGCCTCGCACTGATTTAGTTCAGTTTGCTGTAATCACGTTACACTTAATTTACTGTGGTATCAACGGACAGATTCAGGCCTGGGAGTTTAAACTTATGGCTTTAAATCCTCTTGGGCTTTTGCCCCAGCTTTCATGGGAGCCAGTTCCAGCTGAAATCAGCCCCCAAAAGTGCATCATAACAGAGTTCTTTCTGAGCATCTGGTTTTAATAGCTTACAAGGAGGAAGGAGAACGTGCAGCTTGCTGGGAAAGGAATCGCTGCCAGCTGAGAGGTCACCACAGAAAAAACAGAAACAGGGAGCTGCCAGGGGAACACAGAAACGTTGGTGTGAGCACACACATGCGCACACGCCGCACTGGGGTGATCACTTGTGCTTCCATGTCAGAGAAGGGAGGAAGAGAGAAAAAATACAAGGTCTGCCCAAAAGTACACTCGCCAACGCTCCCAGCTCAGTAATGGATTGCATCACTGCTGTGCACTCGCCAGCTGAGCTCCTTACGATGCTTAACGAGCATCTCACCACCAAAATTTAAACTTCTGATAGCCGTTAGGACTCAGGAGGAAGCCATCCAAAGCAGCACACTGGGAGAATCATAGAATGGTTAGATTTGGAAGGGACCTTAAAGACCATCGAGTTCCAACCCCCCTGCCCTGGGCAGGGACACCTCCCACCAGAGCAGGTTGCTCAAAGCCCCATCCAGCCTGGCCTTGAACCCCTCCAGGGAGCCACAGCTTCTCTGGGAAGAACAGAAGCGATTTCATTTCCCCTGTCTGCCAGCCTGAGTTTTCAAATGCAACACAGGGTCGTCATCTTGCTTTTGAGGCTTTTAATTGAGGGAACAAGACGGAACCTTGCAATTGCTCAGTAATTATTGCACTGATGAAAACGCGTCTGATGGTGCTAATTTTCTCCTGACAGGAGAGACACATTCTGTGAAAGCCTTAGATCTAGGAAGAGAGAAATCAAACTCTTCAGCTACTAAGTGAAATTTTAAGGCAAATCAATAATTTTCATTTGAAGATATTATCAGGTATTTTCCTAACTATAGTTATTATATAATTATAGATTATATATTAATGAGCCCTGTAATTCATGGCAGGAAAAGCAATGACTGGAATCTGCTTAAACAGAAGGCAAAACACGAGGAAGATGGTTTTCTGCAAAGATGGAACCAAGCACGTTTCCTGAAATATGTATTGTCTGTTCACCCAAGTGCCCATTTTTACCAAATACTGAAAAAACGTTACACTCCTGATTAATCCTGCATTTTCTGTACGCTGGAAATAGAAGATCAAAGTCACTTACGTGTGTCTGTAGTTTAATTACAGCATCGATCTGTAGCCACTTGAAGGGGCAGCAGCTCAAAACCATCTTTGTTGGTGGAGGGGAGCCTGGGGAACAGCAGGCAAGGGTGGACCAAGTGATGTTTCCACTCCATTCAAACCTCAGCAAGGCCACACAGCTAAAAGAGAAAACTGTTTCTTTTAAAGGTGTGCTTTTACACTTGGGAAAACATCTCATATTTTTGCAAGGCCGGACACAAACCCACACCACGGGGATGAATTTTAGCGGCTTCGTTTGTCAGTTCCACAGATGCAATCACTGCCAGCCAGTGCCCAATCTAAAATCCAAATATTCTTAAATATAATCCCTTGCCAGAACTTGACTGATAGCCCCGGGGATGCAGTTAATTTACATGACAGTATTTCTGGAACTGCTAGTCTTACATCATAATATTTAAAGGCTCCTATCTCTACACTTCTCAGGCCTTTGAAGGAACCATCCCCTTCTCTTACTCCTTAAATGGAAGTATCTTTCCACTTGATGCATCCCTTTCTGCAGGATCACAGCCCTAAGGAATGCTCCTCTGACAATCAAAGAGCAGCAAAATATGAAATCCAACGATAACGTTACAAAATACCACTTTTGTGGAGAAACAGTGACATCCAGTGGCCACTAAGTACCCCTGAATCCCTGCCGTTTACGGAAACGGCCTCCAAAGGAAATCCAAAGGAGGAGTCACACGCACAGATTTGTGAGAATTAGAGCCGTTCACTCACTCTTGGAATCAAAATATTTCATAGAAACATGTCTAATTTAAAACCTCAAGTTCCACTTAAGGCTGGTTTTGGTGATGCAGCCACGTCCCATGAAGAGAAAATCGTGCAGCCAAGGATCTTGGAACGCAGCTGCTGCAGACCCTGCAAAGACACCGAGGTGTTCCCCATGTGCCTCTGCCTGATCCCCAACCTGCCTTATGGGATTATGTTTAATTAGTAGTTAACATTTAATTTATTAATTAACTTGGGGCAGTTGCTGACACTGCAAACCGTCAAACATATCCAAACCCCAAACATATCCAAACCCCAGTATGACAGGGTTATCTCATTTGCCTTCTTAAACCAGAATTATTGTTTTTTAACAGCACAGAAGACAGGACCCCTGAAACTTTGCAATCTTTTTTTTTTTTTGAAAGAGAGAACAGACTAGAAATTAAGTGAAGCTACAAGAAAAAAAACCAAAAAGCAGCAAGGCCAGTCACAAAGCTCAGGCTGCAGCTGGATTATAAAGTTATCAGAATGTGGGAGAATTAGGATTATTCTATTTTAGGAGCACAGAGATTGGGGCTAAAGCCATTTAAGTTCTTCTCTCCCTTACAACCAGCTGGCTCTAAGCAGGTTGAGCTGAGGTACTACCAAAGAAAAACAAACCTTGTACCTTAATGACATCAGTCATTCGCAATTCCCAATGGTTCCTTGCCTTTCATTCCTGACTTCTGTGGAAACAGCTCATATTATGCAAATTCATATTCACATTTCCTTGCAATTTCTATAGTTTCCCAAATTCATATAAGATAAATTGCAAAGATTTTTCCTTATTAATGAAGTGACCCCTCGCAGTCAGCTCTTCCAGCTAGTGACTGCCACCTCCCCGTTAGCTGGGGCAGGAGAAGCCGGGTTAAGAAGCTCCTACAAGAGAAGGAGCAGCCCAGCACAAGTGTCCCCGTGTCCCCACAGCAAGCCATCCAAGTGTCCCACTCCACACGTCACCCAAGTGGTGCTGCAGCCCTACAGCACCTGGGGATCTCACACCTTGGGCTTTGGCTTTAGGGCTGGGCTGCTGTGGGCCATTTCCCTCAAGCCAAACGCAGAGCTTCCACACAAGCTCCACCTGAGGACATCCTCCCACAGGGCTGGGCCAAACAGCACTGGGACACATTCCATGTCACACTGTCAGCTCAGGCTGCCTATGCTGGGCCTGAACTGCTCCCCACAAGCAAGAAACACCTGAATGTCCCTCCCCCTTCCCACTGCTGGTCATCTCGGATGCAACACCAGGCCCGAGCAGGCTCCATGCATGGACCACCAACCCATGGGAACACCAGACCCCAGAGATGGTTCTGCACAAAACCATCTGCACCAAACACTGCTCAGGGAGTTGGGGCACCACATCGTGCCTGAGCAACACTTGTGACACGGTTCTCCTTCAGCCACTGGCCCTGGGGAAGGACACTTCCCCCTGATCTTTTTTTATCTACAGCAAACTGACCCCCACGGCCTCCAGTATCTGACCAGTTTAGGTCTGTAACTGTTACCGTACAGCACAGCTTAACAATTAGAACTTAAGACACAACATCTCCTAATTATAAGCCAGAGGAGATAAGGGAGCTGGTTTTATTCTAAGTAAAAAAGGTATTAAAAGGGCACTGGATAAATTTACATTACCTTACCTCCTCTGCTGTAAATCGCTCAGGGAGTTTATTCCCTGCTGAGGGCTGTGACACACCCAGGCACAAGTGACACAGTCAGAAAGGCAGGACCTCCGCAGGTCACCTTGCCCAACCCCTGCTCAGCCAGAGCCACCTAGAGCCAGTTGCCCAGAACCATGTCCAGACCGATTTTGAGTTTCTCTGAGGAAGGAACCTCCCCCGCCTCTCTGGGCGACCTGAGGTTACACTGGAAGCTGAAATTCAAGAGGAGTGAACTTTCACAGCAACACTACAGTGGTCAATAAAAAAAAGTGTGTAAAAGGAACACCAGGCACACACGGATATGGACACCCCAATCCCCAGGTTCACAGAGGTCCAAGTTCAGCAGATGAATCCTTACAGCCTGGTGAGTGTTCCATGCACACACACACGGATGACAACATCCACCTTTTAAGACTCACCACTAAACAGCTGAACTAAACCATTCTAACCCCCACCCCAAGCCTCCCAACCCCTTGGGGTGAGTTTCCTTATCCCACCCCATTAAAAACCATAAAGACCACCCAGACTTCAATGGCAACACCCCCACCTTCGACATTGAACGATTGTGTGAAAACAAAACCACTGCTTCTCACTGGAACAGTCGTTTTTCCACTTAAATACAACAGTACTCGTTTGCTCATGGCCCTCCCCAGAGCACAGCAGACCTGTGCTCAGGACGAGTAGAGTCAGTGTGAACAGAAGTCCACCAGTCACTACAGACCCCACCCCACTGTACTGAGTCACACCACCTCCACCTGGCCTGTGGATGTTCAGGGTGTCTACAAGAACACCTTGCCCTTCCTGGAAACAGCTGCAGTAAACACTAGAAGAAATAACATCACATTAGTACTTTAAGACTTTAATCCAAATCCATTTCCATCCACAAGGCCCTCATTACACAAAGAGGCTTAACCAGCCACAGAAAAAAGCCCAACCACCCACGTAACCACACACACACGTTTTACTGAGACCACGACTTTGTAATGTGCAACAGAAACTTTATTAGCATTTCAGACAGTTGTTCAGCAGTTGCTTAAGCTGGCATTAACTCTGCATTTAATTTAAGACATTAAAGAACTACAGTGCAAACACAAGTGCGATTGGCAATCTTGTTGTCAAGCAAGATGAACAATAACTTAATAGCCACCCCTCAGGCGCAGGACAAGATGCAGAGTGGATTCCTTCTGGATGTTGTAGTCAGACAAGGTGCGCCCATCTTCCAGCTGCTTCCCAGCGAAGATCAACCTCTGCTGGTCAGGGGGAATGCCTTCCTTGTCCTGGATCTTGGCCTTCACATTCTCAATGGTATCACTGGGCTCAACCTCGAGAGTAATGGTCTTGCCAGTCAGGGTCTTCACAAAGATCTGCATACCACCCCTTAGGCGCAGAACAAGATGCAGGGTAGACTCCTTCTGGATATTGTAGTCAGACAGAGTACGCCCATCTTCCAGCTGCTTCCCAGCGAAGATCAACCTCTGCTGGTCAGGGGGAATGCCTTCCTTGTCCTGGATCTTGGCCTTCACATTCTCNACCTCTAAGACGCAGAACAAGATGCAGAGTGGATTCCTTCTGGATGTTGTAGTCAGACAGGGTGCGCCCATCTTCCAGCTGCTTCCCAGCGAAGATCAGCCTCTGCTGGTCAGGGGGAATGCCTTCCTTGTCCTGAATCTTGGCCTTGACATTCTCAATGGTATCACTGGGCTCAACCTCGAGAGTAATGGTCTTGCCAGTCAGGGTCTTCACAAAGATCTGCATACCACCCCTTAGGCGCAGGACAAGATGCAGAGTGGATTCCTTCTGGATGTTGTAGTCTGACAGGGTGCGCCCATCTTCCAGCTGCTTCCCAGCGAAGATCAACCTCTGCTGGTCAGGGGGAATGCCTTCCTTGTCCTGGATCTTGGCCTTCACATTCTCGATAGTGTCACTGGGCTCAACCTCAAGGGTGATGGTCTTGCCAGTCAGGGTCTTCACAAATATCTGCATGTTGAACTACAGAACATACAGAAAATCCAGGTTTAGCTACTTAGTGAAACCCAGTCTCTCACAATTCCTAAACAAAGACGCTATTGCTTCCGTTTCCCATAATATAAGTACCAACCAAAACAATTTTTTTATTAGACTTTCCTGCAACCGTTATTCAGCTCTTTACTGTTGACTTACTAAAGATCTTTTTGAGGCTCGATATACTATTACAACACATTCTTTATTCTGTCTCTCGCCAACCAGGTCCTGAACACCACCCCCCCACTGCAGCAATGCGGCAGAAAGACCGCAGCACCTCACGGGGGCGAGCTGCGACAACAGCTCAGCGCGGCTCCCACAAGGCCGTGACTCAGCAGCCCGCTTCCGGGGGAAGCGAACACAGCCTCCGCCATCTTTGCCATCATACTGCCTCCTTCTCGTAAAAAAAAAAAAACAGCTGTATTTTTCTCTCGCACCCTTCCCTGAAGTTTTACACGACATGGTTCAGAGTAAAGCGGACTCTGCACAATTCCTTCCACCCCCCCTCCCCTAACAGAAAATCACGGCCCGACAAACACCCGCCTCAGCTTTAAACCTTTCTACTTAGAAATATTATCCCATTTTTACCCTTCCCACACCCCAAGCGCTCCCACCGCTCAACTCACGTCTCCGGCCCTGAAGGTAGAACGTCTCTGCTTCCACTCTGTCACTGAGCAGCTGAACTCTATAGTGTGACGCAGCCACACACATGTATTTATACGGTTTCTGGCACACAAGCCCCTCCCACTTAAACTGACGTGCCCATCCGCCTCCCAAAGTAGTCCCAAGCAAAAGACCACTGTTGTGAAAAATACTCGCCTTTTTCCCTCTCCAATTTCTCCTGTAGGGATAAAAGGGATTCTGGTGCTTTACTGTGGGGCCTCAAAAACCTTAAAAGTCTGGAAATTTCTGAGGGCGCGGATGGATCTGAAGGTGCGGTGATGCAGATAGTGGCAAGTCCGGGAAGTTCGGCATTGATTGGTGCAGCAGCGAGGATGGCAGCGCTGATTGGTTGATTCGGGGGGACGGTGGAGAAGGGCGGGGGGGGCAACTGTACGGAAAGCTCTGGAAGATTCGGCTGCTGGTCGGCGCTGATTGGTGCGCGGTGAGGTCAGCGCTGTTGCTAAGGCGGAGCTGCCTGGCGGGGGCAGATTTGGACGCGGACGGCGCGCATGCGTGTTGGTGCCGCTGCAACGGCTGGTTGGCGGCGGGGGGGGATGTCTGATTACGGACAGGCCCTGAGCCAAGATGGGGTTGTGGGGGGTGTCCAGCCCTAGGCAGTGTTTAGGGAGAAGTGTGGGACACGGGTAGGGGAAAAAATGCTGCGGGAAAAGAGGGGGTTATCCTTGGTGCTGGCTTTACCACAGAGATAGCAGCGCCTCTGACTGACCCCGTTCCCTGGGGTGGCCTGAAGTGTTTATGGTAGAGCCTGGAACAGGCTGTAGGTCTCGCACTGTTGTCTGGGGCTGTGGGGAAAGGCTGGGAAAAGCAGAGGTGAGTTAGCAAAGCTCAAAACAAAACAAAAAAATATGTTATTTGGAAATTTCTGGAGCGTTAGTGACTATTGGTGCATGATACTTGCTGAGCGTGCCCCTTGTCACACGTGGCCTGTTTTCCTGAGCAGCCCTTCCAGCCCAGACCAACAGCTTAATTCTCTCCTGTGGGGTTGCAAAACAACCCCCCTGATGAAATGCTGACATTTTAAATTCAAATGGCTTGTTTACTTGCCTATAGAGCAGGAAGCTTTGCTCAGGTTATGGAGCAACTTCCTTCTTTGAAATGTGTTTGGTGTTAATTAAACTTCATTATACCTCTCAGACTGGCTCTTACCCTCCACTCAAAGCCTGAGCACGAGTGGGAATGGCAGGATTCAGTACACAGCTACTCTATTTCTCTCTAAACAAAAAAAGAGGCACAAAACCACAAAAAAGTTATCCCGACCATAACATCAGCACCCTTTTGCTTTCCTTTCCTTTAAGAGGGCTTGTGCCTGCTCACACCTGGTTTACAGTAAAAAGGAAATAAATCATCCCAGCAATAATTATTCACAATGTAGAAACAGGAAGACAGGAAAACTGTAACTGGGAAGTTGATAGACAGCTCCCTGGCAATAACCAACCTTGGAAATATTCAGCTACATAAATTTAGGACAAAAGGCAGATTTAGGCAATAGCACATTTGTTTTCTTTATGCTGCTGGGTTTGCTCAGTGTTTCCAATAGGTTCGTTTTGTTTGCTTGGTGCCAGGGTGAATAAATATTTAGTTTGCTCCAAGGCTGGCCGGTGTGTGCTGTGTATCCCAGGCACTGCTCCAGGAGCTCCCCCGGCCAACCACCACCAGAAACTAATATTTACAGATGGGAAAGGCCACGTCTGCTAAACTGGAAATTAACCACAGGCTTTTAGCATGCGTGTCTTTGTTTTTTAATGTCCCTCCAAATGGAGAAGGAGAAATTTTTGTCATTTTCTTTCCTTTCTGTGTAAACCTGAAAACATAGGAACCCTCTCTTGTTTTTTGCTTAGTATGGCTAAATCCCATGACTAATCTGCTTTCACTATTGTTGTTTGGTTTCTGTTTAAGTATTCAAATCAACAGATCAGAATAAATTCCCCGCAAGATGAGTTCTTTAAATGTCTTGTTAATAATGGCTCCTGAAAAATTCATTCTTCGGGGAAATGATGTTACCCAAAGCAAGCACAGGCAGTACGTGCTGCCATCGAATGCAGACTCTACTTTAAAAACAATTATAGATTAAATTCATCGATTCGATGCAAAAAGCCTCATTATTTTCCTCAGTTATCCCCCTGTCAAAAGAGATATACACAAAAGAGTTAGGCTTTGTGCAAGCAACTGCAGGGCCCAGCAGAATTAAACTAATCTCCGTGGCCTGCAGGCGAGGTCCTCTACACAGGCCACCATTAGCATTTTGCAGCCTCCGCTGATTGGATTCATTTAATTCTCCTGTTAATCTGCAGTAGCCATCTACGTGCCTGTGAGCCCACCTCTTTTGTTTAGGGTGGGCTGAATAAAGAGAGCTGCTTAAATACCTCTTTCCCTGTCCCTCAGCTTTTTCTGTGGGGTAAAGTCGTGCCTTGAATGTTACACGCTTCCTGTCTGCCCAGATCCTTTATGCTGCTTCAGTGATAACTATTATCAAGTTGAAGGGTATTTCTTTTTAATTCCAGGCCAGATTCTGCCTCATTTTCAGCCATTGCATGCACAGAAAAATTTCCCCATCTGGAGGTGGTGGCCTTGTGACTTCATTTTACTGAATTTCAGCTTTACTGGAGAATTTCTTTAGAAAATCTTTTTGCTGCCTGAATTTGATGCAAAGGAGATCGGTTTATACTTAAATGCTGTGATAAGTGCTGTGGTTGTACAAAGCATATGGGTTGAACACATACTCCGCTCTTCCGCCAGTAGCTGTTGATGAATAAGAACCATCAAGCAGCTGACTGTGAACTGTATATAAATAAAAGCAAAGCTGAAAAAAACCAGAAATCTGTATCTTGTGACTGGCTGGACTCACAGGTGGCTCCAGCCTCCGCCAGGGCATGGGGCCTGCAGCTGGGAACACGTATTTCTTTCCAAGTGGTTTCGAAAGTAGGTCACTGGGCAGTAGTACAAAGCAACCTACTTTCAGAGGAGAAGAATCTGGGGTCAAAGAAATGTTTCCAACGAATCTGTACATTCTAGAACACAAGCCGGGTCTGTTTTTTATGTACACTATGGTCCTAGCAACAGCATATCATTTCTCCATGAGCAATGTCAAGCGAAGCGATCTGTTTATCTTTAGTTACAAGGGTTTAACTCGGGACATTTGTGTATGTGCAGTGAGTTTTGTACTGCTCCTTTGTTCCAATAAAAACAGGGCTACTTGCCAGGGGGTAAAAAACCAACGTCTATTCCTATCTCCTAACATTACTCATACCCACCTCATGTCTCTCTCACTGTGTATGACACAGGATAATTACATTTACCTGTTTACAGTTGTGGAGATAAATATTTTCTCTCCAAACCTGTAACGCTGCAGTAAGGCTCAGTCTTTGCTGAAGTTCCAGCCACAAGACAAACAGAGCTGTGGCATGTTAAGGCTTGTCCTTTACTTCCAAGCACATGGGCTACAAAAATAGTGAGTCACAATTCCAAGTACCATGAGACAGACTGTAATATTATGAGATTACCATAAAAGACAACTATCTGTGTTTTGTTTTATAACCTTATGCTAAAAATACTTTAAATCAACAAAGGTTTTTAATAAGCTACCAAGTTCAGGAGCTGAAAGCTTAAGAAAAATAAATAGGTATCCAGATTTGTAGTAAAAAGAGCAATACTCCTCTGTCTCCCCGTTTGTTTAAAGTGTAATTTCACTTTGCAGGACACATGGGATACAGCTTTAAGAGCTGTGGCTGCCATGAAAAACAGGCTTGGGCACATCTTTCCCTGTAGGTTGAAATGACCCAGAGGAGCGTGTGGCAATTCACGATGCTTCTGATGTAAGGAGAGCTCTAAAGGGCGTTTTATAAAGACTCCATCAGCCTAAAATCACAGGTTTGTGTCTACATATTATGCCAGTGAAAGCAACAATTAATAACTAGGTCTATTCTAAAAATTACTTGTCTGCATCTTTTCAGTCTGCCTCCTGCCTGGGAGTCTCTTGGATGTGATCCAAGCTGCACTGCAGTGAAGGAGCTCTCTCTTTGTTCCTGTTCCCTCTCCTGTGCCTGAGCCGATTTAGCATGTGGTTTCTGGGATGAGGTTTTTCAGCAGGTCAGCAAAGAAGCACCTTGAAAAAAAACCAGAAAGATGTAAGAAATAAGTCCTACAACACTGTTTATCATTATTAGTATGTTTCAGTAGAACCTCTCTAACAGTGAATGAAAATACTGCCAAGGCCATTCTGACCAGACTTTGTCCGGTGGTTCAGCTGTGCTATCTCCTGTATTTTGTCTTCAGATCCAGGTTGGATCCCTTGACGGTGAGGAGAATATCCAGAATGCTCCCCCCTTCACAACAGCAAGACTAAAAATCCAAGCACTGACATTTTTCTCCCCTGCACAAACTAGTTTTGACTAAGTTCTTTCAAGCCTGGTGTTAGGTATACACTACTTCTAGTTCCCTGCTTAGTAGATGAAAACATCCACAGTTCTTATTTGTCTTTAATCCACCACCTGCTTTTGTGATGAAAATGCCTTTACAGACAGAATCCCATTGGGCTGAAAGCCAGGTCTGCAGAGCTGAGTCACTGTTACACAAGCAGAGCTGAGATGGCACAGAAAAACACCTTTATACTTTAACATTAAACCACGTCAGTTGTTGAACTTCGAGTATCACGAGACACCTCAAGAGAACAAACAGTGATTTACTGGACTTTTCCTCTTGTCCGACCCGTCATCTTTCTGAATAATTTCTTCCTTCTGCCTTTTGTCTGAGAAGCTTTAGCAAAAGCATTCCTCATCAAGCTACTGGCTTCTACCAAAGTTGGGAAAACATCACATCAGATTTGGAAGTAATGTATCAGTGAGAGCTGTTAACTCTTTGGGTGCTGGGAAACGCCTGCCGCCCAGGTACTGACAATACAGTATCCAACCACTGACACTTAGGGCTTGCAAATCAGAATACCCAGTGAGATTTATCATCAGCAAGAGATCCATTAGCCCTTGAATGGATTATTTATGTGAGAGCCAGTTTTGAGCTTTAAAAATCCTTTGTAATAAAATGAAACAAATGAAAAAGGAGTTTTCTTGCCTTGTGAAACAAAACTTTATTTTGTTCTTCCATTTTGTCTTCCAGTTCTTTATCCTGAAATGTCATAAGGGAACAGAATTTAACATCTTAAAATGCTTTCCGCATTTAAAATATGCTGAACTAATTGTGGAGGGGCACACAGAATGATAGATTTACAGATACACTCCTTTTCTCACTGGAACTGCTTTTTGAGAGTGTACAAGTGCCAGTGGCTCCTGGCTTGCAGGAGGGAGGTCATTTGTGTGAGCTGATTGCTAACAAGCTCCTAAAATATGCTCCAGCTTTCAGTTTAGTGCAGTTAACTGTTTTTAGAAAAGGACAGACCGTGTGGGGCTGAAACCTGCAACTGCTGCTGGCAAATCGCCCAGGCTCAGTTTCAGTTTGACATCTCCAGTTTTGCCTCTGTGACTTTTCCTCCCAAAATACAAAGTGACTAACACAAAATCTAGTGTGACTAAAGGCCTGGGAGTGGCTCAGATCAGGAGCTACAGATGAACATGCTGGCATGGGCCAGAATTTGCCCCATTGGGTGTATTAAAATGGTTCCATTGGGATGAGTAACCAGTGCAGAGGTTCATATGAGGAGTAACAGGAAATTGTAACTCTGCCCTTTTCCCATCATCAGAGGAGAGAGGTGCTGAGCCACGGACTTGTTATGCGAGTCCTGGTATGTGCCATCTCGGGAAGCAGCCTACACACTCTAGTCATGTGTTTTTAAAGCTGTTTTCCAGACCAGAGGGTGCTGATAGCTGTTTCATCACTGTCCAGTTGCTTTGTGATATTCCTGGCTGAGCCATGACCCTTTGGCATCTCCTTCACCCCACACACCCCACAGCAGACTGGTAGCTCACTTGTTTATATCTTTCCCTGTTCCCCTTCCTGAGAAAGAGCAAGACATTCAGTTCCGCTGGAAATAGAAAATCTTGATTCTAACTCAAACAAAAGAACTTTCCAGTCCTACCACAGCGGACACAGAGATTCATTCTTGGAGTGATTTTGGTTTTTTTGCCAACCAAATGTGACTTGGACACCTACAAGTCTTGTACTTCTCCCTTGCACTGAATAGTTTTACTTGGGAAACAGCATTGTCTTTCAGATGTTCAAGAAGAAACTTTTCTAAGATATTTGTCACTAGATGGATGCCTTCACATTTTCCTAAGCTTTTTTTTTTTTTTTAAATAAGCCAAAACAATCAAGATAATACATCCATATAAAGATAGTACATCCTTAAAAAAAAAAAATGCAAGCAAAAAAAAAAGTTATGTACTACCTGGATTGTTTTCTTTCTTAACTTGGTGATAGAATTTGTGAAAGGTTGCCTAGTGCAAATCGTGTTAGCACCCATTTCTCTGCAAAGCTGCCATAACGATTTCAAACCTCAGGAAGGCCTCAATACATGTCTGCAGGCGCATCCTGATCGACTCAGTATTTTTAAAGAGCAGTCTTGTTTCTAATTGAGGGGCGGGCATAGCAGAGATGTAAAACAATATACTTTTAATAGCACCTCAAGTCTGCGAAGTATCTTGACATCCTTGAATAGGAGGCTTATAATTAAAGGAGGAACCTCATGCTTGTGGCTACCTGGCGTTTTTACCATTCCGAGGTGTTTTACACGGCAAAGGCGAGCCCGCCCTCCTTTAGGGCAAACCGGCTCACAGCGCGAATTTTCCTCGGTTTCCAGCTTTTTCTCGCTCACGGTGCCCCGCTCCCCTCCTCCGTCCCCCGTTACAGCCGCCGGATGGGCCCGATGCCGGCAGCGGAGCCCGGGACCAACGGCCCGACCCCTCCCGCGGGGACACCCCCGCTCCCGCGCCGCCGCGACACTGCGGCGCCCCCTGGCGGCGGCGGCGGCGGCGCGGAGCAGCCAGGCTCGGCGGCGCATGGGGCGAGCCACGGCCGGCAGCGCCCGGCGGTCCCGGCGGGGCGGCGCGGCCTCCAGCTCCCCCGCGGGCCGGAGCCGCCGGGGGAGAGGGAGGGCGCCGGGCGGATCCCCGGCTCAGCCCCCCGATCCCGGAGCCTTCGATTTAGGGGCGCAGAGCGAGCGCTGGGCCGCCTTCCAGGAGCGGCACCGGCTGAGCTGCGAGGAGGCGGCGAGGCTGCTGCTGGACGCCTAGTGAGTACGGGGCCGGGGCGGTTCGTCTCGCCGCTGCCCGGCTGAGCCGCCCTGCCCGGCGGCTCCTTCCCCCGTTAGATCGTCGTCTTCTCGGCAGCATCTGCACCGCAGTCAAGGCGGGCTTGTGGAGAGCCGCAGCGAAGGGGAGGGGCGGGAGGGGAACCCCGCACACATCACGGACAAAGTGGCTTTTTATGTTAAAGCTTCCTGTGGTTTAGGGCGCTCCCGTCAAAAACGCTCCCGCGGGCAACCGTGCGGGATCCGAGGCTCAGCTTCTAAATCTCCACCCATTTCCTGGGCTCTTTTTTTTTACTGGAGCACAGCACACCATCACCGGGCTGTAATCGATAACCGCCCGTGGGAGTGAAAATCTGAAAGGAAAAGGTTTTTCCTTTGCATTTTGCGTTTGATCTATAGCATGGGGATTCTGCCCAGTTGCTCTGGAGGCGTCTTAGGGCAGAGGGAGAAGCACAAGCTCAGAAATTCCTTGATCGTTTAGTTCCTCTGCAACTACAACACAAAATAAAATGCACTGCAAATATCACGTAGAATCCACTAATTGCTGCTTTTCCCAGCTTTTAAATGGAGGAATGGTATTAGTGCTGGATCAATAGTGTGAAAATTCAGTTCCCAGTTCCGAGAGGGTTGTCTTGAGAGAACAGCTCTCCTTTCCCTGTCCTGTCGTGCTGGGCTGATGCTGTAGCCTGGCTCAGCACGTCGACATGGAGCGTGGCAGGGAGCACATTTGGTATTGCACGTGGAGCAGAGGTCCCTTGAACTGTGGCTCTTCTTTCCTTTTCACCGCTTTAATTAACCCAGAAATGCAATTGCTGCAGAGGGCAAAAGCCATTCTCTACCTCACTTTGGCATATTTTATTAAAATACATTTGAGTGGATTCACTTTCTCATGATCTGCGGTTGCTCAAACCAGAATTGAATAATGTAGTAATAGCCTTACAGTTTCCTGGGGGGGAGAGAGGAGGGGTGGGGAAAGAAGTATGATGACAAAACCCCTCTGTTGTTTCTCTTTGCAGTGAATACAGAGGTTTGGTCAAACACTCGGGAGGCTGTCACTGCGGAGCCGTCCGCTTTGAGGTCTGGGCCTCAGCAGATCTGCATGTTTTTAACTGCAAGTGAGTTGGGGTTTTTGGGGTTGTTTTTTTTTTGTTCCTTATTCTCATCCATGACTAAAAGCTCGTGTGCTTTTCCAGTCAGTACCTTAGAGCTAAAAGATGACATAACTGCAGGACATCCTCCGCGCTCTTTCCGTAGGGTATACCCCTAATTATGTTCACATCCAACACGGGATCAGTGCTGGTGATTTCAGGTGCTGCTTCTTTGGGCAGGACTTTGGTCTCACACCCACTCTCACACAGAAAGTGTCAGGAGAGATCTAGTGAGTACAGGTGCTCAGGCATCTGCTTTATCTTTCCTCTAAAACCAGTGTGTGCAAAGCACATCGATCCTTTTTTAACTTGGTCTTCTCAAGTGAACGTTACGTCCCTGACCACGTGCTTCACTCTACACCAGCATGTCCCATGTCAGTAGTGATCCCCCTTCGCCTGCTTCCAGCTCGTGGGGAAACTTCTCAGTCTTACCTTCTTGTTTGCAAAGTAATTAGTGTGGGCAAAATTGGCAAAGTCTTGGTCTGAAAGATTAAATGGGTTTCTCCGGGCTAGAGTTTGTCCTTGTTATGTTTGTTGAGAGTTGTGTATGTGAGGAAAAAATGGCATCTGATGTTTGGTGTAGGAGAACACCTCCTCAGTGTACCTGTGCAGGGCCAGCCTGTTCCATGGGTGTGTTTCACAACACACCACTGATCCCAGGAGTCCACTTTTACTGCTTACCTTTGTGATGCAAAACCCGGAGCCATTTCTGCTGCCAGTGGGATTTCTGTCGAGAAGAGGTCGGTGCCAGATCTGATTGGTGTCCTACAACTTATCTGCTGCTTCTAGAAGGGTTTGCTTTTTCTTTTACAGCTGCAGCATTTGCACAAAGAAACAGAACAGACACTTCATCGTCCCAGCGTCGCGTTTCAAGCTGCTGAAGGTAGAGTAAGAATGCAGTAAGAGCACGGCCATGAACATGAGCAGTAGAATCCAGAGTTATCCTCAAAAATGCCTCTGGCAGCCAGTTTTCCGGCCTAAGTTTGTCTATGGCTTGTTGGGGGAAATGGCTGAATTTTATGCCATATGGTGTGGTATTTAGTGAGCTGACATTAGAGCTCTTGCCATTCTCAGACTTGCCTGGGATGGACACGTACATACAAAGCAGAGGGGGTCAGAAAAGGAGCATGAATGCAGAACTCTGTATCTCAAGTAAAGGCGTGAAGGTGGCATTTTACATTTTACATTTCTTAGCTACAGGCCCATAGAAAGTAATGAATACATTTCTTTATGTGGAAGACTTACACTGCTTTTCATTTGCTTAGGGTGCTGAGAATTTGACAACGTACACCTTCAACACACATCGTGCCCAGCACACATTCTGCAAGACCTGTGGTGTCCAGAGCTTTTATACTCCTCGTTCTAATCCAGATGGTTACGGTAGGTAGAAAGAGTAAACCTGTGGTAACCAAAGCTAACCACCAAGGAAGCCTTGGATAAAGACTCCATTGGCAACTAACATGACAGCAGTGAGCAGCAGCTGTCCTAAGAGTTTGTTCCTAAAGTGCTAAACATCTGGAACTGTGGTCTGAACCTGTGGCACCTCCATGAGAAATAGTCTCTCCCATGACTTGTGGCTCCTGCCCATGAGAGGGTTCTCATCGAGGCTCCTCAGCTTTAACCAAGCATTTACTATTCCCTGAGATGCCCCCATCCCAAAGAGAGGTGGAGGCATCTCCCACATTTTAGCTGTGGAAAAGCAGGTTTCTGGGTACTCTGTCTTTCCTTCAGGAATAGCTCCCCACTGTCTGGATGATGGCACCGTGCAGACCATTGTCACAGAGGACATCAATGGCAAGGAATGGGAGAAGGCAGTGAAGGAACATAAGACCATCAAAGACATGTCAAAACCCTGATTCCCTTCCAGCAGCTGAACTTGGAGCGCTGCGGTGGAACTGTAGTCTGGGCTTTCCTGGGTGAGGGTTGGAAAATCAGTCTCTATTATTGTTATCTGTTCTCTGTTTCTTAAATAAATCTTTCTACACTGCATGTCCCATTCATTTGTGATTTTGAATTTTCAAGCTACCTCTGTTCTACAAACCACCCAGGCTGCTGTTGTGGTACTTTGTCCTTAGCAGTGCTGAAGTTTAAATCACAGTAAATAGAGCAAAGTATGGGAAAAAAAAAATTGAAATCTTTGTATGGATACAAAATGTGTTTCAAGTCTGGCTTATAAAAATGCCCTATATAAGATAATCTCCTGCTTAGGACATAACACTAACTTACACTGTTTTTTCTTCACTGACTTCAATGAATTGAGCATGGATTTAGAGTCAAAGGAGATTTGCAAGAGCTCAGCAGGCTCAGGTTCAGTGTTTACATGGTTGTTTACATGGTTCAGTGTTTACATGGGTGCTCAGCTGTATGTGAGAGAGGGGCCACTGACGCGATTCACGTGATTAAGTTCTGTTTTGCTTAAGCCTGGACTTACTCATGGTCTTAGGGCTGAGTAAGCCTGTGGTTGGGCACTGATTCACAGCCAGGGCACAGAGTTCAGCGCTGTCACAGTCTTGCAACAATGGGCACATACTTCAGTACAACCAGGAACTCGTTTGCTGCCTCCAGGAGGAGGATGCGTTCACAGCAGCAGATCAGGATCTGGTAATTTGGACTCTTGATCTCGACTCCGCAATGACGGCTCTGCTGGTGTGAGCCCACATTAATGACTGCAAAGACTGACAGAAATGTTGAGTATTGCTGACTTTGCTCCACCATGATCCCAAAGAAACTCAAATCACTGGTAAAATCTCTACATAAACTAAGAAATGAAACCCTGAAAGCTGCTTTGCTTACCTTTTACTATAAAGGGAGAGGATCTTTCACTCTTGCCCTTGTCAATTACCTAAGTAGAACAGCTTTTGAAACATCTCTTGCAATTTTCATCTCCACGTGTATTCTATAAAAGACCAAGTTACAGTTTGGGTCTCTTGCACCTCATTCTTATGTCTTGTTGAAACTCTTGTGAGTTGACCTCAAGCTCTGAAGCAAGAAGACATGCTCATGTCTCATGAGGGACATGCCTGTAACACAGTGTATATGAAAGCAGCAGCAGCGGCAGCAAAGATCAGTGCAATTAGAGTCATTTATATGGTTTCATGTATTTTATTCATAAGCTTTGGCTTTTTTAAAGTTCTGAGTGAATAAGACAGGTCTTGAGGTTCTGGCTTTGTGGTGACAGCATGATTTTTGAAAAGTCACTTCTGATATTTGGAGTTGACAGAAGCACTGAGAAATAGTTGCAAAGCAGCCCTCGCAGATATATATCCTCTTGGGGAAAAATAGTTTGTGCCGTATCTTCACCAATGCGAGATACTTCTGTGTTTTACTCCTAATTAGGTTAATCCAAATTTCTTATCCTATTTAAGCTTCTACAGTGAGAAACTGGAGTAGTTGTTGAACCCTGTTCATCTCAATGTATCAGGCAACAAGATGCTCAGAAGCAAGTCCATACAGTCTGAAAGAATGCCACACAAAGGGAATTCTGTCCTCTTGAGCGCATAACAGGGGAGTTTTCTTTAGTCTGTGGCCTGATGTGGTCTTTTACTCATTCTTTTACTCCTGAAGTTGAGGGCAGTGTCTCTTTTAGAGAAGACGGAGTGAATTGATCACCATATAACGTGAGAAAAGCATATAGAGGTGGCGAAACCAGAGGAGCTGGCTGCGATGACACCGCATGGCTCTCTAAAAAAAAAAAAAAAGAATAGTTGAGAAAGCATTACCAAACATTCCAGACCTAATAAGATGGCATTTTCCTAGGCCTCCTTTGAAGTTCACTGCCAATTTATAGGACAGGCTGTTTTCAGTGAGCAGGGAATAAGCAGTGGGAGGTAGAAGGCTGCCTTCTCTGTGGGGCCAGAAGCAGGGAGAGGCCTGTCTGTGTCACTAGTGTTCAGGGGGGGCCCTCCTAGAAAGGATATTACCAGCTGCAGGTTGATGCTGTGACAGTTTCTTTGTCATATATAACTCCTCCTCCCTATGTGATCTCACACCTGGGTGTTCACATGCTGGGAAAGCAGAAACCCGATAGGTGAACATCTGAGAACACTTTGCATTCTGCTTCCGATCACAGACTGCCAGCTAAAACTTACCCTATTTAGAGTGCACCAGCTTGGAAAGGTCAGATTTCAGAAACAAAACCCACAAGGGAATAGCATCACCTTTGTCAGAGCAGCTTCCATATGTAACTCTATCTTTTAGCAGCCTCAACAACAGGAAAGTTCTATAATTTGTGGATCAACAGGATCGTTTGCTGGGCAAATCTTTTCATGCTATGGAAGGGGAACTAACCCGATTGGAATATAAGGAACACTGCACTAAATGTGTGAGATCTCATACAGCAAAATAGTTCAAATAATACATAGTAGAGAAGGGAATTCATAAAGAGCTTTGGACCACAAGTTCACAAGCTGTCTCCATCTCTAGTCAGAGTCAAGGACATTGTTCCTGGCACGCAGTCATGCCATTCTTGGACAGGCCACTTGTATTATGTTGGATCCAGTCTCCTTTGAAATGCATCCCAGACACAATGTAAAATTCAGCGTGCTGTGACTACTGAAGATCTCTGAGCTGCCAATCTGCTCAGCCCTGCCCTGCTATCCACACAGCACACGAAGCAACCTGTCTCATCCATTCATGTTTTACAAATCACTCATGAGTGACACTTACAATCCACGTATATAATTATTTGTGAAGTTTTCTGTGAGTATGACATGACTAAAGTCTTCACAATGATGATGAGCTATTCAAACAGGTTAGACAGGTACCATGCATCTCACCCTGGCTTGTTCAGTCTCCTCCTCTGTGAGGACAAAGAGTGCATCTCTGGGCAGGAGGCAGGAAAAGAGTATGTCCAGGATGGAGATGTACTTCCGGAAGAGATTTACTGATTCAAGCACGAGCACACGGCACCCTAGATGGAGAAAGAGGATAAAGATTTCAAAACAACAATATTCTTGTAAGGTTCCCACCTCTCCGGGCTCAGCAGGTCCTTGCAGGCTCCCCTGTACTGTTGGCCATGGGGACAAAAGGGGAACAACTTGTACTCATGCTTCCACCAGGATCTCTTTGTGCCCCATGCATGTCAGTGACCATTTGTACTGGTTCTTGTTTGGTGTGTGATCTGTGGAAAGCAAAGTTAGCTCTGAATAGCAGAGGCTTTGGGGGAATTTTTTGTTACAGTTTAAGTTATTCCTATGTAGTTAGACTCAAAGGAAAAAGCACAGGATGGGTCTTTGAATGCTGATGCTGTATCATACAAAGGAAATGTAAAATAGAAGCACAAAAATGTTCAGCTACAAAAAGGAAATTTCCTCTTTCTACTCCAATTCTTAGCGACAGAAAAATTCTTTACAAGATTCAGGAATGGCTGAATCCAACATTAAGTCAAGCAGGCAGTTACACTTTAACAGAGTTCCGGAATTCATGGCTCAGATGTTTGCGATGAAAGAGATTAAGGTAAGGTGTACTACTACCAGTGTGGACTTTTTTTCTGTTTTAAAGAGCCCCTTGAACTCAAAAGTTAATTGCTTTTTTTCTCTTTTACCATGGCTAAATTGTCTTCACCAATGAGCTCAGACCTACTGATGGTCCCATTAAGAGCCTGTAGCTCTCAAGGGAACTGCTCTGGGATTTCTCAGGGCTTGGAAGCTGCTGTGATTATGCAACACACTTCAGATATTCTATTAAGTTCGACAGAAGAGGCCGAAGTCACAGTTTACACAGGTGGTCAGATACACAATTAGATTTGCAATGAGATTTTCTTCAGTGTGCCCTTAAACAGTGGAATTACACAAAGGAGAGAAAGAACAATGCTGAATTGCTACAAAGGCTGCCTAATGGGCCATTTTAGTGCGTGAAGCCTGTGCTCAGGTCTAATATTGCTTAAGCTGTTTTGTCCAGAGCACAAAGTGAACTGCTGGTGCTCAAATACCTCTCAATGTTGGGAGGACTTTGTCCTCCTAAGGCAAAAGATTCTCCAGGACAAGGGCAGACAGACATCTTTTCTAAAAAGAGTAACTAAGCGAGGTAGGTTTCTGTGAGAAGTGATGATGCCTCTGCTAGGAGCCCCCTGTGCAGATCTGCAAGGGAATCTCATGCCACAAGGATGTGAACAGTCAACCTGCTGCTGAGGACATTTGGTAGATCCTTCCCTGCTTTGGACACTTGGTAGATCCTTCAGTTGAGCCTCTATCAAGCATGAAATAGGAAACCAAAACTTGCAGCTCTTATGGTGAATTAGTTTCCTGGGGACAAAAGGGACGAAGCCCCCAAAAGTCTCCAAGGTAGAGCACAGTACTCAAAGATACTGCACCAGCACCATTCCTTCCCCAGCCAGGGGTCTGTGGGACACTAACCCCAGAACAAGCAGCACGTACGGGTTGATCCTCTGCAAATCCACTCACAAGTGATTTGTGTCCCCTGCCTTTTCCCAGAGACACTAACTAATTGCACTGCAAGAAAGGTCTTGCTTTTATTCCTGCCAAAGCCTGCAATGGCAGGATATGGCAGTCCTGATGGACTCCCTGCAGCACATCTCCAGGATCTTTCAATTCCTTTCTTCTCTCTCTTTCAAGAGAAGGCTGTACAATTTCTTCCAACTTTTCAATAGTTTTTTCCACTCTCAAAAGCAAAACTGCTAAATCTTTATTTCAGTATTTCAGAGGGCTCCAGGACCTTCCAGTTCTCTTGCTGCACTGATCCTGGGACACAATTCCCCAGCAGGGTGGACAGAGCATTCAGAGGCGTTGTTTTCTCCTGCTGTGGGCAGCACTGGGCAGGGTTAGAGGGTTCAAGGGAAATCACTGGCACTTCCATTCGGACAAACGCTGAGATAAGTCTGTGCTGGGCCAGGAACAGGAGGAAAAGCATTCCTGAAGTTCATGGACACTTGCTGCAGGCCCAGCCTGCCAGGAGGTGGCGGTGTCCGCCAGCTGCGGAGGGAGCTGGGACCCACAGCCGCTCTCCCTGCCGGCAGTGCCTTGCCCAGGCTGCCCAGATTAGGATCACTCTTGGCATCCTCCTGTCTCGTCTTAACTACGTCAGTGCTGTACCATGTCCCTGCTCCTGTCCTGCTGCAGCCTCAGCCATCCAACCCTTGCAAGGTCACCGTGCCCATCCCCGCAGAGCAGCAGCTGTGCCATCTGGAAGGACCAATGGCTCTGCCAAGCTCCCCGCAGCGAGGCTGCCTTGGACGTGCGGGAATGCAGGCAGCTGTGTGACCAGCATGGCCCCTGCCACTTCCTGACAGCCAGCCTGAGCCCCCCTCTCACTCACGGTCCACCTTGACAAGTGACAGATGGAGCAGTTGCTGTTTAGCTGCCATAAGGTTTCAGTGTGCTCCTGCAAAGGATGCTCTGCTGAGCCAAGCGTAGCAGTTGCAAACAGAAGTGCTGTGACAGTTCTTTTACTCCCACTGAAGACATTTCTTACTTCCAACTAGCCACCTTGGAAGCAAACATGATGTGCCATGAGTAGGGGAACCCTCTTCAGCTCTGCAGAGGGCTGCTCCACAGGTCTGATCTGCTGGTGGGTAGTGTCAGAGAAAAGAATTAGCACAGAGCTGCACTATGGCACAGCAGAGGAAAGGAATAGCTACGGACCCCCTTGCTCTTGTAGCCAGTATTCCCACTGGCCACCTGTTTGCTTTTCGGTGCTTACTGGGGAGGAGAGGGCTGGAGCCCACACAGGGCAATGGGTCTTCCCTTTCCTGGATGGTTGTTAATGGACCCTGGCAATGCCATGTGAATTCCTACTTGCAATGAAGGGAAGGAAGAGGGGCCTGGTGGAGGGCTACCCACCACCAACCTCTGAAGCCTTGGCCACTCTGATAACAAAATGTGCTCTCCCTTTCCTCATATATATTTTTTTTCCCTAAGAAATGTTCATTAATGCAGCAATTACACCATTTTGTTGAACAAAGCTCAGCAATAAGGGCTCAAAACAACTGTGAGGGATTTCAGTACTGATCAGTCTGACCTCCTGGGCCCCCATCAGTCAGGTCAGGCAAAACAATGGTGTTCAAGCCCCACCAAACGAAGGGCGCTGTAAGAGTCTTGTGTGTTAGTGATATGACAAGGATCTCCACATGCTGACAGCACAGGCTGCTCCACACGGGAACGTGAGATGAAATGAAGCAGGGAAGGAATGTACAGTCCAGGGAGAGATGGAAAAGGGTTCAGAGAAACAGGCTGCTCCCTGCCAAGCAGGGTAAGAGAAGTGCTGCCATTGAGGAGTCTACTCCTGTGACACCAGCAGGTGAAGCTTTTCCGAGCCTGTTGTGACTGTGACCTGGGCAGGACAGGATTAACAGTGTAATACAACCGCTCTAGGTTGGCAGAAAGGGCAGGATCAATATAGCCCGTGGATTAGGCCTAGAATAGAAGTGCATGAAGCCTTGCAGCCTGTTCAGCTTGGCTTTCTGCTTGCAAATCACTTATGCAGCAAGTATGGCTAGAATGAGAAACCTATTAGCAGACCTATGTGTATGAAAAGCTTGTGCTGCTCCTGACAGATGACAGCACACCAGTGCTTTTGGAAGAGCCCTGGTTAGAGCTGGCTGGGGCCAGTAGCAGGGGCAGATGCACATCCAGCAGCTGTCTTGAAACAAGCCTATGTGCTTCTGCCTGGGCTGGAGAACTTGATTAAAAAAGCCTGTTGTGTTTATGCTGGCTAAAGGCATTAGAAAGCAAAGCAGGATATTTAGGGTGCTCATTTGCATATCACTGAGGCAATGCAAGGCTTAGCTGGCTTTTGCATTTGCAGAGAGATTTTCTGTGGATTCCCTGATCACATGGGCTTACACAAGTTCACCCACAAATAGTTCTCTCTCACCAACGGGAGAGCAGCACATTTCCATGGCTGAACATGCCTTTCAGCTCTATCCAGACAGCCCCAATCTCAGCATCACTCTTGTTTCATTAAGCCCCTCTGATGCACAGCCCTGCACGCCTGCCAGATCAAATTATAAATACTGGGAATTTCAATGAGACTGGAACTATATTTGGAAAGGCTTAGCGTAAGCAGCAGCATGGGAGCTCCCCGTTCCTTTGGTGTTTGTAGGTCATGTCAGATGTGATGTAATCAGAGCAGCGAGGCTTTCATATAGCTTCAGGAGTCTCTCAATGCTGCTAGAGAAATGGAAATGTTGTCTATATGTGGGTCTGTTTCAAACCTGGACTGATTTGAGGCACAGCCCATATTCAGGACCATAGTGTATCCAACAAACCTGCACTAACAGCACATGAAGGTGGCTCAGTCCAGATATGGCCTGACATCTGGCAGTGACATCTACCACTGCAGTTCCTTGTCCCTTCTCTGTACTACAGACAGAGCTCTTTGCTTCTATGCCAAAGCTGAACAAAGAAAAGGTTCTAGGAAAGAAATTGGCATCAATACTCCTCTTTCATAGATGGGGGAATTGAAGAGACTAGACTCAGAACTAAGCTGAAGGGCATTCTGCCATCTTGGCTCATGCTCTCTCCATCAGCTCTTGGCCTGCAACTTGCTGCTAGCAGGGAATTAAAACTGATTTGCTGTGACACATTCAAATCCTACAATGAGTCGAGAATTAGCACTAAAAAAACACAGTCTGGATGACTGCTGAGGGAGCAGGAGGTTGACTGGGTGGGCCCAGTAGAGCCACCTTCCTATGCTCCATCCAAACAGCTGACAGCTTTGTACTTAAACTAGTTCCACAAACTCGTCCCTGTGTCAGGCACTGTTGGCAAGAGATAAGGGCTGCAGATCTACTCTGGGACAGCAGCTAGACAAGGGTTCAGGAGCAACCTGCTTCTGTACTTTTGTTCTTTCTTTTCCCTACTTGTACAGAGAGTTTCTCAGAGATACTTGTGAAAGAAGGCAGTCCAACAATTTGTTGTGTCAGTGCAGATCTGACAGACCTGGAAATAGCACTCTTATTCACGCAAGACAGCAAGAGGCATAGACACTGAATCACACCACCAAGACAGGACAACCCCAAAGGACAGAAAAGTGACTGTAGAGAAGCCTGAGCTGGTAAAAAAGTGCAGGGAGATAAAAGGGCAAGGAAGAGTTCAGCCGTAGGTTTCATTTGCAATGCAAATATTGGAGAGTTTGGCAGATGAAACCCTGGACAGAACGTTCATGTAAACAATTGCTTAACGCCTGCAGGGTCATGGATGTAGTGTGACATACCTTCTGGTAACTTCCGCTCTGAATGCAGATACCTGTGAATGAAGAGATACATGGGAGTAAACACCCAATGAAGTTACTCAAAGCCCAATTTTACAGGTATAAATTATGTACACTAAATGAACACTTTTAATACACACACACACAATTACACTGGCTAATGTTATAAGAAAGTTCAGGAGCCGACACTGCATGGACATGTCAGGCAGTGGGAAGCCTCACCCCCCACACTGTTCTGTCATTACTTTCCTCATCCTGGCTGCTGGGACACAGCACAAATAAGCTCCATAAATCCAACTCGCTCTCCAACTTCTCATGTTGCACTAAGGGAAACTGCAAGAAGCTGCCAAAAGCTATTCACCTCTGGCTCTTTAAAGCCTCATGTCTGCTGACCAGGGACATTGCCTCAGTGGCAGCTCCTGTTTGGGGACCAGCTTCTTTCTTTCTAACCCATGCTGGCACTGGGACATCTGAGAAGCTGCTCTGACATTTTGCTTGCTAAGACTTTGATCCCTTCATGACTTCATCCTGGAAAGTCTGCAGCAAAAATGTGTCCCTTGGAAAGAGAATGAGGGGACCAGCACAGGAGTTATGAACAGTGATGGTACTTTCATCAAGAAGTCTAAGCAAATGATCCTAATATGGTGAAGCCATCAAAGGGTATTGGCTTCAATTCCTTTTTAATTCCCTCGTTTTTCCTGTTCTAGCCTGTGGTTTGTGGCTTCAGAGCACTTCTGCTAACATCACCATTTGCATCGCCTCCAGATTTGGCCCCTTGCAGGGAAGGGAGGAAGCAGGTCTCCAGCAGATGGCACTCAGAGCTGTCCCACACCCAGGCTTGCTCTTCCATAAGAAAAAAAATGTCCAAACAATGGAACATTTGCCAAAAGGAGAAAGGAAATAAAAAAAGAAAAGTTATTTAACCCTGTGTAATATTTAAAGAGATTGTTATCATCCTATAGTGGTGTATTTAACGAAGGACAATGTGACAGTTCATGTGTAAATCAACCAGGATAAAACATACATTCTATGTAAACTGTTATGTTTCTCCAGTCACTTTCAAACTAGGATTATCTCTGGCTATTGGTTAAGTTCAAGGAAAAGGATTAGCTACACAGGCATAGACAAAATAGGAAGCACGGAATAATGAATACCCAAAGCAATTCAAAGCAAAAGTCAAGCCAGAAATGCAGGTCATGGCAGAACTCAAACACCAATCAGAAGACATAAGCCTTAAATAGATTCTCCTGCCAATGGTCTCCTCCAGAGCCAAAGATCTGCAAGCAACACCTTTTGCTTCTAAGCAATGGCCCTGCAATACTAACTTGGCCACCTTCTACCCCTCTGCTCAAGTCCTGCTGTTCTGACAAAGATTCTTAAATTGCCTTGCAGACATTACCAGCAATTTTTTGGGGTCAGGGAGGACCTGCTCTTCTGCCAGAGGTTTCTTCCCCGCCCCCAGCTAGAATCTGGCCACCCAAATAAGTGATTTGGCGCTTGGTAAAACTAGCAGGGTGGGAACTTCTTAAAACAGGCTTGGAGAGATAAAGCAGTGCATGGTTGTGAAATTTGGCTGCCCCAGTGTCTGTTCTGGGTGTGCTCTGCCATAGAGAGACCTACAAAGCACTAACTGACAGCAAATTGAAGGATGTGAAGAGCTGCTCCAAGAGTGAACTAATAATAATAACCACTCCTGGCCACTAGAAGCAGAAGCAAGGAGAGAACCATTTCATGTGGAAATGTTTCAGCAGGAGCAGAGAGCATCTTCAGCAGGGAAGGAAAGTTTAATGAAGGAGTTTGTGCATGTCTAAAGGTTCAGGGAGAGTCAAACTGTATTTTGGTTATTGAAAGGTCCTCCAGGCTGCTGCCAGGCAAACTTGCCACTGATCTGGAAGAACAGGCACGAAGAAACCGATTCTCTCCTTATCCATTTTGTCCTGAGCCAAATGCTTCAGTGCAGAGCTCAGGGAATGGGCTCCACCCAGCTGTAATGCTGCGGAGGAATTGCAGCCTTGCTCCTCTGTATTTCTCAGGCAAGAGATGGAATGAACTGTGGTTGCAGAGCGAGAAAGAAACACAGAACTCTACCTCCTGCACACGTTCATAAAACCAGCCAATCCTCTCCCAAATCAATCTTCTCGTTCCCATCTCCACCCTGCTGGAGCTGTCTCCATGGGCCATTTCCAAGTAGGGGAGAGGTTGCAGCTCTCTGTTGTTGCCATTTTGGGAATGCTGTTTTATAGACTGGACTTGCTGTGGTTTGGGTGAAATGAAGGAGTTTGGCATAAAATCTCAAAAATTCAAACACAAACAAGCTCTTTTTCAGGAGCTTTTTCCATTATTTTTTTTTTTTTTTCTGGAGAGACTTTTTATAAATTCTTTTTAAACATAAAGTGATCTAAGCCAGCTTGTTCCCACCCACCCACCAAGTGCCAGAGGCCAGCTGATTCTAAGGCACCTCTGATGGCACCCTCTTTATTAAGCCTGTAGTACCACCACTGCTGCATTTCTCTAGGGCAGGAGCAGGACTGATGCCCTGGCAGTGGATTTCAGTTTTGGTGATGTTCTGTTTGATGAGAAATTGTTCACTGAAATCAATGACCTCACTCTCCAAATAGCCTGCAGTGCCAAAGGCAAAACCCTTCAGTGAACTGACTGCACTGGCTGCTGTAGAGCACTGGGGAAATACAATTCTGAAGAGCATGGCGAAGAATGGATGTCTTAAAGATGCATTGGGGCTCAATTTAGAATCCCAACCTCTAATCTGCCCAATTAATCTGATGAAACAGATGTGAAGGAGGAAGAACAGCCAGTCTCCTAGGAATCCCAGAGACATTAGAAGGATATACTTGCCAGATGTTGAATGTTTGCTATCTGGAACGCCTCTTCCCTCCCTAACCAGACTTTCTGGCTCCATTTCCATGCACCCTGAACTACACCGTGTAGCAACATGCAGTTTGTATAACACTGTTCAGGCACTCTGTACTCACGTGTACTGCCGTGGCAAAAGATGGTTCTGCCAGTCAGAAAAAAGGTGTTGATTCAGAGACCTTCCAGTTGACAGAGCTGCTCTGTGGCTCTGTGCTTTGGTCCCTGCACTGTCTGGGAGAAGAATGTGCAGTGTCACTGCTCCACTCACTCTGCTAGCAGCTGAGTGACCCTGGGGAGGACACTCCTTGAGGCTGTTTCTTTGGAAAAATAAAAAACCGTCTTTGGGGGGGAATCCCTGCAATGCTGGTGCCCTGTGCTCAACTTTATCCTAACAGCTCTCAAGAGTATCATGGAAGGGCACTAGGATGAATAAATGTAGTCAATTTAAGGAAGGAGGAAGCAGGGGTCAAGGAATGAGATAAAATCTAGGACATCATATTCAGCTGTGGGATGTGTGCCAGGCATGGGGCAGAGTCCTCTGAGGGGAAGGGGCACAGTCTCAACAGGTAAACGGAGAAGGACAATTTTGCCTTGACCTTATGGGGGCAGTCTGGGTGCAATCTCAGCCACCACTCCGAAGTTCCCCCTGGGACATTCAAGATGAGTAAAACAAAAACACCAGAAGTGAGTTGGACTCTGAAAAGGGCAGGGTGAAACATAAGATACTGGAACCTGTTATTTCTTCAACTGTCTTTATTTTGCAGGGAACCTAGAACTCCAGCAGGGGCTAAATGATCCCAGAGAAACACATCAATGACACAGGAAATCCTTTTCCAAGATGGAGCAAATAATAACCAGTTTTAAAAAACAAAGATTTTCTGGGAAAAGGCAAGGGAAATCTAAAACGCCACTCAGCTTTAAAAACGTAAATAAGATGCCACTCATTTGAAATGCACAGGGTCTTTAAAAGGAGTGAGAGATCCGAGTCCCATTCAAGCCCCACACTGCAAGAAAGCATCACATAAAGATGGCAGATGGGATACCATTCACTATCGTCAAGCCAATCACCCAAGAAACAGCTTCCTTCCCACTCAACGTGTCCTTAAAGACCTGGCCTTGGAAATTCAGCACAAGCAGAACTGTGATTTGTAGGGATGTCATGCAGTTGGTGGTTTTGAGAACTGTATCCACTGAGTCTGTGGGATTTGTCTGGACAAAGCACTGTTCATTGTTTCGATATACTTATTTGAAACTGGCATTTAATCAATCCTCTTCTTTCAGGGAACCTCAGTGCCACCCTTCTGCACAATCCTATGTCCCATGGCATTCATAAATGGGGCATTCAATAGTCAGGCAGTGACATGTAAGGCATCGGTGGCACTCAAGCTGCATCATAATCAACTCAAGAGTGATAAAGCACTAAGCTCCCAAATATCACCTCTGCACAGTCTCATTTACAACCTACCACTGAGTTGGCAAATGTTAAGATACATCCTGCAGGACTGAGAGGTGTTTTTCCAAATTGAATTGATGAGAATAGGCTCAGCTAATGATTCTTTGATGTAGCTTTTTATATGGCATCATTGATATAAGTTTTATGGATGCAGTTGCTATAACAACATAATGCACAGTGGTTAAATATAGCAGCTCCTATTTTCCACTCAGTTTGCTCTGCCCTAAGCAGACAAGGACTATTCTTTTCTGTTCTAGCTGGGATGAAATGGATTTGATAGCTCACTGAAGGAAAGACGTGGTACAGTCCTTCTCTCCCCCTGCCCCAAGACCATTCCTCTCCACCCTGAGCCAGCAAGCAAACAACAAAACCAACAGCCTCCCATTTGCTGGGCTGCTGGGCAAGAGGGCTTGTTTAAAATCAAAATGCACTGCGCAAGAGGGCTTGTTTAACATCAAAATGCACAATGACTCATGCAAAACCAAACCACCTCAATATTACATGTGATCTCAGTGCAAACACTGTCATTTCAAAGTGCAGGAAAGAGAGGTTCTCAAATATGCCTGTCACGTAGTATTTACCATGCTTGTTACTGTAGTGCCTAGTGACTGGCCAAATGCTGAGAGGGGAGTGAAGTGACCTTGATGTCATTCAAGACCTGCTCTTCCTTGTGGACACATGTACAGGATCCAGCCTCTCCTAGCCACAGGGAAAGCTCTTTTTTTGGGAGGCAAGGGAGAATGTTGTTGCCAAATCAAGGTGACAGGGAAAGAAGCAGAGCTACAGAGGATTGCTTCCAACTCTCCCTCCTTTGCTACAGTGGGATTTTCTTGGGTTTGGTTTGTTGGTTGGTTTTTTTTCCATCTGGAAGCCAGAACTGAAATACTCCCAGGGGAGACTAAAATCAAATAGCAATTTGTGTTCCTCTCCCATTCTGTTTTTTCCTTATTTTTCCCTTGCAGAAGAACAAATCCACCCTCAAACCTTGGCATTTCACAGTTCTGAAGACTAGACACATAGCAGCTGCTGGACTCCCTGCAAGCTGTCAGGAGGAAGGTTGCTGCAAGGGGAAGGGCACATCTCTTCTGAATAGTTCCCACTCCTTTGAACATAATTCACACACTAGAAAGAATATTTATGCCCTTAGCAGATAATACTGAGCATCTGCTCAGCTATGACCATTTCCTGAACTGTTTTGCTCCTTGAAGCTCTTCAAGAATTTATACCTCCTGAAGCAAGGAGTTGTGGGACGGGTCACACAACCTGTTCTACCCCTGCTCTAGATAGTGGGCACGAGCCTATCTCCCACAGACTGGGAGCATCCCAAAGAGCTGAGGATCCCTGCACCAGCCCCCTGCTTCTTCATGCTTTCCACTTGCAGCCACAGTGGAAGGAAAACCCTGCAGACCTTGTTTAAAGATGGTTAATAAATACATTGCACATGATACCTGGAGGGGAGAGTTCATTTGCCTTTTTCTTGCCATGTAGCACTGGGGCCCCAGGGGCAGCAACTGCTGCTCTGCACAGCCCTGCTGGCAGGGAGGTACATGAGAAGCCTCAGCGTATGCTCCCAGCGCTGCTTGTACTCGCCAATATGTAAGAACTCATCAGGGCACTGAAATTCAGGGGTGATACAGTCACGCTCTACTTCCTCCATGACACAAACTGAAAAATAATGAGGCCAAGCAAGCCACTAAAAATAAACTTAACCTTTCAGTGGCCACAGCATCATTCCTGCCACACACAGATGACTGGGCTACCATGCTTATTTCTGCTGATTCAGGACTGGAAGAGAGACAAGATACAAACCAGCCCTTACTTAATGAGAGCTGCTTATACTCTGGTGTCCCTATCGGCACGTATCTCATCAACCCAGGGCAACTGTAGGCTAAGGACTAATGCAAAGGTCAGTGTGCAAGGGGCTTGCAGATAATTAATACTTCCTGGTAACATACTCTGAGACAAGAAGAGGGTTAACATCCCCATTGCACACGCAGGAAACCTAAAGCACAAGGTGGGAAAGTGATTCTTGCATAGCAACAAAGTGAGACAACAGTAGAGCTGGGATCAAAATCAAGAGTATTCCTTTAACTTTCTCATGCATAATTCAGCTGCCAGCTTGTTTTACCTGTATCTCTTCAGGATATAGAGGGAAACATAACAGTCTGCCCTCCATTCCTCTTTGCAGGCCAGTACAGCAATTGACTGAGCAAACAGAGGTCCAGGCAGCTGGAAGCTGGACTAGAGAGTCCTTCTGTGCCAATAGTGTGAGCATCGGTCATCAACCTCTGTTCCTCACTCACTCCTCAAATAACACTGTGCCGGAAAGCAGCTCCCCACTTAGCCCAAACAAACACTCTGTTTGCTTTAACTCCACCCCCCTTCTGTCTGTTAGGCTATTTCAGAAGTTGCTGGGAAAAACCATGATCCCCTCTAACACCAAATTCCAGCCGTCAGATAGCATCAAAGATACTCAGCATCCTCCCAGAGGGACTCAGTAGGTCACAGTATGGGTGCTATGGCGCTGCAGCTTTCTCTAGGCAAGCAAGAAAGGCAAATCACTGCGAAGTTGTTATCAAGGAGAGCAATTTGAATTGCACAGATGATTCAGAAAACAAATGGCTGCTAAAAATACAAGATATAATTGCAAAGAGTTCTTCTCATGCCTGGGAAAGGCAGGGGCAGCTCTGGAGGAGATCTCTCTAGGACACACTGGGGTCTGAATGAGCACAGGGTTAAAATAAAACACAGTAGCTGCCTTGTCAGCAAATGTGGGTGCTTTTCATACAAGGGATTTTTGTCTTGCAACCTTCCTACATCACAGAACAGAGACAGAGATTCCCAGAATGTAAAGAATGAAGCACTAAAGGAACAAACTGACTTAGGAAGTAAAAAGGGACAGGACCAGTGAGAGAGAGCAATGTCCTTGGGTCAGAGAGGTAAATTCAGATACCTGGACAGGATGGCAACATCCTCTGGGCCAACAGTGCAGAACTTTCCAAAATTCAACTACCATAAGCTCAGGCATCAGCTATTCACACACTCTCCTCAAACAAGTGGTGCAAAGTGATCTGTAGTATATTTTAGTGGGATGAAGAACACAAAGAGCAAAGAGGGCCCAGTGGAAGGGAGGCTGGCAAAGCACCAGCAGATGGAATAATAAAGGATGCTGTACATCGTTTACAGAGCTGTGAGAGTTTCTCCAAGCAGTACCATGTCGCATAGCCTGGCACTCAGTTATATCAGTGAAGTTAATATTGCTTTTGTCTCTAGTTATTAATTTTCTGCTTACACACAAACACCATGTTCACTCTGTAACACTCTACTATGGCATTCAGTGAAGCGTGCAGAACACTGTACCTTAAAGCAGTGTAAAGAGAAATGTGGTTAGCATGACCGCTCACTCCTCCTGCATCAAAGGTTACCACCTGCAATAAAACCAGAGAACAATAATCATTTTGAAGAAGGAGAGCACGCAGTTACCAACTTGGACATCTCACACAGCATTGTCCCAGCCCATTGTATCTAAAGAGTTGTTTTCGTGTTGCACAATGAGGCCTTGTGTGTGAACTCATGCTACAGAAACACAACTAAACAAACAGGACACTCTGGAACTAGATGACTACGCGCTTTTAACAGCTTGAACAACAGAAGGATGACAAATACTGTGTTCCTACTGGCAGGATGCACTTGTTACTTATTACTGGGCCAAAAGGTTACTTTCAGTGATCTGTTACAAACTTGTTCCTGACCCCAGAGGTCCGGCTCTATAAATCACCCTCTGCTGGATTTGAGAACGTACTAGAATGCCTGTGGATGACAGGGTAGTTTGTTGTGCTGTGAATCAGGACATATTGGTGTAACGAGCAACACAATCATGTCCTACTGTCCTGATTGTAAAGAGGCTTCACTGCAGAGTAACATAGTGATAAAATAATCTGATATGAGAACAAGCCTTTTTAAAGAATTAGTTGACTGCATTTTTCGAACAACCAAGTCAGGCTTTTTTGCTACATGAGAAGATCGTACTGTTTATTGCTTCTCTGCAGGGAGAAATGGGAACTTTGTAATGCAGAAGTAATGTGTGAACACAGTGCTAGCAAGTCACCATCCAAAGCACAGAATAGCCCTGGCTCCCTGCCCTCAGACCTACCAATAACATGTCAGGGGTGAAGGGCCCACCCCAAGGGCTCCCTCTGCACAGCACAGTGCAGAGGGTTCCTAAAGGCTCTCGCTTCCAACCTAGAAGACAATCTGGTGGTGCAAAGTGTATGTTGGCTTTCCAGATGGTGGAAGTGACAGTCCTTGGACAGTCTAAAGTTCGGTTTTGCTGTGGGAGAGGCCAGGCAGCAGAGCTCTCCTTCTCTGGGACCAGGAAGAAATCATAACCTCCCCACATTTCAATCAATGTCTGCTTCCTTGCCAGCTTGTTCTCTCTTCAGGGAAGGAAACGCTGCCGCCTTGCTTACTCACCACAGCTCCCTTCTCAAAATCTATTTTATATGCAGGGCCTGAAATACTGGGTTAAAGATCAAGGGAAGATCAAAAGCCGCCCTGCCCGTCCTGCAACTTGCTGCTCCACCCTCCAACAGGAGAGGCCCTCTCAAACACAGGGGATATTGTGTGAAGAGGGAGAGGAAACACAAAGACAGTGATAAGAAATACTTCAAAAACCACAAACTCCAGACAAGCCTGCTCATAAACCCATCCACCCGGCACAAACCCACAGTTAGACTTTCCACTTTGCCCACTGCCCGTAATAACGCTGCCACCAAGCAGCGGGGTTATTCATCGCTGGCAGGAAGTGGTGGGACCCAATTTGGTTTTGTTCAGGGACAAGGAAGCGTTTTTTTCTGGTCAATCCCTGTTTTATACGGAGAAATATCATATGTCTTTGGTTGCTTTTGCTGTACATCAATGTTACCTGAGCAGGGACTGCAGGGGCTGGCATAGTGCTATGCCCTCCCTGAGGATAGGAGCTTTTTGAGTAGCTCATCTGGAAAAAAACATTATTAAATTCTGTACAGCTCAGGGAGTGAGCGGTATTTTTATCTGTATTTTACAGATAAGGAAAAACATGCTCTGAAGTCACTCCTACATAGAGTAGCACTTTCTTAAGATGACAAAGTACTCCCTTCACTGCAGGCAGAATATATTCCCGTGCAGGTGAAGAACAACGTGACTCTGCTAAGGGCTGGGCTTACACTAAACCCTTTCACTAACCGGTGACAGAGAGGGTCTATCTCTTCTGCCTGGTCTTTTATTTTCATGTAACCCATACAATCATAACTTTTTAAAGACTACTACCCTGCTGTCAAATGCGGTTCAAATTAGCCAATGGGCTCTTCTGAAACATGCATATGCACACGCATATAAATACAATTGCATTATTCTTGTTTCCTTAGGAAACCAAGCTAAAAACCCCAGGCGAGCCAAAACACACGTTTTTCCTTCTATGGAGGGTACAAAAGAACAAACCAGAAGACTGAGATAAGAGACTATAGTGAGCAGACTAAATAAACTAATCGCTGTTTTGACAAAACTGGCTCAGACCAACTGTGGG
Organism: Nycticryphes semicollaris; assembly: GCA_013400055.1. NCBI lineage: Eukaryota > Metazoa > Chordata > Aves > Charadriiformes > Rostratulidae > Nycticryphes > Nycticryphes semicollaris. The sequence continues at coordinate 749,067 of VXBJ01006172.1, forward strand.
AACACACAGCTGGGTTAGGAAATATTCTTGACATGGAAATTATCTGTTCAGAAACACCTTCGGAGATTTTTCTTCTCCACATCTGTTTTGAAATAGGAGCTGCTGTTCTTAGTGCTGCTGGGCTTATGTAACATCTGAACTAGCTACAGAGGTTTCAGAGAGTTAATTTTCAACTGATGTTGTCTAATTTACCGTTAGGACATTTGCACCTGGATTGCCTGTCTCTTCAAATACACAAATTTGTAAGTACAATTCCCAAGGTAGCTGCACACTGACCTGGCCATGGTGGCATTCACTTTATCTACAAAGAGACCACCTTTGAAATCTTGGCTCTTCACCTTTAGAGTTTCTTTCCAGGACACAGGCTGGCTCTGACACAGAAGTGATGTCCCACCTATCCAGTATGCAGCTTCAAGATCTGCTGTCTCAGCAGGGCACCCATTCCATCGCATCACTGATGTTCGTGACTTAAAGCAGGCAGCAATCACATGGAAATACTCCTCTGGCTTCAGGGATCTATTTCACTGGTAACAAATGTGAATTTCTTTCTCATATGCTGGAGATAATTTTCACATGGGAGTATTTGCTTCTTCCACATGGAGCAGAGAGCTGGTGTGCTTGCTTTTAACAACCAACCTGAACCAGGCTGATGATGAAATCAAGCAAACAATCAGGGCAGGATGAGAAAACCTGAACATCTTGAAACTGTCTGGGTTAAAAACAGGCTTAGCCAGTTCTGGGAGCAAAAGGCTGGGATAGGAAATATACTGGATGTGGAAATGATTGCTCAATGAAATCTTTAGGGCAAGAGGGAGTTCCCTCCCCACACCTGTTCTGAAATGGGAGCCGCTGTTCTTGGTGTTGCTGGGTTTCCTTCTGAGTGACCTTGGTATTCAGGAAATGGAACTTTCACTAGTGGAAGCCAGAGCAACAGCCAAGACAAGCAGGTCCAGAAATCCCTTCCGGAGGGGGGAGAGCACAGAGGAAATTACTCAATTACTAGCAGAAGAGAAAACTCCTGAGAGGTCTGGAGTCCATGCAAGTTCCCTCTACGCACCATGTGCATTGGAGGAAAAAAGCACTCAAAGCTGTGGGTCTCCCTCACTCCTTCTGGTGTCATCCAGTGCTTCAAACAGAGCACACATCTGCTCAAGTAGACTGGTGGGGATAGAAAGGTCTCTTTCCGTTTTAACACAGGACATCCCATAAAATGCCATAGCAAGGAACTCCATTTCTAATGGTCTTCCTTTGAGCATCATTTCATAGGCCTGACTTGCAGAGTCCAGTGATGTTCAAACTCCCTTTGAGGCTCTTGTGTGTTTGGAGATGTCTCTTGTAGCTATTAAATAAGAGAAGCTAAAGGTTACAAAGAATGAACTGGATGAAAACAGAAAAATCTAATCATGATCAACATCCCAGTGTCCACTGGGTTTGAGCTGCAAGTGTGTAAGGCCTGCACCAGCTCTTAGAATAAAAGTTCCTAGGGGCCTCCCACTCATGAACCCCAAAGCACACCTGAGGAGACTGCAACGGAAATAAGGAAGGGAGGAAAAGGGATGCCAAAGTCAGTCTCAGCTCTGTTCCCTCCTCTAGCAAACTCCACACACTGCACTCCATACCCAGTGTGCTGCAAAACCATTTAAAATCCTCTACAAACATCACACATTCAAATGCTCCCAAATTTTAGGAGTGCACAGACCAAGATCCAACACATGAGAGCTGAAGTCACGCTCACAAATACAAGCTCCAACTTGAATGCCATTTGTAGAAGGACCTGGCTTTCTAGGCTGACTTGGAGCCGACCCAAGACGACAGGACTCTTCCATAAAGAGATGAATAGATGATGTTTCCATCAATCCATACTGGAAGGCAGCTTGTAAGAACATGGTATTGGCACTGCCTCTGCCCCAAACACAGTCTGAATGTCACCTCCTAATCCAAGCTCTGCTATCACCAAACCCAAGATCCTCAAGAGTAGGATTTCATAATCTAGAGCCTGCCTGGGGCTCACACAATACTATGTAATTTATTTTTTCACACACTGAATAATTTCTAATCTGGATCAAGACAGACCAGCCTTGGCTGCCTCTCCCAGAAACACTGGCTTTTGCTTGTAAATCCAGAAAGCAGGAAATAATTTCCCAAGTCTATAAATTAGTTTTGGCTTTGAGTACTCCAACCATTAATTTTTGTGTCTGCATTATTTAATTTAGAGCTTGGATGAAATATGTCCCTGTAGCTCTCAAAAAGATTGAGGTACTCATGGACTTCCAGGGCAATTGAAGAAATGAGTAACTATGCAATGGAAGAAAAGTACTCAGAACATGGTAGGTTACTCCTTGCCTTCCAGTCTTTCCTTTCAGACGTGTTGGAATTGCAGCCTACTTCTCCACTGCCAGGAGACATATATGTTCTGTACATAAAAGATACCATTGTCTATGCTGTGACTATGGGGAGAACTGGGGAAAGTTTTCTCACTGGGATAGCTAAACCAATACATGTCTTCCAATCACCTCAACTCCACTGAGTTACCTCGCAGTGTTTGAAACCCTGGTAGCTTATGTTTTGACAAGGCTTTTTTAACATGTTAAGCCAATTCTGTCAATTTCAACATTACTGAAAAATGGACTCAGTTTACCTTTCAAGCCAAAGCCCTGGTTTTAGAACAGCAGATGCTCTCAGAGCCGCTAACTGATGGCAAGCTCCGAAGTTGTAAAATGCAGAATGTTCAACGAAGGTAATTAGGTGCTTGTCTTGCCGATGTTGGCAAACTAGGTCTGCTCCTAAATGAATGGCATTATAGCAAACATCTGAGACCTGAGTGATTACTTGGGACACTTAAAATAATGAAAGTTTACAGAGCAGTTCATTATTGCCATCCCAAGAAGCTGCCTCAGCCACCTTTGGTACCACTGGCACCTTCTGATTTGTGCTCACTGCTGCGCAGGAGGGGAAGGCAGTGGGCCCTGCCACAGTGTTCCGTGTTCCTACAGCTGCACCCGTGTGAGATGGGATTTTCCAGCTCACTCTATGTTAGTTGCAGACTCCTGCCTCCCCTAGCACAAACAGCTTGAGTTTAATTTCCTCTGAGGCAAAGATCTAACCCTTTCTAACCACCTAGAAGAAGTTGTATTGTTGTCAGAATTTCTACTGGGATTCTGGTGCACTTGTCCTAGCGCCCATGAGAGTCACAAACATGCAATACACATCCTCTTGTGCTGGGAGCTTTTAGATTACATTAAAACCTATCTATTTATGGGGGCAAAAGGCACAAAAGTAGTTCAGGAAAACTGTACTTGTCTTTGCGCACAGCGATGAATTTAATGGAATATCAGCCTCAGAATAAATAAAAAGTTGGATGCATGATGCTGGTTTTTGTTCTGATGGGGCTTTCATGCTACAGGAGATGTTTCTTGGTTTGTGAATTGCTGAAAAGGCTTTAAGAGTTTTGTGATTTTGTTTCTAATCACTGTGTGACAGTGACGTGTCTGATCACAGCAAAGTTCAACACAAAAGAAAAGAATAGAACCTTTTCCATGCTTAGGCCTTTATTCCCGTTCTGGGGGAAAAAAACCCCAAACTATACCAGTGCTAAAAAAATCTTAGTTTAGTATTCTTCAATCCCGACATACAGCCCTGCTAATCTAGCTCCCTGACACATGCCTGCCAGTGTACTTCAAATCTAAGCCTAAACGTAAGCCTAAATCCCCTATGGGCCCTCTTCATCAATAAAAACTAGCAAGGTGGTTGCTTTAGATGTAAAAAACATTTGAGGAGTAAGTAAAGCAGAATTCTTCCACTGTTTATTTCTCACTGGGAAGCAAAGAAAGATCTACAGAGAGAAAAGACAGATCCAAACTAGACCATCATCCTTTCCGTATTTTTCAGTGGAGCAATTCTATTTGTTTTGAACTTCTAGCAGTTGTCTGAAGTGCTTCAGAGAGGATCAGAATGACTATGTCTTACTTGTCAAGGCATAGGAGCTGCACAAGCACTCATAAAAAGTCTTAAACTACAAAACAAAAATTACTTTCAAGGAATCACTTGAGACCTGAAATACAGCTGGGCTTAGTCAGAGGGACCTGTATCATCAAGGGACCCCAAGATCTACTGCAGTGAAACTCCAACAGAGTTTGCAGTTTTTAACCAATGTGAAGCTTTTATTTCAGTGACGGTTGGTGACACTACAGCCCATAAAAAGCTTCATAAGATCTTGATAGAGAAACACATAAACATTATAAAGCAAATATTTCAGAATGATACCTATACTCTCTCCCTGTCCTAGACTGTTTCACAGAGGCTCCAGAAGCAAAATCCTAACTGTAATGACTCCACAGAAAGCTTTCAGAGGGAAGGAAAAAGCCTAGAACGCCAGGTGAAAAGTAATGTGGAAATAGCTGATGCTGGAGAAAGTTTGACATTACCAGGTTGATGTTATTGGCTTCTATGTGCTTTAGCACAAAGGCAGCGAGGAGCTGTGTGTCCCACTCAGCAGCAGGATTATCTGGAAGATCCCTGGAAATGAGATGTGCAATTAGTCACTTCACTGTTGAGAACTTTATAAAGACCATTCTAGAAAAGGGAGAGCGGCTTATCAGAGAATGAAATCAACATAAATTTATTTACCATATAAAACCACTGAACCTTACTTAAGGTTCTTACAAGCTTGTGTATTGGAGGGTGAAAGGGAAACAGAAGTTCCAACACCCTCCTCATAGATTTGCCAAGGTCAGCCTTTCTTCTTACCATTAAGGCAGACATTCTAACTGCTTTATTTCAAGCAGCATCTGCTTGGTTCAGTGATTCTTTTTCTTTATTCATCCCAATCGAATTTCTTTCTCTCTCTATTTAAAACCCCCTTTCTAATACATTTTTCTGAAAGACTTCCAATCATAATCTATGAAATTATATATGAAAAGTAGCAAACAAATCCCTGCTTTCATTTATACAGGAATAACCCATTAACCGCAACCTGATGACAACAGGACCATAATTATATTGCATGGATTTGGTAGTAGTTCTTCATCTGTTTATTTTATGCTTTGCATACCAAGTGGGTATGCAAACCATACTGTGACTGACTACTCTGCCTGGGTATTTTAGATTGCAGGCTCCTAGGGGCAGGGACTATGAGCCAAATGCAAAATAACATCAGGCAGCCAAGAGAATGAATCCATATTTACACAACTGAGAGCTGAATTTGACCCCCCAGTCATTATGCTTGAATGATGCCAAGAAAACATTGCTTGCAAAGTTAAAAAGGTTATTAGTAACAATAGGATAACACACAGCTGCCTAAAGACCACTAATGACATGTTAAGCTGGTCTTTTTCTCAGACCTTTTCCGTCCTCTGATAGTCTGATAATTGCTGTGAGGTGGTTTAGCAGAAAAGTGACTCCACAGCCTTCTCACACAGACATATGGGTCTGGATCTGAACTGATCCAGCTGTTTGCTGCAGAGAGCAGAGGCGCTACCTCCCAGCGCTCCTCCAGCCTTGCTGACTCCCCAGACAGCAAGGACGGTAACATCTGCAACAAAACAACAGGAAAATGTCCACTTGGCACATTCCAAAGTAAAGCTCAGCCTGGGTCTTCATGAGAGGTCTTCTGGCTACAAATTTTCCCACTGCTGTTAATAGTAGTACTAGTAGAAGGAAGAGGCTAAAGTACAACCTGTCCACTATTAGCATTTTGCTCATTGTGTTACATACTCCTGCCCAGCACAGGCCAGAAGAATACACTATTAGGAACCCCAGCAGCAAGGGAAAGCGTTTCTCCATTAGTGTGCACATTCTAGCTATGGTCCCTGCAATGGTATTACCACCAGAAACTGTTCTTGTTTGCAATTCCCTCTTCTACTGACAGCATCTTTGCCTAACATATAGAACACATTTGAATTTCATCATAGGAAAGATTCTTCAGTACATCTGGTGGCTGTTCCATCAACTTAACAAACCTGCATCTCTTCTGCTCAAGACAAAACCTTTCACGTCTTGTGTTTAAGAGGAAGTGGCCCCACTGACCCCGAAGGTATTACAAGTCCCACCACGTCACAGCAAGCTTTACATGGAGCACATTTAAAAGTAGGCTCGAACTAAAACTTCCCAAGCAACGTGTCCACTGAGCAGAGTCCAAGTGCAAGTCCAACAGCGCTTCCGTTGTATGAATGGTACCTCTGAGGTTAAGTCAAGGCTTAATCTGATAATATGAAAGAAGTAAATTAGTCTAAAAGGGATTCTTCACTGGCCACTAACACTACAAATATCATTCCCCGTTTTGGACAGGAGCTGTGGAGGAAGTGAAGAGTCTCATTAAAACAGGAGGGGTGCTCCAACAGTGAGAGGTTAGAAAAAAAAGTAGAGCTTGGAATTTATGATGTCCAGGAGGCTTTGGTGTCACAGTCACCGCACTCAGCTTTACTGGGCTGTCTCCAAAAAGGCTGCTGGGTAGTGGAGCAGGTTTTAACTAGTTTAGACAGATAAAGATCACCCTCGTTCAATGGAAATGAACAGCTGGAGGCAACGGTTTAGAATCCCTGGAAACAAAACAATCTGAAGGCATGAGCAAATTAACTCCATGAACACTGAACTGATTAAACAAAAATACTCGGCAAAAAATTCTGCTTCTGCTGCTCATGGAGAAATCACTCAGTCCCAGTAAGGAAAAGGAACTATTTATCTTGCATAATATTTGTCAGGCACCAAAGACAGAGAAGTTGATCTTGCAAACAAGACACATGTGCGCAAGCACATTCATAACTCATTAATAGCCACGATGGCCCACTGAAGTATTCTTAGCTCATTCTGCAAACATGAAAAGTGACACACAGGTTAAATGACATGCCCAAGTCACCCAGAGAAGTCAGTAGCAGAACTGGCAATGCATTAACCTAGATCCCTCCAGGAAATTATTATATATTTTTTTTAAAGTTTGAATAATGCTTTGTTCAGTGGAAAATTTAAGTGTTAGCATGATAGTGGGGACACCACAGAAAGCATGAGGCCAATATCTTTCTATCTGTGCTCTGGATATTAATAATTTGGTCCAGATAAGGATGGAAAGGTGACAAGAAAACCAAGTTCACATACACCCTGTAGCAATGCACACAAGACACGTTCTTAGAGGAGGTCTCTACTTGCCCTAGGAACTTTGTATGGGCATAGAAACTCTGAAAGCTGCTGTCATTCACAAAATCATCTATTCAGTACAAAGATATTTTCCTAATACCATAAATCAGGCCTCACCAAACCCAAAAAGTCAGCTGATGTGCTGCACTATTGCAATAAGTTGCATTCTTTGTGGGTTTACCTTGAGGACTTGGTATGAGAAACTCTCAGCGTTTAAACAGTTAACTGCACGCTGTCTTTCTGGCCAAGACCGCTCCTGCCTGAGGCCAAGGTCGAGGGGCTGAGATAAAGGACTATAAAGGAGTGAAAATTAGCACATTCCCTGGAGCAGACTGGAGCTTGTCCCAGGTTTCCCACCCCACCTCCCAGTTCTCTGCCCCAGAGAGTGCCTTGTTGCTGCTGTCAGTCGCTGTCTCCCAGGTCATACTGCTGGGGGATGCTGGTGGGAAGGGAAGAGAGATTTGGTCGCTTGGCCTCATTTCCACCAGACTATTACAGGCATGAAGTGATGTTTTTGGGCATTCCACATGACTGACACTGAATGCAGGTGGCTGCTTGGATGCAGCCCTTGTTGACCAGGGAAAAATAGGGAGATGCATAGGAGGAGGAAAAAAAAAATGAATGAAATAAGGCTCCAGAAATGTTGTTTTTCCAGCTATTTCCAGTGAAAGCCATGCTGTGCACTGTACAGAGAATTTACAGCTGTGCCAAGGGATCTACAGACCAAAGAGTGAGATAAATGGAGAATTATGGTGCTGTAGTGTCTCTCTCTGCTCACTGATTTCAGCAGGACCAGTCCTGAGAAACACTGTTCTGAAAACATAAACCTGTACCTTTCTATTTATCCATCCACTGTTGGTAGCGAGATCCGAACAGGACCACTGGTTTTCTCGCTCTCTCCTCCTGGCTTCCCTCCTTGCTAAGCTGAGCAGACACTGACATCCACAGTTCCTGTTCCCAAAGTTTGCACAGGAAGAATATGGTGGATGTCCTGGCAACCTTGGCCCAGGCACCAGACAGCTACAAGGGGCCACAGGAAATCACATCAGGACGTTAAACCAAAATTCAACCTTGTGCAGCTCTTGCCCAGCAGTCTTACAGCTGCCTGAATGAAAGAAATGTTAAAAATCACTGCCTGATGCCAGCTCCTCTCCAGGCCTCCTCCTCTTGCCTGCTGTGGGCTGTGGATTGTAGCTCCAGCCTTGGCCATTAAAACCCTGTGCATGTTGCCAGTAATGCTGTCCCTGCCAGTAGCCTGGACAGTTTTGTAGGGTCATCTTTCTAGGAACATTTGGGCTCAAGATGGCTAGATTCCTGTCACTTGGAAGGTCTCTTCTGGCCAAGATAGAGATTTAAAAACCTACACAGATATATATTGCCAAGTTACACCCTTCTTCCATGATAGACTGCTCAATCCCTGTCCAATTTTCCACTGCTCGTCTTCCACAGATCTCTTAGCAACAGCCAGTGCATTTATACGTACAGCTTCTTTCAAAGTCTTCCCAGGAATTTGTTCTGCTCATGAACTAAGCTCTCATGACTGCTCCAAAGGTTAAGTTAAACCAAACAGTTAGTCTATGAGATGTCCACGTGGTTTAACACACAGCAAATGGGCTGTCCCATATGGGATACCTGCAGTTAGAATAACCTTGAGGTCTCTCCCTCCTGCAATCTGTTGAATGGGGACAATCCTCAGGCCCCCGGGTGCATTACGACGCGGTGCCTCTTGGTATGTGACAGTTACCCTGATGGGGACAGGAAGCACCCTCGGCCTTGACATGAAGCTTGTAGAGGTGGCAATGGGGATGGGAGCAGAGCAGCAATAGAGGTCCTTCTAGAAGACGCTTCGGTCTCCATTAGTACATTCTGAGACACCAGAGTAAAACTTTCAAGGTACTAATATTGTTTTCTATTCCACTACACACAAAAAGGGTCAAGATGAAAGAGCTTTCCCAGTTCTTATTGCCTTTTTATCCTGCAGCATGACCTTAATCAATCCAAGGCCAGGAACCAGGAAACATTTTTGCATAATTTTTCCTCCTTATCCCTCCTCTCCCCTGTGAATGATTTTACATTAAATCAGCACAAAGGTCGGTAGATTGATGGTGAATTACATAGGAAACAGGTGAACTGCTGTGCACAAAGTTCCCAGCTGAGAACAATGACCACAATGTGTTTGTTGGAACAAAGGGTGCCCTTTATATAAAGTTAACTGTATGAAATGAACATCTGGGCAATTGAAACTGGATCAAAAAGCAAAAGATCCCACAGAACGAAATGATGTGAGGGCACAATTAGTGAAAAAGCCATGTGATGACTAGAGGCAATCAGTGACCTTTATATCAGAGCATCACAGTAATTGAAAAAACTGTGTAAACAAAGCAGAAATTACTTTATGCTCTCTAAAGTAGAGCAGAGAATTTTTATTTTTGAGGTTACGCTAAGATAAGGTAAGACAGGCTAACCCTAGGTCTTGAAGCAGAGCCTCTAAATCCTTACATTAACAACTATTTATAAATTTCTACTCCTCTAATGGCCAGTTACAGACAGGAGGGAAATATTGCTGTTAGGCTCATGTACATCTCTGACTCAATTGAAAAGAGCCCACTTAGACAAACTATCAGCGTCTTGCAACACCCTGTTACAGAGAGAGCAGATGCTGTGTGCTTATTGGAATCCATCAGCCTATAATTTAGGAGAGAAACGGATTAACCCAGGATGGTAACTGGTAAATGAAAAGTCACCCACAACAAAGAAGCTAAAGCTGAAATTTTTACACCAGCAGCTTCCTCCCTCTCTTCAGAGTAAAGGTACACAAATTATTCTGAGATTCGTATTTTAAGACTGGAAATAAGAATCTTAGGTTTTGGTGTAGAGGGCATAGGAAGTGGTGAAAATATCTGCGACTGGAACGTTAAAACACACCTCAAATATTTCACAAAGGATGGGAGAAAAGGATTATGTATCTGTTCTTCTTTGAAAAGAAGAATGGACATTATCTTTTTCTCCCATCATTAACTTTTGTAATGTGTAAGTTTGGACTTTGTACAAATTTCAAAGGTAAATTAAATAAGGTTAGATGCCAGGTAAGCGATGACATCACTAATGCAGCCATACCAGGCAGAAGTCACGTGTAAAGGGAAAGAACACTAAGACAGAGAGCACTCCATTCAGCTTCCTCAGAAGTCCAGGCAAACTGCAGATGCTTCTCCACTGAGCTACGTAAAAACACAGTGCACCTCTGCTAGATAATATTCTAAGTGCCTGCATAACTCCCCAAAGGTAAATGGTAATTAGATCTCTAGGGAACAAACTTTTTAACTCAGGCATGATCATGTGTTTCTGTTTGAGAAATAAGCATCCTTTGGGTTTAAATTCAAAAGAATTATTACAGAACACAGAACTGCTTGTTTGCAACGAGCTATCCAAATGTCCCTGTACTCATTTATTTTTTTTAATGAATTATTGATGATTTCTCAGCAGAGTTTAATGTCTATTCACAGAGATGACACAATTGCTTATCATAATTTGAAATCTGGTATTCATTTGACGTCTGTGCCTCAGTGCCTTGTTGATAAATTACAGCACAAAGCTCTGTAGGAACAAGTTCATATTCAATGTCTTTAAAGAAAAACAATTGATGGTGCCTTTCAAGAAAAGAAATGCATAGAACCTACAGTGGCTAAAGCTAGTTTTAAAAAGTAACTTTCAAAAATTAGTTTGGGGAGGACATTGGGCCCTGCTGTGTAAGACAGGAAAAAAATTCAACTCAACTAATTCTGAATTGATCACTGATTTCTATCCTATCTTCCACTTTTCACGCCTGCGAAATGGAAATAATTATATGTTCACAACTACGTAAAGAAGTTTGAACTCCTTCTAAGAAAAGTGTTATGTCTGTTCTCTGATTCCTAGATGGAAATCTCAACCACGGCCTGGCAATCCTGGGCACTGGGATCCCCACAAACCTGTCTTTTGTCCCCTGCATTGTCTTCCAATGGAGTATGGAATCAAGTTCAACATCAGAATCCTGACTTGAAGGCCTGGCTCAAAACATATAGAAGACTGCATGAAGCTCCAAAATGACAAATATGGTGAACAGCTCTGCTCCTGTGGTGCAGAGAACTCCACAACAAGGATAACAACTGCTCAAGCAGTTAGGACTTCTTTAGGGACTGGACTCCCAAATCAAGCGTCATCACAAACTGCTTTGCTTTCAGCTGCAAATACCAGGAACACTCCTTGGAACATACCCCTTCCAGCAGAAACGCAGCAATATTTAAACTTTAAAATTCCCCACACCCTCCAGTGCACATCAGAAAGCTGAGACACCTGGGCCCAATGTTATCCCAACAATGGAGACCCTCTTTGCCAAACCATGGGACAGCGGTTTGGGTGTGTCACCTACCGGGCACCTTGCTTTGGTCACGTAGTGGCAAGGTGTCACCGTGCAATACTGCAGCGGTGGAGATTTCCAGAATATGTCTACAATTCCTTGACTGATTCTTGGTCCCACACAGCAAATCACATCTGTGGGTGACGTGCACTTAGTATGTAGCACTGCCCCAACACTGCGCTGCAAACATACGAGCTGCAAGAGAAGAAACAAGACCTGGGAGCCTCGCTCATGTTATTACTGTGCTGCTGGAATGTGTTCAGCAGCTGGTGTGAAGAACACACCAGAACCTGTGTAGTTGTCACCACTGACTGATCAGGCACACAAGGCAATGAGCACCAAATACCTTGTTGTCACACACAGCTTTGAATTCAGCTGCCAGAAGAAGGAGGGACCTCTAGTTCATTCACTCCAACCTATACTGAGAAGCTCCAGCTTCAACTGAAGGAGAAATCTGCAATGGGTTGTTTGCAAGAACCACACAGTGCCATGGAGTGTATTCAGATCCCTGGTGAGAATGGTAGTAACAAAACAATGAAGTTTAAGTCCCTAAAGAGAAGTCTTTACAAAACAAAGCACTTCTGCCCTTACCTTTCACCCTCAAGTTGGGTGCAAGTTTTACGCTACTTATTCCGAACTGTCATTCGTATTTGAGTGGCGTTCGTTTTGGACATACACTATATGCCAAGCCAAGGCCAGTTACAGCCCTTTGTCCCCAACAGCCATTATGTGACCATGTGCCATCGGCTGAGTGGGGCCCACAGATCCCACATCAGGGACACATTTTCAACCAGCCACCATTTAGCCTGTTTCTGGCACAACCAGCAGTTTCCAGCACTACAGACTGTCAGAAGAGACTTGCCAAGTGCTGGGCGAGAGGCCTCCCTTTCATTTTATAGAAGCTGGATTTGGTTGTGCTCCGTTGGGGGCCATTAACAGAGTTCACTGAAAACATCAGTCAGAGGCCAGACTCAGTCGTCTCATGAGGTTTGGGACTGCCATGCTGAATTATGAGTCAGCAGTTCCTTCTCTGGCCCTCTGAAATGTGGTTTGGGCAGCAGACAATAGCACAGTGTGAAATGAAGTCAATTCCACTCACATCCCAGAGAGGTATGCAGGAAAGTAGACCATTGAAGTCCCTATCTGGTTCAGGAAAACAAGAATTCACCAACCTTTTTCTGAGTATCTGTTGGCAAGGTGCACGTCTGGTATTTGAAATCTGAAGTGACTGACAAGTAACCGATCTTTTAGCAGTATCTAGGAATCTCATCTACACACTTCTAATAAGAGAAACATCTTCAAACACACAACTGTCTGGCATCTTAGAGCACAACTACTGGACAGAGGTACATATGTAGCAGCACTTCAGTTCAACAACTTCCTTGGCCAAGAAGATGTTTGATGGCAATGCTTAGCAGAGAGCTTGAACAGCGCACACTAGAGCAGCTCCTGCCCTTTGCGAATTAAGCTCTGCATTCCCAGAACAATCTGCTCTTGTCTACATCAGCTCCCACAGGAGGGACATACTGACCTGAAACCAAAAAAAATGGAGTCACCTCTGCTAACACCTACCTCCTCCTTGGGCCCAATCACTTACACTTTAGGATGTCTCTGGCCACTCTGATGTTTCTGACAGTAACAGAGGGAGAACACAGGCCACATTTCTCCGAAAGCACCATCTGTACTATAAGAAATGAGCATCATCAGGCCTAGATGAAATAATTAGGGAGTTCCCAGGAGAGCTCATAGCAGTGCTCAGTTCCTCATTATTATTGGCTTTGCCATCGTGCCTAGGAATTTATCTGGGGCCTGATGCTCTAAACTGTCCCGAGTGAGAACAAAAACCCCTGCAATCCCACAATCAAAATGTATGTTTTAAAACTGGAATACAAATCACCAGCAAAAGCAGGACTCTTCCTGACTTCACTCCTCCTTTTCTAATTTCTCCAAATAAATTGCAAAATGCTTTGAAAAAAAAGAATAGTAGGACAGAGCACATAAACACATGCACCAAGAAACCAACACGAGTCCCAGCACCACTGGTTCAAGAAGGGCAGACTTCCAGTTTCAAACTGCTGGGCAGGAGGGTCTCACTCTCCTGGCAGAAGAGCAGTAAGTGGGAGTGGGCAGGTGGAAGGGGAACGCAGGGTGTTCTTCCTTGCTAGGTTTTTATTAGAGCTCATGAAGTTCCTGACATGCACCGTAACATGCCAAGGACTGGCATGTGGAAAGGGTACAGACCCAAGGGGAAGGAACAGAAAGTCTCTCACAGCAGCCAGCAAAATTCTTCAGAGATGAATGTCTGAAATACCACAACCTGTGTATGCCAAATAAACCCAGCACCACTTCAGCACAACCTAAATCCTGTTTGTTCTTGGAATGATAAATACATTGTACTGTACGGGCAAAAACTGCAGTTCTGATTCCAGCCCCGGTAAGTCATACAGAATTTTACTGCCGACTTAATGGCATGGCCCAGCCCCTCAAAGACAAGAAAAGGCAAAAGCATAATCACTCCTGCTGAAGAGACAGACCTTGATCTATTCCATGTAACAAATAAAATGCAGTCAGAAATCTCAGGAGAAAGCCTGTAGCCAAATCAATCCCTTATTAATCATCTAGGAAGCGAAAGCACAGAATAGTCACTTTATGGACATTTATTTCTCATGCCAAAATTTATGTAAATGCAGATGCAACATCAGCAGAGATCTCAAGAGGATGATGGCCTGATTCCAAATGCTGCTTCCCATGTCACAACATTCCAGCTTCCCTGTAGCAATTCCATCCAAAAAGAGGTTTCCTGACTCCTCAGCCTTCCACAAACACCCGTCTCCTGCAATCTATTTGGTCTACACAATTACATGGGAGCATTAGTTCTTGAAATCATGATGTACCCACCCTTTGTAACACTGAGGTTCTGATGCCCTGAGCTCTCTAGCTGCCTGCAAATTTTACTACCACCATCAAATCTCTTCCTTTTATTAGACAGCCTGTATGAAGACGTTAAACACCCATCCTAACTGCAAGCTCTATCCCACAAACTTTACTGCCATGCAAAGTTTTTACTCATGCAAACAATCTTCTTACAGGCACTGTCTTGCCAGCCCCATCCGTGTGACTGCCCCAATTACGTGATTACATGAGAAAGCTCTGGGCCAGGGCCTGGGCTTTGGAAGTCCATTTGCAAGAGCTAAGCGGGACTCGGCAACAATGAACAAAAGGAGTACAACAACGCAACGACCTTTATCTTTTAGCCTTCCTCTGCTCGGCGCTGATTTAATGCCAGCGTTATGCAATGGGTTTGCTATAGCAACAGCGGGGATGATCGGCAGTAACCCTGCCGCTGCCTGCCCGGCCGGCGCTGCCGCGGGGCCGCGATGCAGCCGCTGAACTTTGGCCCAGTAGCAAGCCCGAGCCTCCCCGCTCGCCCGGCAGCGCTTGGCCTGTTTACACTACTCACATGACGGCAGAGAGGGAGGCTCCTGGCAGCCGCCAGCATCCAGCCGGATTTCTAGGACCAGGCCAAGATTGCCAAAGGCTGGGAGGGATTAACTCTTGGGAGCAGCGGCTTCACGCTCCAGCAGCCGCCTGCAATGGCCTGGGAGAACGGCCACCGTGCGAGCGGTGCTTCGTGTCCCCCCTGACACCACTGCAGGATGAAGACATTCAGCAGGGGGTGTGTGTGTAAGGAAATCAATATGCTTTAAAAAGAAGGGAATGTTATCTTTTTNATAATGAACTGGAGCTGAGAACATAATAGCCTCCATCAAGAATTGCATGTGCATACGTGGGTTACATGAGGGTGGAGAAAACTCCTCCAGTGAGAACTGAGCTGGCACAGGGTCCCTGTCCTGGGCTCTGGAGTACCAAAGGCACAGGGAAGCACCTTGGGGACAGGGAAGCTGTGCTCTACAGGTGCCTTGCTAAAATGGTTAATTAATCTGACAGCACAGGACCCTAAGAAAAAAGGTGCAGTTTACCAACCCGCAGCCGTGCCACCGCTCTTGGAGCATCACTACTACTGCTGTAGCACTTCTGCAGCATTTATTTCCACACATTAGCAGAGGTTCATTAACCAACACCCACCCACACACCCGTGAGGCTGGTATGGGGAAGCAAGTAATAACCTTCACATTTTATAATGGGAGAATTAACAGCTCAGGTTAACTTTCCCTAGAGCCCGAGGCAAGACAGCTGAGTCAGGGGCAGAGCCTGGGATGGAGCGTGGGAGCTCCGGGCTCGCGGCAGGGCCACAGCCACAGCCCAGCGCTGTATCACCCACGCTCACTCCAGGAACACCTTTTAATGCCTGGGGCAACTAACAATCCATTTTTCAACAGGCCTCTTACAAGTGCTCTGCAGAGCCTGATATGTTCTATTCCTGAGTACTTGGACTGAGCAGAAAACACACTAGCAGTTGCAAATTATCCACCATTACACCAGTATCACAGGAGCTGCTTCAAAGTACCCCCCAAAACCTGCCGATGGCCTCTGTCTGCATCACCTAATTGTGGTCTGGAGTGCACTGATATGACACAGCCCTGGATGACTGTTTCTATCAATATTCTTGGCCACATTTCCTTGTGTACTTGTTACTTAGGAGTAGTCTACAGAAACTCATGTCTTGTCCTGCAATATTGCATTCTCCAGTAAAACCTGGTTATTCCTAGTAAAAGGTTTTGTAAATTTCTTTGCTACGATGACAAACCAACCCTGCAGAGACAGCACTGAGAAGCAGGTATGGCTCCATATCAGAACTCCCTCTGACAGCTTCATCCACAGTTATAGTCACATCCAAATATAAATGTTGCATAAAAAAATAAAACATTGAGAGGAAATTTTTTAGGTCTGGGTAAAAATCTAAGCACTGAAAAATTTAGAATGTAAGCACTGGCTCAGTCTCATTTTCGCAGGAACAGGATCACAGCAATAAACCATTCTCTGTCCCTTACTGGTAAGACCAGTTGAATTTTCTGATATTCTCCATGTGGTATCCCATTCGAGCCTCAAACTATTAGAAGAAATTCTGCAAACCCTTTACCTCTCTTCCCCACAGATCAAATCTCTGTCTGCCAATGGTTTATCTTGCAATATTACACAATGTCTCTTCCAAGGCAAATGATAAACCCGCCTTGGCAGCCCATCGTGTGGCTACTTATGAGAATAAGAGAAATGCTGAGTATTTGGCTTATGAAACAGAAATACAGGAAGAAAATATTTATAGCAATGCTACTGTTTAAATAAGAGACCATAATTTATCACAGATGTGACCCTTCCTTCCAAAACAAAGGGTTTAAATCTTGCTGATGCTATGTAACAGCATGAAATAGAATGGGCTGAATGAAGAATACATCCCCTGCCATTTTGCACCCCAAAATAAGCACATATTTAGATTCTTTCAAGCATTGTTTGCCAGACATTAAAAGCTGATTTACAGGAAAATATTCATCTGAAAACAGACTGAACACTTATACACTTAATGAACTTCAGTGAAATGTTAACTATAAAAGAAGAGAAAATGGCACATAACTCAGACAAGATTGTTAAGCCTACAGTCACAAAAACGATAAAGAATGTAGAACGTATGTGCATGGGGGGGAGGCTGTGTAATGAATTTAATTATTTCAATGCAAATAGTAATAGCAGAGACACAGACTGCAGCACTGAAATGGGAAAGTATAGAAATTACTGGACAAGGAGTCTGCAGGTACCATGAGATAGTTAATACATGACTAGTTAGAAGAGGGGGCATGACTTGGCACGGAATTGTAATCAAACTGTTTTCATTTAATGCTTCGGTTGGTACAGAAGGATCAAATTACAAAACATTCATCTCAAATCCCATTTCAGTTTCTAAAATAGTATTTCAGTTTCCTGTGCTGCAGTAAAAATATTTTTTTTCCTTTTGACCAAAACTGATTGAAGAAGCTCCAGGAGGCAAAAGATGCTCAACAATGTCCAACAAAGCATTCATCTCCCTTGTTCCTAATTTCTCATGTTATAAAACTGAGATTATGGGTCATAAAACATTGTCCATATTTGCCAAATCAAGTGTACATTAGCAAAAAAGGTGAATATGTGGCAAATAAAAACATACCCTTCCTATTTGCTTCATTAAGTTTTGGGTTTTCTTTTTTAAAAATTTGGTGTTGCGTCATCAAACCAGCTACATCCCCTACAGAAGTGCTCAAAATTGGCTTTAGTATCTCCATGAGCAACAGTAAAACTCCACGAGCAACGTCTAGTAAATCCCATCCCACTACCTGGACATGTTATTTGGAGTATCTTTTACGCTGGTTTACTCTGTATAATAAAAATACCTATGTATTTTTTTTACTACTTGTCAGCATTACTTATCTCCTAACAGTCTCTTGTTCTATTCCTAATTGTTGTACCTTGGGAATTCTGGATTGCTAGCACTCTTTGGTGGTGGGCTGGGTTCTCTTAAAAATTCCTGGTTGGTGGTGCAGTTACACTAAACGTACTCCCAGTTTATCAACTGTCCCTTTAAGGAATTTATTCTTTTTAATAGTTTGCTCTAATCTGAAGTACCACACCCACCAGCTTCTAATTCAAGCTTACACTAGACCTGAAAAACTTTTGTCATTTGATGTATACTGATTGAACTAAGGCCAAGGGGAATAAAACCATTTAGCTTTCACGTGAACTCGAAAGAAGAAAGGCTTCTTTGGCAATATAATTACAGAGAACAGATCTTCTAAGAGGAAATGAACTACAGGGATTTATATGATTAGATTTTTTTTCCCCTTTCCTTTTTAATGATAGCTAGGGCTCTCCTTCTCTCACCCCTCCCAGTCTAACAGCATGTAATAAGGAAGCTCTCAGCAGGCAGGAACTGGGACTGTTACAGAGACATGTTGCAATGGGATGCTGGTATGGGTGGAACGTGTCAATGATTTTCTCACAAGGCCCACTATCCTTCTTTTACCTACCTGCAGCCCTAACACCTTCCAGAAACTCATTAAAGAAGCCCCTTACTAGTGCTTTCTTTTTCTGGCATTTTTAGAGAGATTATGGCTAAATACATACTCTGCTGTTCGGAATGTTTGTGTGGTCCCATCCAGTCCAATTTTGAGTATCTCATCCATTGTGGCTGTTGCTGCTGAGGAGATCTGAACAACACTTCAGCTGCATCAAGAACTTGTTTGTACATGGAACTGAGGTTCTGTTCCATCACATCCCCTTTCCAAAGCCGGAGTAGGGAACCGTGAGCCATTTCACACTGCCATATACAAACGCTGGCAACACTCTGGGTTGTGGCAGGCAATACTCAAGGGCAGTGGCTGGTTTAGTTGTCTTGGTAACATTGTGGTTGACCCAGGTTGACCAGATCAGTGTGACTTAATCATCATAAGCAGAAGGAAACAATTGCAACAAGTGGCGGAGCTAATTAGAGTAGGTTACTTCACCAAATGGACTTTCTCAAACTTGTGTGTCTCATGTTCACGTTTGTCCTGCCTAAGTGTTCAAACAATTCTGTCCCCTGACATAATCAAGAAAACTTAAGGGCTTGCAGCCATTCCACTACCTACTATGTACCATGGCTCTATTTATATTTATTGCCTGCGCACTCCCTATGGTTCACAAGGAAGTGTCAGGCTATAAAAACCTATTTACACAGTATCAGTACTCTAGGATCTCTACCAACAGTCAGTACGTTACAAGGTATAACCTAAAGTGCACGTTTTACCTATTAAGTGTGTTTAAACCCATTTACATTAAAGTCTTTCCCTCTGTGAAATAATGCAGCTGTGGAGATCATCTGAGACACTGAAAGGTCCCCTGACATAATCAAAAAAGAGCTGGAGGAAGGGCATTTTCAACAAGAACCTTGACAGCAGAATCTGCTTCTGTTTAAGTCTGACTTGTTCTCCTTGGAAAACCAATGTGACAGAATGTTTTGCAAAAGGTTTGTACTTATATGTGTGGCCATTAGTCCTATATGTTGCTCCTTGTCCTTATAATAAGTACATCGTAGGCTCAGTGGAGGTGTTTTCTAAAATGAAATAAATAAAATCAATACAGACTCGAGTTAACTGCAGTGCCACACTGCATGAATAAAACACACTGATGGATACTCTTGGCTAGTATTCAACAGGGATTTGGTCATCGCTATTGCTATGCAAACTGCATTTTAAATGGTGTGCTAGCAGTTTAAAAATTCCCTTTCTGTCTAACTTTTGTCTACTATTGTTACCAGTAACTCTTGGGGTTCCTCAAAGAGAAAGAGTTCCATATTTATTGCTGTCACACAGCACTAAGGAAGAAAAAGCAACATTTCAGAAAATAGGTATGTAAAGCTGTAAATGGGGATCTAGGGAACAGACACTATATAAAAATTACTCAACTTATTTTTACAAGTTAGCCTCAAACCATTGACATTTTTTGTACCAGACCATCCTTTGTTTTTCATGCTGTCTGATGAACTGCTACAGTAAAAGAGACTCCTGGACCTTCACTTTATTTTTATATATCCTTTAGAGGATCTCACAAAATGATTGCCAAGCTTCTCAACGTGGTCACTTCCTTTATCATCCCAAACAGACAAAGGTTGTTTCAGTTCACTGCTAAAAGGCACTGAAGCATGTACCGGGTCTCATCTGATTACAGAGAGCCTGTAACGCCCTGAGGCAGCAGAGACTGTCAACACAGCTGTCCTTGTGTGCTAAAACTAACGTCCTGCTGGGCAATCTCTGAATCAAAATGGAAACACATCTTCTGAAATGGATTAGGGGTAAGGACAAGGGCTGTAAATAGGCAGCCAGGAAAGTTTATAAGGTATTATTGAAGGAGTTTCTACTGAGCTGTTACAAAGTACCTTGGCCCTGGTGCTGTTTTGCAAGTCTAAGTATTCTTGAGTGGTTTATTTTTCTTGTCACCTGTTGCTAGCAGAAGTATATCTAAATTAACATCTTCCAAGCCTGCCTTGCCTTAGACACACAAGACCACACAGAATATGTAAAAAGCTCACAAAGAAGGGAGGTGGAGAGATCTGGACACTAATGGTGTAGTTAGCTCTGGCAAGAAGAGCAGTCCTGCTGCATCAGCACAGCGTGGCTCTCGCCCTCATCCATCCAGCTGAGGGGCTGGGCTGATTCAGCTGGGCACGGAGCAGCTCTGCTCCAGGGACCCTCACCAGTCATCCCCGCACAGCAACGCACACCCCGCTCCTCCTCAGCTCAGGGAGGACAGTCCTTTCAGAATGTCTCGCTGTCCCTGCTGAGTAAGAGATGAAAGGAGAATGTTTTAAATAAAAATGTGCCACTCTGACACATCTTTCCTTGAGAGATCTCCAAGTCTTCTCCACACACGCAACCCAGCAGCCACCTTGTCCTCCCTTTGAGGTGTAACAGACATTAGGTACGTAGTTGTACGGGGATAACTTTACATGGAGAGGACACAAAATCCTGGCACCGCTGCAGTCAACGGCAAAAATTCTGATCCTTGCTGGAGCTCTGCTTTAGGGTCTCTGCAGACACACTCTGCAGCAGGAGCAATCGAGAGCAGTGCTGTCTCCCAGTCTTCAGAACCACTGAAAAGACTACCTCCCGAATTTAAATCCTGAGGTTAAACATTCCCAAATAAATTACTGTTAATGCAGATCACTTCAAGGCCAGACTAGTCTGGGCAACATTGTTTAAACATTAAATTGTGCAGGTTGACTTCTCCAGCATCTCTTTTTTTTTTTCCCCTTTTAATTATTTTTCTGGTCATCTGTGGCTTCGAAAATGATTGATTCCATAGATATCTACTCCCACATCTGGGCTTTCTTTAAACAAAATCACAAAAATGATGAATCTTCTCCTACATAATACTTTATTGCTTCAGATATCCATGCTCTTAGTGTTTTAATCATGACTAGATGCTCACACACTCGTATCTCAGCATGTACAATACACTGGATAAGCCAAAAAAACATTTTAAGTTGAAGGCTTGCCCAGACATCTAATATCTTATCACAAAAATCTGAAATTTTCTTTTGCTCTGAGTCACAGATAAAAAAATTACTTCATGGAACACTTGAAGAGGGGAAAAAAAAAATAAAAAGAAAACAGCCACGTAAATCAGGATCTCTCAAAGCATTGGTGGGGAACATTTCCCTTCCTATGCCTTGTCTCTCTCCATTAGGCTACTCAAATGGCCAGTGACTGTCTCTGACACTGCACCAGTGATCGCCCTCCAGGGAAACTGGAACTGCCAGGTGGCGAGTGGCCCGACACTGAACCGATCCCTGGCCAAGATCTGCTGCTCTTCGCTCACAAGGCAATTCCCAAACGCTGGGATCAACCCAGCTGCACCTCAACCCAGCTGTACCAAAACTCCTTCCCACCTCTGCCTGCACTGCAGGACAGGCTGATTTCAACCCACCCAGTTTAAATAAGTGATGTGATTATTTCTGAAACAATGCTACAGCTAAGCATAGAATTTAATTTTTACAGTTTATTCTATTAACAAGCGTGGAGTGATGTATTTTTCCCCACTAAACAAATTTATTCATGGATTCTGTGATTTGGAGTTGAGATGGAAGCTGGAGCTCAAAGTCATTAGAACTGTATTTTGTAGTTCTTTTCTACGAACTAAGTAAATGATACTATAATTTCTAGTAATATATGGAAAAGCTAAGCAAAACAGTATTTGAAAACTAACAGTTCAGTAAACAAAGACAATATTAACTGTAGTTAAGGAGATAAAGCAGTTGTTTTTGGATCACACATGCTCTTCAGGCATCTAAAAAATTGGTAGAACAGACTTTCACATCTATTTTTATACACAGACCACAAGATGAAAAAAAGCTTTCCTCCTTCAGTTTTGAACAAGCTTCTCAACTCTGAACTACCTAGTTTCTCAATTTGGTAAGACAACTAAAATAGAGCTGTTCACCCTAAAAAAGTCTAGTACTTAGAGACCTCCATCCATTCAGTGGGTTTACTTTCCCTTAGGCATTGGCAGGAAAAAGCACCCTGCCTGCATCCTCAAGGTCATGTAAGTTATCTTACTGGACTCCTTGAAGCTTAGTTCTTAGTACAGATGGTCATAAATGCAACTGAAATCACAAAGTTTTATTTTAAACCTTTTAATCTAACATAATATTAATAATGGCAATACATTTTTATCCATCCTGCTCCAGTGGCTTTTGGTTTTACAATGGAAAATCAGGCTTGCCAGCTAATTAATTCTTATGATTAATTGTAGTTCTTATCATTATCATAGATTTTTAAAGCCAGAAGGGACCACTGTGGTCATTGCTCTCATACAGCATACTATATAACAGCTCAACAATCTCTCCTGTATCTCCTGTATCACTATCACATGTCCTCATGGATAAAGCAAATAACTCAAGCATCTTAAATATCCATAATTAGGTCTGTTTTCCACATCTTTCATCATTCTGGTGACTGTTCCCCACATATTTTCCAAACATCAACTTCCTTTTGGAAATGTACATTTTATACCAAGACACTGAACTAGAGCAAGAGACTCTCAAATAATACCTGAAGGGGCAATAACATCACCTTGCTCCTATCTGTTATTCCTGTGCTCACACAGTCCCATTCACATTCTGCAGTGACAGCTACGGCACTGGGAGCTGATGTTTAACTGGCTCTGCAGTTACTCCCTCTGAGCTTCTTAGTGTCACTTCATACATCTGGGGATATTTTGATGACTAATTTTTAGCAGAGAATGAACGACTTTGCATTTGACTATAAATGGTTACATACATTTGTCAATACAGCTGCTTTCCCTTAATAGTTTTTGCTATTTATAATTCACTGGGTTGCTAACAGGTTCCCGCTTTCAAGAACTGGGAAATACATATGCACAAGTGAAGAGATTTATTCAAGCGACACAGCACAGTATTCATTGAGCCAGTCTTGACTTAAAACAAAGGAGTCTTGGCTCTCGTTTCCATGGTCAGGTTACTGAATACACTGCCTCAAGCCAATAAGTGTGTAATAATCACTTCAACCCCTTCATCTGCTTAAGTGTAGATGAAGAAGAGGAAACTGCACAAAGATGCAGCATCAGCAAATTGGAATGGTACCTACTGCAAGCCCTGACGTTCATTTTACTGGTACAATAAAGAACTGATACCCTTCCTTGGCCTCAGGTTCTGCTGAGGGGGCAAAAAGAGCCATTGGTCATTACCTTTCCACTACTGAACCGAAGCCTGTGAACTCACTCATTTGGAGTCAGTATTTGCCCTTGAACTGGTGTGGGCTGCATTTGGCTCTCTGCTTTTAGATCAATATATAACCCAGGCGTAATCTTATCTGGCAGGAACAGCGATATTGGGGGGAGGGGGGAGGAACGCAGCCTCTAGAGGTGAGGAGAGCAGCTCTTCTAAATGTTAATGGGTTAAGAATAGAAAGGTCAAATGCCTGCCTTATCAGAAGGCCTCATGTGCAAACAGGCCCCAAGCTGCAGCAAGCGGAGCACAAGCTGGGTATAAATGTCAGGTGTTAGTTACTGTAGCTGTAAACACCGAAAGCAGAATGGTGGAACTGGGAAACCTCCTAAGACACTTTTGGTTGATACAGGTCACTGGGAAAGTCCAACCACCAAGACTGGCTATAGATTACTCAAGTTTTACAGCTGCTTTGAAGCCAGAGATCACTTGTGAGCTGTCTGAAGGCCCCAGCAAGGGTACTGTGGAAGGATACTGTGAGTGTCAATAGAATGAGCTGCTGTGGGAGTGGGTATTGAACGTGTTGTGCACTGAACATCTTGCATGGGCAGAGCACTGCTCCACATTGCTCTTGCAAGAGCATATCCGTTCTCCTGGAATAGTAATATAGGAAAAAGGAGACAAAAAGTCCTTCCTTACATCCCTGCAGATACAGAGGGCACCATGTAGCAGAAGCTGTATGAGGACTCTATACAGAGGGTCTTCAACTCTGCTCTTTGAGCATATTGCATAAAGGATTGGGATGGAATAAGAGATGAAGCAGCACAGGAAAAAAATATATCACCCTTAAAAACTAATACATTTTTAGCCCTGATCTAATTAATCTTCTTATTGACATCCAAGGAAAGAGGCCAAAAGTTGTATCTTCTTGCAGATACAAGCCATCAGTCTGAAGCGAGAAGGAAGCGCACCAACAGGCACTGGTGTGTAGAGCTACTCTGTTGTGAGTAATATCACATGGGAAATGTGCCTGCTGCTTACCAGTGCTTTCCGACTGGCATCTGCAGTAGGTTGTCAATAAAATTAATCAAACAATGGATTCCCGTTCTCAGAAAAGCTCGGCAGTGAGCAGCCACGTTTGAGAAGATTGCTGTTCCCTCTCTCTGGGTACAAGGATTGCCCCAGGAGACGGCTACCTGAGTTTGGGAAGCAGTTACAGGATACCTACTTGGCAGGGTTCCCTCCTTACCGCACAACAAAGAGCACCATTCTTGTCTGCCTTCTCCCAGCTGTAAACAACTATCAAAGGATAGGGTTAATTATTGGTTAAAACAGTAAGAAGGAATAGTAATGACAAATAAAAGAAGACTAAATATATTTTATCCCACAAAGGGATAAACAGGGTTTGTGCTCATAGCTCAGAGATCGTATTCTAACCATTAAATAGCTACTTTAATTGGTAAAGATAGGGTTACATTTAAAAACCAGAAAGAAATGCACCCATATGAAGCTATTGCTCTCTGAAAGACAATTTTCATTTACTGCCTTCATGTTTGTTCCACAGAGTGATTACTCTGCAGTTAACTGGACTGGCCTCTAACCCCAGCCGTAGAGGAGACCACCACAACCTACTTAAATCTGCGGGCTGCGTCCTTTACGCAGCAGAGCTCCCAAATGGGCACAAATGGCTTATTTTGTACACCAGCATTACTCGGCATCTGTTCATCTTGCAGCCTTCTGCAAGCATCTGTTCATTCGCTGACGTACATGCACTGCTCTTCTGCATTACCAAGCTCATTTTCAGTCTAGAAATTTTTCATTTCGTTCATTTGTAAGAGCACAAATATCCGGCCGCAGACGTTTTTCATGGCATTACTGAACACTCGTAACAGTTGCTGTTTCAACCCAGAAGCTACTGTATTTTCAGTGACAGCTCTGATACGTTAATGATTTGTGATGTTTTCTGGCTCTTTGGGGAAAGAAAAAGCCTTTATTAAACCCTAGGATTTTACCCTTTTTATTTAATTTAGGGAGTAAGGAATATTACCCAAGTTTTCCAGCAACATAGTGACATTTTCTGAGCCGCTATGAATTTGAATGAAATAATTTGTCATCACTGAATGAAGCTATGGAGATTCTCCTACAACCCCTCCTGTTTTTATTATGTAGAAGGCGATTTCCAAACTGCTGCCTCAGCTTGGATGGTTATTGTGTGTACGTGTCTGCCTGCTACAAGTCCTCTCTATGCCTCTCAGGCTGACATGCGCTCTCGTTTCCTTGGCTCTCACTCACAGATGCCAACAGTGTAAGAGCATGAGGATATTACAGAAATACCCACTTTCTTTATTCCTTTTTAACATGTTCATAAGATGATTATATGAGTGCATTTATTGCAGCTGAGGCTGTTTAAAGATTCAATGGCATTGGACAACTGAAATGTACGGCCTAACACAACATTTAAAGCAAGTTCAGGACAGACCATATGCAATTTTCTGACCTGTGTTACTTCTATGCTGTCATCATTTTGAGGCATTTGATATGCTGCTCTTTGGTTTAAACCCTAGAACAGCATTTGAATGTTCACCATAATAAACCTTCTCAAACAGACTTTGCATTTTCATTATTCTGTCCATGTAAGCCACAAGGATATTTTTCCTCCCTAAATGTCCAATCTGCAGGGAATGGTTGTGAAACTCCATTATTTCCAGGAACTGCTGGCAACCTACTGCTGTCTGTTCTCAGTATTGCCTGTATTTTCCTTGTTCAGCTTTAAAAGCCAAACTTGGTTTGCAAAAATGTCTGGGTGTCTCAATGCCAGAACTGAATAAAGACTAGAACAGGACAGAATTAGATGGTTTTATTATGCCAAAGAGCCATTAACTCACATTAAAGTCTGTAAAACAAGAGTATAAAACTGGAAATAGATGTTCAGCCTTCAATCCCATTACTAAGAAAATTTCCTAGGTGTTACCTATCATCTTTCTAAGCTCCATCACCTTTACCTGATTCCTACAGTCAAAACAACTTAGATTTTTTTAAGTTATAAGTACTCTGATTTTCATTATTCAGTAAAGTGAAAATAATCTGTAAAGAAAGGCAGCCTGAATTCTCCAACAGGCATGATGTCTGCCACAATTTGGTCTGCAGTAGGCAGAAGTAAAGAACACAGACATCTGTTCTCAGCTGCCCATGAAAAGAATATACTTCAGGGCACATGGTCAAGAAAGGCAGAAGATGTGAAAAAGATTCTGGATTGCTCAAAAATTTTATCAGTCATGATAGTCCAAAAGTTATAATGGAAAACTCCCCATCCAAAGGTTATCTGCAGGAACAACACTGTGATCTCAGCCACACACAGCAGTTGCTTCAGAGAAAGCAAGGGAATTACACAAAATTTACTTTGGCAGGACCAAGATCAGAATCTGACCACATCCAAACAAAAGCCAAAAAATGCTACAGACTATAAGAACAATCATCAGTAGATGGGGTGTAAAAACAATGAAGAACTCTTGATTCTGAAGCACTACAGTGACTGAAAAGACTCCAGCCCTGTTGTTCCTTCTCTCCAGACTATCTTGCACTTCATTCTGTGTTCTTAAGGCACTCCTGACAGACGACTCTAAAAACATACCTAAGAAACTCTCAACTGCTTGAGCTTCTTCAGCTAAATATTCTCTTTCATTCAATTTGGGAAAGCCATAAGGTATGGAGCAACGTCTGAGGCCTGCTTTCTGGGAAGAGGAAATCAACCATACACAATGTCAACCAAGTTCATTCCTAAATGCAAACCACATTGGGCTGTTGAGCACGATAATAAAAACCTGCTGACCTAGTTTCCTGCAGAACAAAATCCTCTGTCTTCCCTCCTCCTGTGCCAAACCTAAATCAGATCTCCTTCTTTGGAGAAAGAAATTAACCCTTTGACTGGCAAGGAAAACTCTAATAATGATCCTTAACATACATACAGCATTTCACACTGCGAGAATAGTATGTAAACAGTACTTGGTCCATCCCCACAGCTCTGCAAAAAGGCAGAACTATTAAAAGATAAAAGTAAAATACAGAGAAGGTCAGACACCTCAGCAGAGTTCAGCAGAGAACTTACAACTACTCTTCCTTCAAAACAATTTTGAAGTGTGAAGCTCCATGCTCTAACCACTTTGCTTGGTAATCCTTCTACATTTGCTCTACGCAAATCAAAAACCTTCATTCATGGTGTGGCAGAAAAATAACAGCACAGCTCAGCTTTTTGAAAAATGCAATCAAACTGCTCAAGAAAGGACTATTGTTCTTCTCAAATTTTGCAATGTCAACTTGCAAGTCCATTTCTGGTGGATGAGAGCTGATTGTATTTGCTCCAAGTGTTTGGCGAAAGCATTCACTTTTAAAGGCTTCACTTCCTCAGTGATGCAATGTTTCATTTGAAGGGATGCCTGAGGGAACTTCAGAATGGACACAGAATGCAAAAATAACAGGGCATGTCACAACAAACCCAGCCAGGAAAATACAAATGGGAATTCTCTTGCTGTAGGATGCTTCAGAGGATGGCCCTGGATCATGTTGCTGCAGAGCAGCATCCCATTGCAGTCAGCCACAAGCATCTGGGGGTTCAGATTCTGGACTGCTGTGAACACCTTTCCTGGTTCACACTGATACTGTCAACTGGAGAACTGTTCCATCATCTGTCAAATAGGGTTTTATTAATGGAAAGAGTGGAGATCACAAATGCTGTGCCTAATGGCTATAGAACCTTACAAGCACTCTTTTACAGTGAGGTGGCCAAAGCGCACGCTGAGAGTGAAATTGCTAACGGAGCTGTGTACCACAGCCAGAGTTTTCACCGCTGTTACAAGAAGACCCTGCACTAAATACAGATTCATCGCGCATTGCTCCCTTATGAACTGAGACAGCTTTGCCTACATCTACACAGCACCCCAGGACCTTGAACCTCTCCATCATCACATGCTCCACTGGCATCTGTCTCACAGGGTACAGCGCCCAAGCTCCTGACAAACTACCTAATAGAAACCTCTGTGGGGTAAAGTTTCAGAGCCTCTGCTATATAAAGTAGTCCAGTTTATTAACATATAATTGGAGAAAAGACTGAAACAGGAAAGTGAAAACTAATGGGCATGCCAGCCATACCATTTTACCTGTGAAGAATTTGCTGTCTCTGTCAGTTTGTCAATCTGCAGGGAAGCTGTTAAGAGAGTTCTCACAGTACTTAACGTAGTGTACCCTTCAGGGGGTTTGAAAGTGAAGAGCAAAGAACCTGCATTAGATAGCACTGCAAAGGTTGTCATCACGATGTCTATTCTCCAGATGCTACATCTTCACAGGTAAACTCCATAAAAGCTTCTGCTCCAGTTTTGAAACAAGGAAGACAAAAGTGTGAGTTCTCACAGACTTATTACTAAACATTGGTCTGGGTTAGAAATGTGACGATGGAAAAAGAGCATCTTATTCATCATATCTGGTCCCTGAGGGGTTATGAGTTGTATACGCTTATTTTATTGACACAAACAAGTTTTAACTTCTATTGTCTTACAGAGGAAGAGCAGGCTGAATTCAATTCTGGCTCACACATCATCTGCAACTCTAGCCAAATCCCAGCCACACAACTTTTATTACTGGGAGGATGTCAGAGGCAAAAGACACAGCTGGATATTCAGATCTCAGACTGAGTTTTGCTGTGCTGGCAGTTAGACAAACCAGCTTTTGATTTGTATGTAAACAGAGCCAATCTGAACTGGAAGGTCATTAAGAGAAAACACATTTTACACAACATCCATTGTACAATTGCTTTTCCAACTTTCCCCATGCTAACATTTTTTTAGACAAGACTTTGTCTTTTTGTGTTGACTGTTTCAATGACAATTTCTGGTCCCACTGAAGTCACTGGTCAACCCCACTGATTTTGATGGAACCAGAAGATGTATCTGAAGAAAGACAGACATCCAAGATTCTACAGCTCCAGTTCTACCATCTACGTGGAAGAATTGGGTTGACAGAGACCCAAAATGTAAGTTGTATAAAACCACAGAATTTGTAAGTCTACATCCTCATAAAGATTCCACTGAGACTTTACAGTGTCTGCACTCCAAGCATTGGTATTCCTATGAAAAATAAAATACTTCAATTAACATAAAAGTAACTAAGCTTCTTTTATTTCTCAGGAGTGATGTTCACAAAGATTTTTTTTTTCTATCCTGACACTGTCTTCTTTTATAAAAGAGACAGAAAGGTCCTCACTGAATGCTCTGTAATTATTTTTAGGGGGAAGCAAAAAAACCACCCCATGGTCCTGTCCCAAAGGCCCAAGGACACCCTACTTCTGTAGTTCATCAACTCAAGCCTTCGAGCCTTCCATGGAAGGGGCTGCTTCCCACTCATCCCTCAGGCACTACATGTGCTGCTTCCTATGCTCTCTTACTAGTTGGCAGCATAGGAGATACTATCTGACTTCAATGGGAATTTTGAAAACAAACTCAAAAAAATGAGGATTATGTTGCTGGCATTCAGCAAGACAACATACCATGGCATTTAAAGTGGTCCAACAGCCTTTGACACTATGTCTTATAATTGGAAGCATTCTGTCCTTAATGAGCCTAGCTCCCAAGGCTCAGATATCGATTATTCCATACTTTTCTAGTGACTGCCTGAACTAGCAAAGTTAGATACAGGGAACAGAATAATCCAACAATTGGTTTTAATGCCTTGAGGCCACTGGATACACCGAAACTTCTTGTCTTGCAGAGACTGAGGCAACTCGGGGGAAGTTACTGCAATTACCTCCAAGTAACATAAGAGTACAGGAACACAGTACCTGTGGGAGCCACCTGGGATCCTGACCTTTAGGAAAAACAGGAATTGATGTATCTACTCCTTCTGTAGACTGAATCCCAAAGGGGATTTTGATCAAGAGAGGCTGCAAATCCCCTTCCTCTGTTTTCCAGCACAGTAATTACCTGATGTGCAGAAAATGCAAGTCCATTGCAGATGCCCTGGATGATGTTTCTAAACCATGTCATAGCCTCAAATCTCACCGCTTTATTTTAACTGAGGCACTCAACATTTTGTACTGTAGCTACAATTAAAATAAGATTAGGAGAACACACAAAGAAACCACACAGTTCTTGTGAACAAGGTGTTAACGCCCAATCCATTATTGTGAGAAGGTTTTTAAGAGTGTTCCCAGTAGAAATAGGAATATATTTTCCCTGAGTAAGCTGGGAGGAATGCAGAGATTCAAAAACTTAAACTGTACCCCTGCTAGATTTTTTGTTTGTTTGTTCCTCCTCTTTGATTAATTTACTGTGACTATTCAATAACTGTTACTCTTTAAGGAAAAGGGTTGACTATTTTCTCTCATAAAAGACCTCAGTCTGCCTATAATTAACAGCAAAGTGTTTGCAGCTGCAGGTTAAAATGAGTGACTAACAGAGGTGCTATCAAAGCAGGGAACCTTCTTGGGGGCAAAGGGGAAACGCTGTCATTCTCCATTACGTCTCAGGGTGTCCCTTGGCAAAACACACTATATTGTTCTACTGTGTAACTGGCAAAATAAACAGATTGTTATAGTCTGTCGTGTTTAAAATTAAACTTTGGGGTATAACTGTTAAAAAACAGCTTTAAGCTAATGACCATACCTTGCTATAGCTCACTAGCATCATGAAGAAAGTTCACACGAAATAGTTTAATATGAAAGCCTCAATTTTATACTGGAAACCAGCAAACCCAAAGACATTTCCTTCTGCATGGACACAAGTGGTGTAGTTACAGAATTGCTCCAGTCAGCACATCTGTTCGTGTTACCAGGAGACAGCAAAGCTGGGACATGCACCATCTGCAAATTCAGGATGGGTCATTGAAGCCGCCTTCGCTCCAAAGCAGCTGCCTGTCTCTAACATATGGGGGAGGGACTTCTAAAAGCAATTAATAAAAGAATAGTAAAATGCATTTCTGAATGGACGAACTACAAAGAACAACAACAAAAAGACTTGTAGTGGATTTCCCTGTTCTGGGGTATTTCCCTGTGTTCACTCCTAGCCAGTTTGCGCAGAATCCTGAGACATGGCTGTTCTGCACAGCCTCTTTGCTTTTGTTACTATCAGCTTATTCGTGCTGACGTTTCTGAAGTTGAATCAAACTTGCATCATCTTTGGGGGATGACTGGGATCCCTATTCTCGCATTTCATGTTTTGAGATTGGTATTTCTTAGTTTTTATTCTGCTAAAATAATCTTGAGCATTAAAAGTGTATATCTCATTGCTTAATATTTTAATTTGATTTCCATAAAGCCATTTTGTCCTTTAGCAGCACTCCTTCACTTCCCCCTGCGTTTATTCAGAGTCCTTGGCTTCTCTGGCCAGATTCTTGCTCTTAATCAAACCCTGCTGTGACTTCACTGATGTGATTTGACAGGTCTCTGTTGACATCTGAAGGAGAATCCTTGAATGTTTAGAAAAGGACCATCGCTCATTGCTCTGCAGAGGTAATCTGGGGGACACGGCACTTTAGCACTGAAAGGATCATTCTCCCTTTCACTACAGACCCTTCCCCCTTTTTGTACAGCAAAGACATTAATTATGCCAGAAAGCTGAAAAAGGACCTGGTTCACAGAAGCCCCAGGGATAAAAAAAAAAAAAAAAAGGACAGATTTCCTTACAGAGGAAAACATCTAACTGAGGACAAAATAGCTAAACCTAACTTACTGCAATACAAGCCTTTGTTTCAGAAAGCAGCTTTCATGGACGACAGAGAGACATCTCAATCCACAGAAGAATTTCCTCTTAAATTAGTGCATAGAGCAACGCTTATAAAAGCCCAAGCCAGAAGGCAGACTTTGATATAATCCTTTTTATAAAGTGTTCTGATGTCCTAAAATATCAGCATGAGCTGCCATGTGGTAAGCATTTTGGAAAAATTATCTGTTTATTTAGAAATGCAAATAAAAATACGTGGCCAAATATTTGTTTAGTACAATTCAAGAATTGCACAAAACAGAAGTGAAATTTGGCTACAGTGATTACATAAACATCAAGATGCCCACCTGCCTGACAAAGGCTTTCTGCCTTCTTGTAATGGAAAAGTGTGTTAGTATTCAGAGTGATTCCATTTGACTGATTTAAAAGTTGTGCATTGATTTCCCTGTAATACACACTGAATGGGTGACCCATTTAAATCTAAGATTTCCTGCTCCCACAGATGCCATTCTTAATTAAAGAAAATTCTGCAAAAAATAAAGATCTTTAGAGCATTGCTGAGATAAGTAAGATGAAGAGAACCCCATCACTCACTACTGAAATATGCAGCTCTTCTAGAATAAAGCATGGCAGCAACTTTAATGAGCACATACATCAGCTCCTTAGAATTAGCAATAAAATAAAATGTCAAACTATAATACCACAAGGAACTTAGGAAGACAAAATTAAATAATTACCTCAATTATTTCAGCAGAATTAAAACTATTAAATACTGATCCTAATATAAAACTATTAAATACATAATGATATGAAACATATGAACAAGGAAAGAAGAAAAACATCAGGCAATAATATCACCTTCCTGATCAGAAACCCGTAAGTGAAATAAATAGACTTTAAAAACATCCCATTCAGCAAGATGGCACAGGTCTGCAAATGAGCGAGTCAGAAATTGCTACAAAATCATTGAGAGCTTTGCCACCAGACTTGACTCAGACAGGATTTTATCTCTCCCTTTCTGGTTCCTTCAGATTTCAGGCAAGGTTTCTTAATGGCAGTACAAATTTTCACTACAGAGCTTGCATCTTGAGCTTCCATGCACTCAGCACCCTGCACTCAAATCAATAAAGCCATCAACGAACAACCCAAGTACAGTAAAACCAAACTGGATAAATGGAAAATGCCCCTTAACTGTCTGTATTCATGTTTCTAAATTCTAATAAAAAGGTTCAAATTTCCAATTACGTATATCACTCTCTGAAGGGTCTGAGTGTATTTATATCTTTCTGATCATCAGAGAGAGACACACACACTATTTATCTAAGGATCTATTTTTCCCATGACCTTCCAGACTCACTTCTCTGACACAGGCAGCTCATGGAAGAAAGTTCGTTAGAAGTTAAGCATGAGGAAGTGCAATAAAGACTATTTACCTTGTAGGGGGGGAAACCACGCCCAACAGTAAAGAATTATTATATGAAAAAAAAGAAAAAATAAATAAAAATTTTAACCTCCTTGCAGTCTCATAAAAAAATTTGCAGATAGCCTATGCATGGGCAGATGTTTTCTCTCCTGTGCATTGTCTAATCAGAGCCCTTCTGGACTTAAGTAAAATAATAATAAAAAAGCAAATGGAGTGCAATTTCCATGGAAACTTGGAAACGGATGTAACATTATTTGCAGTAAGTCTTTGTACTGTGAATGGAAAATTTTCTAGTTTACACAAATCTCAGCTATTATTTTCTTTGCAGTGCAAACTTGGGCCAAATATTTTCTGTCAAATTAAAGATAGAGATAATCAGGTTTGCTTTCTGTCCAGTACAACTGCGCACAAAAGCTTCAGAAGCTGCAGTGAAATGCTTGATATTTATCTTTCCATGAACCCGAAAGAGATATTAGAAAAAAAGAATAATTTGGGCTTCCTTTTTGCTTGTTCTTTTCAGAAAGTGAAAACAGCTTAGAAAGTATCTCCTGTTTATGTGTAATGTTACAGACTAGGAGACCGCCAGAGCACTGGCAGATGTGCCCAATGTTAATGGGAGCTTAACTAACTCTTAATATTAGATCAAATAGGTACTAACTCCTGGTTTTCCATACACCATGAGAGCGAGCTTTCTAGCTCAGGAGCACAAATTTACAGATTAATTACTTACAGATAGCTTTCTCAGCTATAAATACGTGCTATATGGAAATGTTTGCCCCTTTCCACTCCTGCCCTCTACAGCAAAGAACTCTTCTGAGGGAGATTCATGTGGACATCAGATCTCTACGGCTGAAATGTGGGTACAGTTTGGGACCATATTTGTGCAGGAGATTTGAGTTGTCTTTAACTGACTGAAGAATCAGTGCAAGGCAGTTGTCTAATAGACCTTGAATCAAGTCTCTAGGAATCCTGGCTAGGAGTCCCAGCTATACTTGCAAGTCATTGTTTAAAGCAAGGGACTGCTCAATAAGGACTTTTTCTTTAACACAGATTTCATCATAGGCTGACTGACTTTACAAGTTCACACACAATTCAAAATGCCATGCTGGTTTTATACCTGCCTGGCCAAGTGAGATTACAGAGCACGTCAATCACCTTGCTTTTCAGATGTATTTCCCTTTTTACATCTTGAAAATTCTACTCACTCACTCACTTGTATAGATCATGCAAAGAAAGAGGAAGCAGCATGACTCAGCTCCACACTACAATGGCTGGAACAGATCCAGACCTAGCAATCCTTTGGGCTTTCCTTACCAAAATACAAAGCAAAAGTAAAGCATCCAGTGTTTGTACAAGAAATGTTAGATGGGCAGCATGCCAGCAGCAGTCCTTAAGCAACATGCTAGTTTTTTACACTGATGGAAAATTATCCTCTGAAGAGTTAAGAAGAGAACAAAAAAAAGCCAAAGGGCTCTGATCCTAAACAGTACCTACAGAAGACAAAACGCCAAAGAGGAACAGCATCTTGAACTGTATTCCACAGACATCAATTTACACCTAGCAGTAGATCACAGAATCACAGAATATCAGGCATTGGAATGGACCTTGAAAGATCATCTAGTCCAATCCCCCTGCCAGAGCAGGAATACCTAGATAACTAAGATAACACCAAGATAATGCATTAATTTAGCAAGTTGCACATATGCCATACTGGCAAATATTTTTGTATAACCTGTAAATTAGAGAAGTCATGACAGGGACACAGGAAAGCTACTGACCTTAAAGAACCCAGGAATTTTCAGTAAGTTTCAGGAGCCCTGAGTCGTAGTGCTTTGTCTAAACCACCAGAAAGTAGTACTCTAACAATTAGCTACTCTAAAAATTCAGTGTCATCTACAATTTATATCTGATCTTCTACCATATTGCTAACACCTGATCCACACGTTTTTCATTAAGAGCATCTAACATGCTGAGTTATTGCAGAGTAAATAATGCACTTTAAATACACTTAATTTCACTCTGTAAACAAGCTCTGAGCAAAATTCAGCAAGGACTTCAGTTCACTCCTTGAATGCACAACAAAGTTAGACGATGGTTATCTCATAGCAAGCTAACGTGAAATCTTAACCTCTTTCTTAGAACACTGATATACATTCTAGTCCATGCCCAGAAGCTCTAAGCTCTGGGCAATAGGATGGATCTGTCTTTTCAGGCACTGCATTCACTGAGGGGAATCATATATCAACCATTACTTAGATAAATATATGTAATAATTATAATGAAAGTAATAAAGAGGCACGATCCAAGCTATTTCACTGAAATGGCTCTCACCTTCCTACACAGCAAACCAAAATACTACTTGCAAAAAGCAGTGTTCTGGCCTGTGTACACTGGGGGGGTGATTGAGCAATATTGGGAAATTTGCATCCCATACTGCCCACCTTCACACTTTCTTAGAGGACGAAAAGCCAGTAGGGTTCTGGGCTCTGTGTTAATTTCAAAAAATGGTTTTTAAGCAGACTTCATGCTTAGCAAAGCTTAGCAGCTTTTTACCTTATCCCTTCGCAAAATGCTTTGGGCGTTGTCATATGATTGTACTACAAAACTTGAAGTGATCCAAAACCAGCTCATGAGAAGTGAACAGAAACATCTCTTTTCATTCCAAAGGAAAAACAACTCCTTTGCTGTTTTCCTAAGTGAGCTGAAAACTTGGAGAGAAACCTAAAGCTAAAAAAAGCGAAGAACTCAAGATTCATATTCTGGACTGTGGTTTCTGTTGCCTTAGCTCAAGGGAAAATATGTTCATGGGAAAAGGGCCTGCCTGAAGCCAGATTTTTTTCAACTCTGACTTTTCTAGTTGGCGTGGTTTTAAGTCAGTGTGTTGCTATTAAAGTTATTTCTTCATAAACAAAAATACTCTTTATGGATTGTATCAAAGTTGTTTACAATTGAAACAACCATTTGTACCATGTTTCCTAGCAATCAGTATCTATCTCAGCTCCTATCAACCCTAGGCAGACGGTAATCAGGCAATTTGAGAGGCCTTTACAATGTTAGTTCTGAGTTTCACTGATTTAAAGTATTAAATCGCCATCCCAGAAGAGAGTTCCTGAATTAATCCCAAAACAAAGAAGTGTCAGCTCTATCCTGTACTTTTGTATCTACACACAACTAAAGAAAACATCACACCTCAGAAAAACACAAATCTTGTGTGGCTTAATTTGAAAGAATCTTACTGGCATGTTATTATGGGCTGTCTTTAGTGCTGTAATTCTCTTTTGTCTTTAGTCAGGATTAAACCAGGTTATATAAACATAAGAGAATTCCACACCAACCCCATACAGACTGGCCTACAGGCAAACCTGCCACGGGCAATTCAGAGAACTTGTACATGGCCATGTAACACCGCAACAAGCTTAACAAGAAGTGCTCACACTGCCCAAACACACTGTGCTAGACCCCAAGCATGGTCATCACTATCATAAATGCTGCGTCAACACAGCTCAACCTAGGGATTATGGTCCTCATTATACACTTCATTTGTCCTCTGCATTAATTAGATTTATTTTAAGAGTTAATAAAAATATCTATTGTGGTCTTTTTTTTGAGATTCCTCAAGACTTTTTAGAACGATACAGTAAGCTTTCACCGAACATCAGAGTGAACTTCATGTCCCATTTAAAAACCTGCAATGAAATTACGCTATAAATGAAAACCAGTTACCTGTGATCAATGACTGTTACATCGGAAGCAGGAATCCCCAGAAGAAAACAACTCTGTTCCAGTTCTTTCTTACGAATCTCTCCTTGATTGTAATAATTTCCTGAAAATAGCAAACACAGCAACACTTAGTGCAGGTAAGCTTGGAATGAATTCCTCGTTTCTCAAAGCATTAAGTGTGAGCATCACATATTAAATAAAAGAGCATAATTTGAGGAACAGATACTTTGCAGGGGACAAACTCCACAGCTTTTACTCGAGCAACACCTGGGTTAGCTCAGGGTAAAATGCTGAGGCAAAGCTCTGCCCACCTTGACTTCATTCCTCACATTTATGAACTGAGCATGGCTTGCAGCCGATCATGAGCTTATTTGGCAAGGACATGCAAAATTGCCACATCTAATCTGATCAGTGGTCAAAACAGCCCAGTATCCCCACATTAAGAGGGGCCAAAGTTAAATGCTTCTGCCAAAGACACGGGAGAAACAGCTTTAATATCTCTTTTGGTCAGTTGACCAGCCTTGGTCACAGGCTGACCAAGCTTCAGGGGCAAAAAAAGAAGTCTTCTGATATGCATATACATGAAGTAACTGCTTACACATTATCTGAAGTCATCAATATACAACAAAAAAATGAACAAGATTTTTTCATAAACACAAGAGAAACTTGTGAGACAACTACAAGTTGTTACCATTGGCAAATTTCCAAGCTGTCTCTGTAAATGAGGTGAGTATGATCTTAGTCCACTTTTGTAAAAAACAAGTATTCACAACAAATCAGTAATAATTAATCTGCTTAGGAAGGGCCAAAGAGTCGCTTCTTCTTCGCTATTAGACATGCTGCTGTGAACTCTCTCCTGTTCTCTTAACAGCATCGGCCCACAGAGCCAAGCTAACAGCCAGTCCAAAGTACTTGGAACAGAATTGCTGAGATAACACATGGAAAGCCTGTCCTATGGGGTTTTCTTTATGTGATTAAAGTTTATAGTTTTTATATAAAATATATATATTCTGGCCCAATTCTAATGGGTGGTCGTTGTCATGTAACACAAGGACACTACAACAAAATACAGTGACAGAACTAAAAGGATTTGAAGAAATGAGGAATTCCATCACAGCAATCTCTGTTTTAAGACAAAGATTTTTCAGAAGTCTGTATCAAACTCAATAAATTCAGGCAGAAACTAGTATGGCACGATCGCAAAGAACTTACACAACCAAGACAGGAAACCCCATTTAGACACAGTATTTGGGAAAAGTTGTAATAGATCAAGACCTACAACTAGCAGGGAAATGGGATTCATTATCTTGTAACACTGCCTCCTTCTTCACTGAATTATTTTTGTTTCTCATCTTGCCCTGACTTTCCCTTATTTTCTTCTTGGCATCACCCATGCAAAGTCCTTGCCAGAGATGGGCCCTTCCAGAACGTTGCCCTGTGCACGGCAGTACTTTCAACCCAATTTTAACTGTGAAGCAATAAAATAAAATAAAAAAAAATACAGCTGAGCACTAATGTATGATTCAAGTCTGTAGTCAGCTGTTTTGAATTACACTAGAACTTTTTATTGTTGTTGGTGTGAGTCATCTAAATCTAGCATTTCTCTTGAGCAGTGTTGCAATCTGAGCCATCCCTAGCAAGCTTTGTAAAATTTTCAAAGAGGGAAAGAGTAATTAGAAAAAAAAACACTCCTCTTGCAGTCTGAGAGTGAATGGTTTTAGGAGACTCTAACAATGATTATCTGTGTTTGCTGAGGAACATGTCATCTTGGTACTCTGCAGCAAAATTAAAGTCTGCACCTTCATTACATGGATTACTTGAGTACAGTGGGATTTTTTTTTGCCTGGCCATTAATGATGCTAGTATTTTAAGATAACACATCTTTTGCTGCAATGCAGTGTAATACCTGACTGCAGGTGATGTTTTATCCAAACAGTATCACTGTTCTCCAAATACCTAACTTCTACTGAACTCAAGGAACAGATCCGCGTTCCACAGCTTGAGAAATGTGTCACGACATCA
Source organism: Nycticryphes semicollaris (assembly GCA_013400055.1). NCBI lineage: Eukaryota > Metazoa > Chordata > Aves > Charadriiformes > Rostratulidae > Nycticryphes > Nycticryphes semicollaris. Next base: position 788,609 of record VXBJ01006172.1, read on the forward strand.
GGAACACGAAAATGCAAACAAGAAAAAATGGGCAGCTATTGAGAGCAAAACCAGCTGAATAGCTGATGCTGCTGGACCTCATCCATGGAGCTCTCACAATAGAGTCGGCTACTCCAGAGAGCAAAGCATATTTATACTGAGTTATTATTTCAATCGAAGGTTATTCAGTGTGTAAAACACTATTTTTTTTTTCACAGTGCTGTAATTCTAATTCATTTCTAAGTCATTTTGATTGACATCTAAAAAATGCAAGTATGACAGTTTCTAAGTAATGATTTTGTCTCAGTGTTACAATTTTCAGAATCTTTGATCAACTCACTTATCATCATCAATCATACAAACAATGAGAGGAAGAACCATCTGGATTGCTGAAAAGACTAGTAAGAGGCAGAGAAAAATCTGTTAGCTCAGTGAATGTACTCTCCTACATGGGCTGCTAGTTCAGTTACAAAGAGATGCAAGAGTACATAGAAGGCAGCATCAAACTCACTGAATGTCACTGAACCAGCAGTAAAGACAAAAGAAAATTTAACAAAATAAACAGAAACACAACACTTCTTTGGAATGTTCTCTAATAGCAGGAGTGTATTAGTCCCCAGAACTGAAATGGCAGAGTTGCACTTCAGTAATCTCTCCATAGCTGTGAAAAAGCCAAATGGGATTGACAGACTTTTGTCCCCCAGCAAAGACAACTGAAAGCTCTGCACTAAATCTTGAATGGGAGGTATAGAATGATCAGTAACGCCAATACACCACTGGATTTCAACAAAAGCTTAATCTTTGTCTTCTCACCTAGATGGTCTGTTATGACAGAGAGATTTGAAAACAAAGAACAGAAAAGTTGGGAGTGAACTAGCTGGAACTTTCAAAAAGAGAGAGAGCCCTTTTCACAGATGTAAGTAGCTGTCAGTGCAGGATGCAAATGTTTGTACCCTAATATCTTCATCTCAACGTAAAAAGAAAAAACATCTTTAGTTTTCACTGCAGGCTCATGGTTTGTGGTATAATAGTACGGAATCTGGACAGTCCATTCAACAAGGTTGTTTCTTATGCACAAAAACTTGACCAATGTAATAACTGATGTCAGTTCTGCAGAAAAAAAATTAAAAAAATCTGGAGCATTAGTAAATCATGAGAAGAGCAGCAGATTGTCATGTGCTGTGAATAATCCTTGTCCTGAGAAACAGTGGAGCTTGTGAGAATCTTTCTCTTCCATTCAGTCCCAGAAAGTACTGCGTACTGCTTTCAGTTTTTGATCACTGCCCTTCAAAGCAGATGTGAGCCAACTGGAAGAGTCCAAAGGAAAGCGATGAGAATGATCAGAGGTTTAGAAAACACGATCTATGAGGAAAGATTGCAATAAATTTGGTTTAGTCTGGAAAAGATAAGACAGAACAGGCAGATAACAGCCTTAAAATATTAAGAGGCTGCTACAAAGGGATGCTCTGACTTCCATGTTCATGGCAGATACCAAAAATAAACAAACAAGCTTAAGTTACACCAATGATTTAAGAAAAAGTGATTTGAAGAAAAGCTAATGCAGCAGTGACACAGACACCACAGGCTGAGGAACCTCCGGAGGTTCTGAAGAACAAACTCAGACATTTGTCTGCAGGAAATGAAGACATACTAATGCTGCCTTCGGGTCAAATGACGGACAACGTGACTTCTGGCTCCCTTCAGGCCTATTTTTCCATGACTGTTATGCAATTGTTATTTTTAGATGTTTTACAGTGAATGCATCATTAGGACATTAAAACCATATTGTCCAAGCAAGTCCTCCGCAAGAAGACAGAATTATACAGACTTTTACAAACTTACTAACGCTTTCACACAGTTTGAAAGTACCTCAGTGCTGCAACAGGAGACTGGACTGTCCAACCTCTGCACAAGGGTCGGATACAGGGGGACATTTTGCTACTGGTCGCAGCTGCTGTAACTCTGTGGAAAGCAACAGTCTGACCCAAAAACTGCCCGCACAGGAGGTGTCACAGCAGCGCGCCACAACCCAGAGCAATGCCAAGAACTGCAGATGGATGGCAACAGCACCTCTGCCGCTGCAAGAGTATTTCCAGTGGTGCCACGCTGTTCATGGCAGCACAGGCCTAGAGGGCCGTGAGGTTCAGCACAGCAATGACATCACGCTGACATCACAGGCAGCACCACGGCCCACCGGGGTTGCCCCATGCTAGCTACACAGCCATCGCTCCCTGCTCCTATACACTGACACGTCATCACAGCCCGGGAGTGATGTCACAGCGAGAGGCCGCACATGGGAAGACATCATGGCGGCCTTCCCATGACGTCACGGCCGGGAAGCCTGGCCTCGAGGGGCGACGGCGGCATCAGTTCGGGTAGGGCGGGTGCCCCGCCGTTCCCGGCGCGTCCCCCCCTCACCTGGGGAGCAGCACAGCACGGCGGGGCGAGCGCCGTCCCTGCCCAGACCCAACACCGTGGGGGCGAAAAACATCGCTTCGTCATCAGGGTGCGCCGTCACCAACAGCGCGCGTCCGCAGCCCGACCGCGCCGCCGCCCCCGCCCTCTCCCTCAGGGCGGCGCGAGCCCCCGCGGCCGCATAACGGCGCCGCAAACAGCGCGCGCCGCCGAGCAGCAACGCGAGCAGCAGCGCGAGCGCCGCCGGCCCCCAACCCCACGGCTCCGCTGCCATGGCGACCGGCCCCGCGCGGCTCCGGCCGGAAACGGGAGGGTGGGAGGAAGGTTCCGGGGCACGAAAGGGTCCCCCCTCTCATCCCGCCCGTCTCTTCCCCGCCTCCGGGCGGGGTCGCTCCGCCGCTGTCGCGGAAACGTGCCCCAGCTCCGCTTCCCCAGGGCTGCTCAGGAGGAGGAGCACACCGGGAGGAGGCCTCCCGCCGCGCTGCCGCGGCAGTGTCTCAGGCGGGGTGCAGAAGGGGGCCGTTCCCGGGGGACAAGCCTTCATTACCCGGGCCCTGCAGCGCACCAGCTTACCCTGCGTCTACGTTCAGAAATAATAACTAACAGTGACAAAAGTTGAGCTTTTCAGCGCGTAGTACCTTTTATCTCCGTGCTGTGCTACTTTGGAAGAGACGCTGGTTAAGGGAAGCCTCAAAAGCAGGGCAAGAGGAGCTTATCTTCAGAGGCTTTCCGCTGTCTGCTGGCTGTCCCGAGGGTGGCTGCAAGGGAAAAAACACCTTTGGGTACGTCTTAGGAGTGAAGTCCACCATTGGAGAGGACTGCACAGCACAAGGAGACAGGAAGTAGTAAAATAAACATGAAAAAGGCAATCGGATACACGATGGCTTGGAAACTTTGCTTTTCGAGACAAATAGGCAATATGGAAGACGAGTATTGGGTCAGCAATGGCGGAGTGTGTTAGCTGGGTGGGCTTAAAGAATAAAAGCAGGAAAGCGATTCAGAGGAATTCAATATCTGAAGAGCAGCTAGCACCTCACAAAACGTGTGCCTGACCTGTCTTCACAGACTTTTATTTGGACACTTTAACTTCCAAATGAATAGAGGGTGTCATAGGCATCAGATGATGCAACTGGAAATGCTTCAGCCTGGAGAGGTGTCACCTCACCTCAGTGTAGCTTTTACCAGAGCGCAACTCAGCTACTGAAATAATGACATTCCTGTACAACACATGTTTTATAAGTAATCCTGTTTGCCACAGGGTAAGCCCCTGCTTTATTAGTCTGAATAAATAATAGTGGGGACACACATCCCGCAAACGTGGGATATGACTTCTCATATTTAATGGAAATTGTAATAACAATGAGGTAATTTAATCTTGTCTAATGGTATCTTTTTTTTTTTTTCCCTTCACATAGTAAAACTGTTAAGATTCACTTGTGATCTTAGCACACCTGGAATTGCACACTTGCAAGCAAAATGCCATGCGAATTTGAAATACCTTACTGAAAAAGCAGGGAACAATTTACACACTTCTTGAGGGAGAAAGATAAGAAGCCATTTAAGATTTTACACCTCTCACACGTTTTGGAAGCCGGTCCTCGCTAAAGGCACGATGTCAGGACAACGCGGGGGACTGGCAGGGCCTGAGGAGGGGCCGAAGGAGACGGCTGGGCCGGGGGCGGCTTCCCGCCCCTCCGCTCTGAGGCGTCCACTGTTATCAGTTATTATTAATTTATATCGATTTGCGATGAGGGAGAACGAGGCGGTACGGTTCAACCACCCCCTCCGGTCAGTAGCATCACCGGGAGAGCCGCCGGGCCGGACCCCTCAGGAGCCGCTGCCGGTGGTGACGGGACCCGCTCGCCTCAGGGCCGCCGCGCCCCTCGTNCGGGTCCTGGAAGGAGCATAGCAGCCCGGCCTTTCACCGCCGGGTCCGCCCACGGCTTCTCGCGGGCTGGCGCTGCCTGAGCAACGCCACAACCGACATGACGGGAGGAAGGAGCGAGCCGCCGCGGCCGGTAGAAACCAGCGAGCCGCTGCACGGCCGTTTGTTCGGTAGCTGCCAGGACCTGGCGAGAGGGGGCGGA
>VXBJ01006172.1:793248-860466 GCA_013400055.1 Nycticryphes semicollaris
GGCGGGGCGACGCGGGGGGAGCGGGGTGGCCAGGGGGGGCAGCAGGGCCTAGCGTCTCCGCTGTGAGGAGGAGGAGGAGGAGGGGGAAGAGGCGGGGGCCCCGGCCATCCCTTCCTCCTCCCTCCTCACCGGAGAGAGAGCTNAAAAAAAGAAAAAAGGGCCAGTTCTTCCAAAATCGGTCACTTGGACGCTGGGCCAGGAGTGCGTTGGTGCCTGAAGATGTGCTGCTTCCAGAGCTCAAGTGTTGGAGGTGCATCGCAGCCGCCTGCTCCAGCCCCACGTTGAGGTTGTCAGTGGTGGGGAGTTGTTGCTGATGCTGAATTATTCATTTAGGACCTGTAAATATCCCCAGCTCCTGTCATCTCAGGGCGGGCACGATGCAAGTGGCTTTTTCTAGAATTATGCTGACTTGATGGTAAAGAACTTTGTACGTGCTGATTTTTCTGTGCTTAAAAAAACCTGAGGATATCAAGTTGGTTGCATTCAGACAAGACTCTAGATGGGTGTGTGTACTGTTAGTTTTAGGCAGGCTCAAGTAAGTAGGTAGGTAGCCTGAACGACATATTGTTGTCCAAAACACGCTGCTTCTTGTTCCACAGATGTGGTCTTAACAAGTTGTTTACTTTTCATGACTCTAAATAATGGTGTAACCTAAGAATTAAAAAAAGAAAATAAAAAATAGGACAACTTACAACAATGAGAAGGGGTTGTCTAGTTCTGAATACTTGGGTTTGTGGCAGTGTTCTTGTATTGTGCAGCTTTTTTAGATGTAGTGCTATAATTATGAACTGCTGGAGCTCAGGTAGGGATTTTTATCCTAGGTCCTATGATTTGAGGGGGAAAAAATTGGTGCTGTTATAAAAAACACTATTATTATGGCAAGTAGGATGGTCATGGACACAGCTTAAGTGCCTGAATAAGTGGACATGTGCCGTTGTATTACTCCACATAAGGACCATACAGATCTGTTGCAATTTTACACTGGAATTTTATTCTGCAGAATGTTGTTATTCCTGATTAACTAAACAACCTTGACATTTGGAACGGAAGTATGTAATATTTGAAGTGGATTTCTAGTTAGCTGAAAGCTAGTGTCTTGTGTTGGGGGATGAGAGACCTTCGTGCTTATCCCAAGGATTCAAAAGTTCAGAGGAAACAAGCCAACTACAGTGACCCTTTTTGCGAAAGCATGGTTAATTTTTTCTTGACATCGCTTTTCTATGTGTTACAGTATAGGCTGCTAAGGAAAAAAGTTCTGTTGTACTTTATGTCCAGTACAATTTGCCTATTTGAAATGTGCTGTTTGATATTGGACACTAAAATAATTAAACTTGTTACTGAAACATGGGAAAGAGCAACATTTTTTAATATTATTTGTAAGAGTTATAGCGTGTATTTTTTAATGTACGGAGAAGATATTACAAGTGTTGCTTCCACAGGTGTTACTTCTCTCTAGCTCGTTAGTTATTGCATGAATCAACTAAAAGTAATTCTCCAGATTTAAATTACATGCACAAAATCAGAGTATATTCACTTTTCTCCACTGTGCTGCTGATTTATTTAAAATAGTTTATCTCCTGCAGCCACCCATTTTAATTGCTCTTTCTGGGCATATGTGTTTTTCATTGTGATATAAAGGGATCTAGAAAGCTCCCTCAAAAACATGGTAAAAGTAAGGACAGACTCTAAAGCTTCCTTTCAATTTCCTCCCTTTAGTCCCCTCCACAGTTCTTGTCATTCTCTAACTGCATCTTCTGAGTTATTTAATTTCTCAGTTGCAGCGTNATGGTTAAATGCATAAAAGTAACTGAACAAGTCTTGTGTACTAGAGAAAAATATTTTTCTTTCCTTCTGTATTATCGTCCTAATATTGGCATTTAACTTTTTCAAAGCTCTCAGCCAAAGTTTTGGTGAAGTATTTTATTCCACTTTTATGCTTGCTGAGAAAATGGTTTTGATGAAGGTTTTCTTACATGATCAAAAGTACAATTTGGAGTTCTAGCATGTGCAGCTACTTAAATTCAAGGTTCTAACAATTCAAGCAAAGCTGGAAGGGATATGTGCCTCGTGCAGGTGCGCTGCAACACGGTACAATCTTACGAACAGACTAATAACCAGACAGTGGTTTCATAATGCAAACAAACGTTTCCTGGATGCCAGTCTTGACCTCTTCAAGTCATTTATATTCTTTACTCAAATCTGAATCAGTATTTTGGATGTCAAGCTATTAACTGAACGTGTTACCTTGTCTCTCTACTCTAAAAGTTCCCGATAAAAATTCTGACCGATGTGGGACTGCTGTCTGTAAATATTTGCTTTGTGCCATTTCTAAATTATGCAGGTAGCCAGGAACGTGCTGAATAGATCTCCCCTTTTAGTTTCTTTTTCCTTCAACGATTCTCCATCTAGTAATGATGTTTTGTGATGTTCCCTTTCTCTTCTGTGCCAGTTCAGTGTTTATCCACCATCTGTTAAATGACTACCACAGTCTGGGCCTACTGGGGCTAGTTGGGGAGCGGACAGAAAGCTCAGTCTTACCTTGGAGCTATGTTGCCTTCCAGTATCCTAAGAGACATTTTTATGTCCTTGAATAGCTTCATCTAAACCACTTGTGTAGTGTTGCCACTCCCAGACAGATTTGATATGCAGGTTTTTTTTCTTCATGCTTAAGGAGGATGTTGGTCGATGTGGTTTCGAATTCAGTGACTTCACCTGCTTATGATTACAAAGGCCATTGCAAAATTTGGGTACTGTATTGGTACAAAGACGCATTGGCCATCTCTGAAAAATCTTATTGTTCGTAATGCTCAGCAGTAAATAATCAGAAATGAATGTTATGCAGACAGATTACCTGGACAAACTGTTGACCAGGCCTTAAAAATCCTGTGTGTGGTGAGCGACTAGCCTTGGGTAAAACTGAAAATGAAAACACTTTTGCAAAGGCAGCGAGGGAAAGAACACCTATAAATGAAAAAAGAAGGCAGGCATAAACTATGCTTAAACTAGTATGATGTCGCTTTTAATACCTCCTCTCATGCCATACATTCAGGTGTGCCTCAGGCTGTGGTGCAGGGAAAGTGCATTTGGTTAATTCTCTTTTTAGTCTTCACGGAGTCAGAGTCCTGTCAAGAGTCTCAAACAGCCACAGTTGCCTTCCCCAGCCGCGGGGCACGGACCCTGCGCTCCACACGAAACCTCCGTTGGGCCATTGCTGGGGGGTTCCTGGGCAGAACCTGGGCCTGATGTAAAAAGTAGATGCTCTCCTCAAATAGTTTAAAATACATTAACGTTTCAGGGAAGGTGACTAACAGATGTGAATATAAATCAACTAGGAGACCTGCTGATTCCTGTCCTGTTTTTCAACGTTAAAAAGTTAAGCCCGTCTAAGTTCATTACGAGTTCAAGTGCTGTTCAGCAAACTAGATAGGTATATTATTACAGTTCAGCTGTATTTTTCACCTCATTAACAGTTGTTTGGGGGTGTGGGGAGAGGAATTTAAATTAAAAAAATGTATATTCTTGGTTATTCACTACAGAGTTTTGTCTCAGGTTCACATTCTTCAGCTCTTGTTTCTTACGCTGTCTGAAATGCTGTATTGACAGAGAAGAGCTGTCTGAAAGGTGGGAATTCTCTCATGTAATCAGTATAATTTCATGGTATCTTACTCCCAAAATGTGATCACTTACCTGTTCCTTTATAGGTGTTATTTCTATAGGTGCTGGTGTTTCAATGTGATCTCAAAGATCAGACAGATATATCTAGAACCTTGAAGTTCTGTTGCTTTTTTTTTTTTCCCCACAGATACAGAGGTTTACTCACACCATTGGTAATTTAAACCATCTTTCTTTCTTTGCATTTTTCCATGATCTAGAGGCTGTTGTGTCAGTCTCAATTGGAGTTACATTTTTATATATTGCTGCATTCCCTGTGAAGCAGAGCATCTCAAACTTAATCATAAATGTAGTGACGATAAACTTTGTTTCCAGAAGGCCCTGGTACATTTCCTGTGGAGTATCTGAATAGACCTAGGCGTTGCTCATATCTACAGTGAAAAAAAATTACTTATTTGAACTTTATTGTATATTTAGCTAAAAATCTAGACTTGGTTTCATCTGAACCCAGTCAACTGAGGGTGGTGATGAGGCTGATACTTAGGTTCTGAACCCCTCTTTATAGTATGTGGCTTTTCTTATAGTGCATCATAGTTTGTGGAGCTATGGGTTTAGTCAGTGTGCATTAGTCAAGTCATATTTCCTCTTCCAAACCAAAGTTGCTTAAAAAAGCTGCCACCACAGATACGGTTTTGATAATGAATGAACTACAAGAAGCAGCTGGAAACTTTAAACTGTGACCACGTAATTTCTTGCATGTTAGATGATGTCAAAAGCTATTTTACCTACAGATAGATTAACAGTGGAGGATTAAATTAATGTGCAGTAGTTGTTTTTAAAATGCCTGTGCTGGATGGAGATGGAGATGCAAAAATTGTTGTTTTGAAATAATATTTTATGCATAGTGTATGATATATATATATGAAGTTTGGGATCATCATGGTTATCTCTAAATCATAGGCGAAATGGGAGGAAATAGGTGACTTCGAATAAACTCAGTGAGTTGTTGGGCCCTGACTCATGAGTGAGGATGACTTGCTGAGGAATGCTGTTTGTAGTTCTTATCACTGCTGTTTGTGTAGCATCTCTTGCACGCTGCAGAGTGGTACCTTAGAGGATGCGGTCCCTAAATTTTGTTTCACCTTACAGTTTTGTGGGTGAAATTTGAATGCTTCAGTTGATGTTTCATAACCAGTTGAATTATCCCTGTGTCAGGGATGGGGTCTTTTAAAAGGGGTAAGGCACCTAACTGGGGTTGGGAACTGCTGCAGTTATCTCAGGAAAAAGCTGTCTCCCCTTATGAATGAGAGACCTTATCAGTGCAGTATTTGGACTTTGTAGGGTTTACTTTGGATGTTCAATTCTGTAGATTGGGTTCTGGTCTTTGGCTCATGGAAGTTATCTGTGGTGTACATGAACTGCATGCTGTTTGCTATCTTGGGACAGCCAGGAATGAGAATCTGCTGTTGCTAGGAAGACCGAAATATGTCTTAAATGTCTTTAGAATACAAACTAATACTACAAATACCTATTTTTCTATTATATACTTTTAAAACCTAAATAACTTCTAAGGTTTGTATGTTTTGATTTAAGTCATTGCTAGTGGTGCTACTAGTCGAGGAAGTATCTGCGTCCTTCATTTCCGGTTTTGAGTGGAGGATTTCCACCTACCTCTTTCAGAGAGTTTTGGTGTTGTCATCACCCTCCTTGGCAGAAGAGCACTGGATAGGTTCCTTCAGAGTCAGTAAGTGCTATTCCCTGATAAAACTCAGAAGAGGAGGTTTCCTCTCTCAGGGGTTCTCTGTACCTCAATATGTTAGCTTGTAAGTGGATGCTGAAAATACGTGCTCTTATTTGAAACGTATGCCCTCAGCATCCCTCTTGGTTTGTTTTTTTTTCCCTTCCCTTTTAATGTGAGGCAAGTGGGTAGCTGATTAGAAACTTCCTAAGCTGTTAATGTAGTCATAGTTTTTCCTGTTATGAACCCCCATAAAATATGCCAAAGTTGTGTATAGCCTGGGTCTTGATATCATGTATGAGCAACTTTTCTTTAAGCTCATAAATTACAGGAGAGATTAAAATAGAATTTCCTGGAGAAGAGTCTCTTGTCAGCTGAATTCGATCGACCTCATTTTGGTAGAGCACAAATTCTATTTGTATTTGTAGTTACCTAGCAGGAGAGAGAGAAATTGTTATTTAAAGATGAAGTATAATAATGTGATCCTGAGATTTGGCAACAGTTTGGTTGTAAAGTGCATATTCAAGTATGCAACCAACATTCACCTTTTGGAATGGCAACAAAAATAATTTTAAGTACTTTTTTAATAATTAATATTTAATGTCCCGAAAGCTATTACTTAAGTACTTTATGGAGTTGGTAGACTCGTAATGGAAAATCTTTTTCTATTAAAATTTGAAGCATAAAATCCTATTTTAATTTTTTAGCTATCTTGATGCAGATGGAGAAGTGATGCTAGTATAGAATAAATGTGACATCTTGAATTGACTGCTCTAATGGTCCTTGACTTCTGTCGCTTCTGTAATTGGCTAAATTAAAGTATACCATGCTTCCATGTCATCTAGAATATGAGTCAGACACTGTAGAGCATAATTGTGAGTTAATGCTTTGGACATTCAGAAATAAGACGATGTTGTACGTTAGTGGCAGTTTGAGGCTGTGAGAAGGCTCACATTCAGATGTGTGGGCTTCTCTTAGCATCTTTTTTCAAATACCCCCATTGCTGTATTTATGTCTTGATTCACATGATGTTAATAATTAATGGAGATAACGTTATTTAGTATTGCTAGTAAAACATGGCCTTATAGATGTTAATTTTTACATCAATAATCTTGTGAGTAGAGGTAGTGCAACTACATGAGAGAAAGTTCTCAGGAATTTATGGTATATTTTAAATGTGACAGGAAGAAAAGGCATCTGCACAAGTGGAATTGTCATGGAAAATTCAGCAGTCAGTTGTTCTTAACTTGGAGAAAATATGTTCGTTGTTTCTATTCACTCTAATAGCATATACCCATATGCTTTCACTATGAGCTTGAGAGTATTCTGCAACAAAAAATTGAGTGGGAAAAGATTGAAGAAATTGTGGAAGAGGTTCTGGGCTTTGAGAGTGATGAATGTTCTGTAAAAAAATGGATGGGAAACAGGGAATTGTGGAATATATTTAACTAACTGCTACTCTGATTGTCTTTAATTTCAGCATTGATCTATTCACATTTTTCACTTGTAGCTTGCAAGGAATCTTTTGCCTTTTGGAGGGTATGTCCAACAGATTTTCATGCTTACAAGCACACCTGTGAGCTTGGATATTGTACCTGGAACACACTTCCTTCAGTTCTTGCTTTAAAGCACAAAACTGTCTCAAATCTGCTCAGGCATCAGCCTCCTGGTAGGTGCTTGAGTGAAAACCCTGTGTCTTTTAGCATTGTCCTAGCTAATGATCCTGTAGGTAATTTTCTTGCTTATTATCCCTTCCCATCCCATTCTGCAGTGCTTTGCAGAACTTTGTGTAATCAGACTTGAACACTTAACATAGATCAGTTTGTACCCAAACTTCTTTTGTCACTAAATTTTTTTCGTTGCTGTTTTCCTGAGTAACTATCCTAAGACTGTGCTGTTAATTGGACATAAAGGCAGTGACTGAAGGGCTAATTACTGCTCTTGAAGTGTCTAGTGCTTTTTTAGTTAAAGACTTTTAGATTGCTAAATCAGTGCTAGCATGTAACGGTACCATTAACGTTTTGAGCATTGGAGTTTTAGATGGTAATTAATGTTTGACCTTTTATTGTGCCTTTTAATTTGAATAAGTATATTTTATATGGAGGTTGGACCCATTAAGGTATTTTTAGCAATCTGTCAGAAATGTACATGTTAGTATTTTCTTGCGTGTGGCATGTCCCCCAGATGCAAATCTGATGTTTTTGCTTGAGTTTTTGAACACAGTTATGATTATCTGACAAAATAAAAATACCACTAGGGATATTTGTTTTGCAAATCTAGTAATATACTTGAAGAGCTTGACTTAAGTGACTCTCAACTTGTAATTTTGGGTTATTGTATTTGAGTTGGAGCACTGCGTCTTGAAGGTACAGAAACAGGTCTGTAATTCGTGGAATCTAATTATTGTGGTTTAATAGTTGGTCCCTAAATAAGCCCTGTTTTGGTTTGGATTTTTCCACGAGATTGCTTCGTGACGTTTTTGTAAAGTGAAATCACAGAAAGAATTATTCACAAGTGTCATTATCGCACTTTGGATGAAGACTTTCTAACTCCTGCTCACACAGTCCCTTCACTCTTCTGTTTCTCGTCAGAGTAAACTTTGAATAAATATCCCTGAATTAATTTTGTGATTTATTGTGGGTCCCCTGCATAAGGCAGAGCCTTCCTTATTCTGCCATAGATTAGTTACATCTCAGCTCAATTTACTAAGGCTGCTGGTTTAAAAACAAACTCAGTTTAAGCCTTATATGACTGTAATCTAATTCTTTGCTCTCTTTATATCACACTTCAGTTTGCTCAAAAACAAGATGAGGAAAATTCCCAAAAGGATGTGAAATTTAATTAGCAAATGTTGGTTAAGTACTTCAAGATGGCATGAATATTACTTTAAATGCAAAAGTGTTAGCTTGTTTCCTATATGAGAAGAAAAATTGAGACTCCCCGTGAGACTGATCTTTTACCCAGGAAGGTGACTGGAGGAGTAGGGGACCGGCTACTGCCATACACAGGGCTGTGGTCCCACAGACAGGGGGAAGGTGACTCCGATGTCCCTCTGGCCTCTTGACCCCTTCCCTTCTGCTGGCGTAAACATTTGTGTGACCACGCGTTGAGTGGTTTTGGGGACCTGGCCTGCTAAAAATAGTCGCAGTTTTTAACCTGCTGTATTTTCCCAAGTGAAGAAGTGCTTTTGTCGGGCAGGGCTGCCTTTTGGCAGCTTAAAGTGCTGCAAGACTTGACTCGTATTTCCGATCCCGTCACTGACTATTTCCTGGGTAGTCTTTGATAGATTTCTTAACCTTTCTGTTACTCATTTTCCCGTGTGTCTACTGAAGATAGTATGTACTTCTGCTTCTTTCCAAAGCGTTTTGAGATCAAGAGATACTATTCTAATTAGTATTCCCTCCTAGAAACCAAATCTGAAATTGTGCTATGACTGTTGCCATTGTAATATCCAGTTCTAAATTATTTGTAGCTTACTCAGAATTCTCCACATATTACAAACGTAAGTGCAAACAGTAGCTTTTAAGGGGAAGTCTGAATCAGATCTGCTCAGTAGTTTGAGCTGGCCAAAGAGGAAAATATTGTCATACCTTTAGAAATAAACATTGTCAAATCATTTCCTTGCCCAAGAAGCTCAAATTAACACAGGGCTGAGTATCTCTTAGTGGTTCCTGAAACTGTTATTCTTGTCGCTGCTTTTTTTTCAGCTGGGTATCTGCAGACTTAACAGTTACAGGGGGGTGGTGTTTGTGGTGTGGGTTTGGGGTTTTTTTTGGTGTTTTTTTTCTTTTTTTTTTTTTTTTAAATGATATGCGTTTGACACTACTGGGTTTCCGCATCCCTTGGATGTTTTACCATAGAGTTTGGGAATGTCAGTGAAGCGGGAAACTACAGCAGAAAGGACTGGGTTCTGAAGCACAAAACAAGAAAAATTCTTTCTGCCCCTTCTAATTGTCAGGATTCATCGAGACAGACAATGTGCCAGCCTGGTCAGTAGCTGTATGATAGTATTCACGACCTAACTTATCTTTGGGAGACATTTAAGGCAGAATTCCAAAGTCTGAAACACTTCTTGTAAATGTTTGTATGAGAAACCTCTGAAATTTGCAGAATAACGTGAGAAGCATGAAAATACTTGTCTGATAACTAGATATCTTGCTGTCATTGACTGCACAGAGTTGAAAGCTGATACCTTGTATTGTAATTTGTGAAGGGTGTTAAAAATGAAGATGAGGAACCTCTGGTCTGGCAGAGAAGAGGGAACCAGTGGAAGGATCAGGGAGGCAGAGAGAGTTAATAGCGAGGAGCTTTACAGGAGGATTCTGATTGGATTTGACTGAAGCAAGACGAAGTTTGTCATGACTAATGGAAGGATACAGCAGCGAGGAACGCCCGGATGAGATTGTTTACAGTCTACACACACAGTTACAATTTTATGCAAAAAGACTGCTGTATTTAAACACAATCTGGACGTATGGAACTTGGAGAGGCTACAGCAGGAAGCTGTCATTGCCCTCACTGACAAAGAAATAGATTAATGAAGAATAATTTGTGTTTGCTGGATACATGTAAGCAGATGCTGAAGAGAGAGGCAGATGCTTTTAGATGAATGGTCATAAGGCTGCCTGCAGAGAAATAAGAGTTGAAGTCAAGTATGTGCATCCACAATTGCAGAATTAAGGTAGTAAGACAGGGGAAGATTAGCAGATGTTGGTGGCAGTTCTATAGGCAAATACTGAGAGGAACTTCTTCCCCACTTTTTTTTTCTTCTCAGAGAAGAGAATAAGAATGGGATAAGGATCTATACTTTCCCTGAATCCAATGATAATTCTGGCTCCCTGAGCCTCAAAATGGGCATCACAGAGCTAGAGATGGTGTGGAAGTGGTTGGCAAGAAACAACCGAGTAGGCTAGGATTCTTCAGTATGGAAAAGATATGGCTGAAGGAGTCTGCAGAAGAATTCTACATGTGCAGTGGGTTAAAAAAAGAATAGGAAGTAGATGTTCTGTCCGTTTTGATGCCAAAACTAGAGGTAGTAAAGGAGTGAACAAAATCAGGTGCTTTCTCACGTGAAATGCCACTAAACTGTAAAAGTTCTTGCAACAAGCAGTTGTGAATGATAGGAGTTTATATTGGTTCTGAAAAGAGCTGGATTAACTGATGGCAGAGAAAGCCATTAAGAAATCTTAAAGAGAAAGACTCTGACTCAAGGAATCCCTGAGCCTCGGGGAGTTGCCTCAGGGAGCCACTAGAAGGCTGGAGAGTTTGTTGGGAAAGTAGTGATAGGTGCTCCTTAAATGCCTGCTGCTGGCCATCCTCAGCCACAGCACACTGGGCTGAAGGAGCTTTGCTCAGATCCAATATTACTGTCTTTATCCCTCACCAAAGTTTTTAAGGTGTAGCAGACAGACCTATACATAAAATCCAATTAGTTACCTTCCACGTATTTATGAAGACTGCATGTGAAGATACAAAGCTGGTGAGGGAGCTGAAGTTCTAGGGCATCAGCAGTTCATCAAACCAACACTTAATGCTTTTGTACCCTTAAACTATTTGAGCATCCGTACACCATGGAACCGGTTGTTTGTTTGATAATGAATGTTCAGCAGCCTGTGATGGGAGCAGTTATTAGATTGAGCTGGTGAGCAGCTGTGTGCCATAGTTTTAATGGACTTGCACAGAAGTTGAGAGAGAAAAAGTGTTTTTTGCTGTAGCTTGGATTTAAGAATATATTACAGTGTTCAGATACCACACCTTGTAACTAACTGGTTATGTATGTTAGCTAAAACAGCTTGCTTTCTGACAGTTTCTTGATTAAATGGAAAGGATATGACTCAGAACTATTAGACCATCACATAGTTGGTAAAGATGTGCTCCAATGAATGCAGTATGAATGAAGTATAATAAATGTTAATGGTGAAGAATTCTTTGTTCAAACTTGTCGATTGGATATGAATTACGGTACTATAATAGATGTGTAGGTACTATAAAGTATATTAGTAGTGATTTGTAGTACTGCTTTGAAAGAGAAACTGTAGTTTTCTTTAGTTTTTCATATCCGAAAGTCAGGTTTAAGAGGTAAATCTGACTCATTATTCTGATAGTCCAACGTGTAGAACTTTCTTTGTTTGATGAAGAGGTGGCGGGGAAAAAAAATACCCCAACCAGAACAGGAATGATAAAATATGTCAGATAAACCTGAAGATCAGTTTGTATAGCTTGCTGTGCCCGATCCTTTCCTGAGCTGATTTTGTCTATTGACTGTTAATGGAAAATGCAGTTCAGAAGTATAACTTTACATGTGATGTTTGTGAAAGGCTGCAGATTAACGTGCTTTGAAATGAAGCCATCTAGGTGGGGATCACCAGTTACTTTATTTGAAGGTCTGCTAGGCTCTGGACCAGAGGCTGAGAATTTGTTACAGGTTTGATAGAATTCTATATTTAATACATAGGCTCCAAGGATTACATCTTTTGAACTATGAGAGAGAAATATTTTCTGTTTAAAAAAAAATATGTATCTTCTGCTCTTTTGGTTAGAGCCATAAATTACCTGCTCGAAGTACTGATGGGTGCAGTGTTGAATCAGTTCTCTGATCTTCAGCAGCTAGAACTGAAGAAAGCTTCATAGATGCTGGGACTTCGTTAGTTAACTTGGCTCCGTTTTTTCGGTATTTAAAAATCTTCCCCAGATGAGTATGCATTTCTGTGCTCACTGTAAATCTGTAGCTGGAGAATACAATAGAGGCAAAGTAGTCGTTAAATGTCAACTAAAGAGGATTGTTTTAAGGCTTCACAGTATACTCCGTTTTGGCATCCCAGATGAGACAAACTCTGCTGTCAATTGAAATAGTGATTTTTGTGTGTGTGACTTTTTTTTTATTTTTTTTTTTTTGTGACTGCCTTTTTTACTAACTACTTTTGTCAAGCTGCTGTCAGATCGTAGTAGTGTTTTAGGGCTTGACTAATACACTGTGAGTTAACGAACTGTAGGTGGCATTGAGTAAAGCGGCCCTAAGACTACCTGAACCTAAAAGTAAGAAATCCTGAAACTCTGTAGAAGAAAGAAATTTACTGTAAATAAAGAGTCCATCTATAGACTATTATAACCTCTTCACCATCTATTTAAAGTGACCTATTTTTATTTTTAAAATCCCCCTAATTCAACTGGTAACTGGTAAAATGATGTATTCTGAAAATAAAATCCTCAGATCTTTGTGTGGACAATGCTGACATGTCTTACTTTCAGCCCATTTAAGACCCGTTAACATGTTTCAGACTAGAGTAACCTATTAAATAAATACATCAGGAAAAAGCTTTTACTGGTAATGGTTGTTTTGCTTAGGTGACTATGGCTGTAATGTATTGTGAGTACATCTGGTACTTCAGTGCTTATCACTGATCTTTTTTCCTTTAGGCGGTTTCCTAGAAACATGATTGCTTGCTGGTCTTGATCTCACAGCTTTGTGAAGACTTCTTCTCTGATAATGTCAAGTTCAGGCTACCCTCCTAACCAAGGAGCATTCAGCACAGAACAGAGTCGTTATCCTACCCACTCTGTCCAGTACACCTTCCCCAGCACCCGGCACCAGCAGGTAAGGGGGCAGCAGGGCTACAAATTTAGCGACAATGTGATCGGGGTGTTTGCTGTACCAAATGGGATTATTTGTTTTTAACCAACGTAAGAACAGTTGTTCATATTTGAGACCGGTAGGGTTGCAGGTGAATGTCCCCAGTTAAAACTGACTGGGGAAATCTGTCTAACGGTGTTTGTGCCTTTGGAGTTTGGCTTTTGCATTTTACTTACTCGATTATATCTTGTCTTTGAGAGTTTGACTATGGTGTAACTTCTGGGAAGTATAATCTGTAGCCATGTAGTGCTCCTTGGTTCCTTCTGAAGCATTATTACAGCCTTTCAAGGATGTAATTACCAGTTGAATTATGCCTTCCTGCAACGCTGTAGCTGAAATTATTAAAATCCTTGGCTACCACCGACCGCAGTTTTGGCTTTTTAAAGTTTTTGCCTCTGTGGGTTTGGTTTCTTCCCCTTTTTTATCCCTTCTCTCTTTTTTACGTAGCCTACTATTAAAAAGCCTCTATAAAACTGTGAAGGTATCCTAAATAAAACGCTACAGCTTGTCAATATTTCCCATTATCTAACATTTGTAAATCTACTCAAACTGGCAAAACACTTCTTTAAAAACCTTCTTCTCTTGAAGACTGTTTGTTCAGAATCTTGTCTCAGTGGGTTGAATCTTTTTGATTCTTACTTCCTTTACTTTTTTTTTAATGTTGAAAAATCAACTAGAAACACTCAAAGTGGTAAAGGAAATGTATTTGCCTCCTGAGGAGAACTGTTGCCGGTGTTGCTTAGGTAAATAGTTGTGAAGTGGGGTGATTTGGTTTATTTTGCCCACCTTTTTTCTTTTTTTTTTTTGATGAAAGCACTATATTTTGCTTCTTCAGGATTATATGAGTGTTAAACTCATAAAGTGTTTTGGGTTTTTGACAGAAAATTGAGTTATAATTCTATGTCTTCATCATTGGAAATTGATATGAACTTTCTGGTTTTATCATTGATTTCTCGTAGTTTAAATAAATTCACGAGGGATTGTGTTCATAAACTTTTGTTGTAGCTTTGCTTTAGTTTACTGATATTTACTCTTTATACTGAATTTGGCCAGCCTAATGTGTCTGAGTCCATATGCATTGATAGCAATAATTTTCCCAGAACACACAAATAACCTGTCTCCAGTTAGTATGCATTTAAGAAGAATGCAGTGCTCTGGGTGTAACAAATCCATTGAGAGACTGGGCTCTTGGGGCATTTGCAGGTATTAAATTTTTATGGGGAATTAACCTTCTCTTAGGCCCTGGAGTGTAAGAAGTGAGCCCATAGTCATCTTTCCTTTTTCTCTGCTGGAAATATTGGGCTAGATTCTCTATTCTGGATAAAATCTGTGTGCAAGGTGGAGAATGTGAATCTGAAATGTAAAAACTTGCGTTAAACTGAATTTTTTTCTGCCACAGTAGTTCTAGTGCTTCCAGCTGAGTACCGTGAGACAGAATTAAGGGAATGGATTTCTAAAAGTCTCCTGCTTGGGCATTTCTGCCGAGCATTTATTCTGCCATCCTGAGCTCTCTGTGGCACAGTCAGCCGTGGAGGACGAGCTGGTGGCTTTAGAACAGCTCAGGTTTCCCTTGTTTTAATGAAACTCTCCTGCTGCTACAGATACTTTAGATGTTTTGTTCTACTTACGTGTTTGCAAAAGGAAATTCAAGAATGGGAGCTTTTTGGCTTGTTCCCTGTTTATTTTTAGATAATTTGTAAAAACTAGATCTTACAGGTAATGACCTATTGCGTGTCTTGTAGAGCTTCTCTTCGGTTAACTGCATACAAGTGGTCAAAGACCCATATATACAAATAAATTGTCTTGTACCTCACTTAATTATAAATAATGTCAGTCAGAAGGTGCATCTTGTCTGAGTCTGTGCAAATTAATAGTGTCTGATATAAAAATGGTGAGGTGACAACAGACGGGATTGCCTCAGGGTTGCTGAAATACATTCTTAGTTTACCACTTTGTAGTTGGATGTGCAAAAATGATTTTAAAGAATTTTTTTTTCCGAGGATATTCTGTTGCTGACTCATTTGTGTTTTCTCAGAAGTTGTTAATAAGCTAGGTGGAATTTTTACCATAAGTATTTAGTCTCTTTAAAGTCCATTTAAAACTTAGAACTGCCATTGACAAACTGTTTTTTGTTTTGAGCTGGAATGATGTTTTGATGGTCTGGTCTTGGTCTGTATCCAGTAACTTTGGAAACAGTCATTCTGTGACACTAAAGGCTTTTGGCCCTGTCTTCTGCACCGTTGTTCCTGTTAACATCACGAGTGTCTTTCATTTAGGAATTTGCAGTTCCCGATTACCGCTCGTCTCACCTGGAAGTCACTCAGGCAACCCAGCTCTTGCAGCAGCAGCAGCAGCAGCAGCTCCGGCGCAGGCCTTCCCTGCTCTCTGAATTTCACCCAGGCTCGGACAGGTGAGGATGCTGCGTTTAAAGTATGTGAACAGAAATCTTCCATGAGCCTACACTCATTTAGTTTTAACTTCTGAATAGAAAGGTTTTTGAGTTTCATAGGGCTGGGTCTTTTTTTTTTTTGTCTACGTACTTGACTTTATTGCTTGGTGCTCTGTTGTAGCAGCGTCGGCCTCCTGCGTTTGAGGGTCGTAGCTGTTGTGTAATTCCTCAGTCCCTTTAATTTAACGAATACTTTTATTTCACAGACAGGAAGTGCAAGTCAGCTTTGTTTTTCCACCTTTCCTAACAACGTTGTCAGTAAACTTTTGAGAATCCATGTGCAGACTGCAAACTTTTTAATGCTGCTTAGGCTAAAAGTGTGTAAGTTTGTTACCTTGGATAATTGGCTCTTGCTGAGAAGAAGCAAAAAGTGCAAGAATTGTTACAGAGTGAATATTACCTGTCATGTTTCCTAGGTTAGGTTTGCTTATCTAACAGATGGTCTCACAGTGGCTGGGCAAGGAAGAAGTAACAGAGCTAATTGAGTATTTGAGTTGTAAGAATTGTAAACCACTGAAATGTGGTATAAAATGTACTTCTAGGCACAGAGGACTAAATCAGAGTGTATGTTAATTTTGGCAAGACACTTGACAGCTTCATATTGTTTGTTCTACCCTTTTTTGTCAGTCTCATGTACCATTGCTTTCTCTGTGTAAATAAATGCCACTCATCTGGGGTCCAGGAGGTTAACTAGGGACGAGTAGAGAGTAAAATGACACTCGATCATATGTTTAATTTAGTTTCAGATTGGTAATATCTTAGTTCTCAGTGAAATACGTTACATCAGGGTGGATACTGCTGAATGTTCAAATATTACTGTAAGATTGATAGGGTCAAGAAAGTTTTCAGACTGTATTAAGCATTCATTTGACTACATACCTGAAGATTATTGGATGTGCTTTGAAAACCAGATTTAAAAAATAAAAACCCACTACAGATCAGAGTTGGATTAACTGGATTGTAGTAAGTTAAGAAGAAAATGTTTCACTTCAGGGGTGAGATTAGTGTATGCTTTATGGTCCTCAATTTTTTAGCCTATTGGTGTGCTGATGGACAATTGTAAGTAAGTGTTATTGCTTACTTTTTTTTCTTCTTCGACTCTTAGTAGGTATATCTGCTTGGAGCAACTTCATACGCTGGATTACTGCTAGCAGTTTGTTTTGGCTATAACTGAGGTATCTGGTTCTGAACAAATACCAGTGAGGAATGTTATGTAAATACTGGTCTACCTTAAAATCTCATTAGAATGTTCCCAGAAATAACTTGATAATAGTGAAAGCTGGGGCTTGCATATTGCCTTCATCTTGTGTCACCAAAATGTCAGTAAGGCTCTGGTTTAGTGCTGAGAGTGAGAGTAGCTTTTAGAGATCTTAAATACTTGTTTTATAGCAGAAGTAAATCCCCCCTCTCCCTGCATTGTAAATTTGTAAAAAACTTATTCAGTAGTTCTGACAAAATACAGGAAACTACTGTCATCTCTTCAGTGGCACTTCATAGGAAGATGTTGAAACACATAGGGTTCTTCTATGGACATCCCATGCATCGCACTCTAAAGAAGCCAGTGATATTCTTGTTTTGCGTTTTTATGAGAAGGAGGAATTTTTGAATGACTCATGGATTGAATCAACAACTGTTTCTGTCATACAGTAGCATTTCAGTAGAGATCAAGTTCCAAATAGACTCATGGCTCATTTGAAACGTTTTGTGTGTATTTGAAAATTATTTGACTGCAAAAATGAAATAATGGAGCTGTTGTGGCCATCTGTGTTCAGTGGAAAATAGTACTATATGTATCCCATGGATTTACTTTTTGTTTTGTTTAAAATTTGAATCAGAGCTTCAATTTGAAAAGTATCGTTGTATCAATGTTAAGTTTCTTTAAGGGTTGTAATGATAGGCATGCATTTAAACAGTGTCTTTTAAGATTCAAGTTAACTTTCTCTTTTTCAATGGGTTTTAACCGTTGTGTTTTTGAAGATCATACCTGCAAGCATTTGTCTGCCTTACTGTTTAGAAGGAGCTTCACTAAATTGCATCTCTTGTATATTTGGAAAGGGTTGAGGAACACCAAATTGTTTTCTTGTATGGAAGATGTATATTTTAATAGTTTGCCTCTTCTGTATACTAGGCCCCAGGAAAGGAGAACTGGATATGAACAGCAATTTCATCCAGGTCCATCTCAGACCGATCATGATTCACTGGAATCTAAGCGACCACGTCTTGAACAGGTCTCTGATTCCCATTTTCAGCGTGTCAGTGCAGCTACTGTTTTGCCTTTAGTACATCCTCTGCAGGAAGGGCTGAGATCTGCGGATATTAAGAAGGTAAAAACATTTTCTGAAAGTGTAACTTCCTATGTTGCAATTATCTAATTATTTTTTTTTCTGTTTGGTAATTTTTTTATTTAAGTTCATTCTGTTACTCCAGAAACTTAATTTTGCACGTTACCACAAACTGTGGTCTTGAGTCAGTGTTACCTTTCCAAAAAGAACAAGAAGATAAGTCTGCCTCAAACACATTGAAGAGACTGGAGTTCTGAGTTGCCACTACGCTCTTAAGTCATTACAGTCTCAGTTGCAAATTTATCATAGCATAGTACATGAAATATTTCTGCTTTTCAATTGAAAGCTGCTGGCAAATGCATGCAGGTCTATTTTTTTTCCTGTAATGAATGGTCAAAGTACTCCCCTTCACCCTCTCTCCCTTTTAAGCATTTGAAATGAGTCTGCTTATTTACATAACAGTAATTCTACTTGTCACTGTCTCGTTTTGGATAAATCTAGGGCAATCTATTTTGGCGTGGATATTTTTCTATTGTAGATACTGAATATTGATTAGAGTGATTTGTATAGAGCATACAAATGTCTCTTACATGAATATTTAATACCTTCTCTGGTGCGTGCATACAAGCACACTGACTCACACCCCGAAAAGGTAGCACACGGTCGGTGTGACTTTTGAAGGTGAGCACTCAAATTTCTAAATTCAAATAATTTAAGGAAAAAATTCACTCTATGGATTCCAAAGCTAGTAGGCAGCAGATGATGACTTGCCTTGCCTTTTCTCTACCGTTCCTTTTAGCATGTGAATAAATTGTCTGTGAAGTGAAGTAAAATTGTGAGAGTGTGTGATTTCTTAGTAACTCGCTGTGTTGCATAGCGAAGATAAGATCAAAGGGGGCTGGAGAAACCAAGCTAAGGCGTGCAGTGTTAACATGCTTGCATTTAACTGAATTTTTGTCTGGGAGCTACATAAAGGAATCTACTGTCTCAGTGTAGAAATACAGTCTAATATTCTAGAGCAGAGAAATTCAGACACACCATCTCTCAGTCAGATTGGCTTGAACAAGGGATGTATAACTGAGCCATGTAGCATTTGCCAGCTTGGTAGTCATGGAGCATGATGGTTTAAGGACAAAAACAAAGACAAGGTACAACACTGCTGATGTTAGAACATAAAGCATGTTGAAATCTGTTGTTTGGAAATAAATGAAAAGGAAAAGACAGAAGAATCAAAGCCAAATGAATAGTGACCTGTCCTCCTCTAAGTCATCTCTTCTCTTAAGTCGTACTAAGTTCAAGAGAACTAAACATGTATAACCACAACTAACTCCAGATGTCCTTTATCAGGCTGGTCATGGTTATCTTCAAGAATATCCTCATCAATATATGTGCAGGGTGTTGAGGATTGGCTTTCATGTAACCCTTAATTTAAATGTAAAAGATACTGTATGCATATATGAAGATAGACTTTTAAAAGTGAGATGTTTTGATTTTATTTTGATTTCAACTTTGAAATTACAGTAAATGGACTGTCAGTTAATTCTGAAATATTTAGAACATTAATAGACTGAAATATTTAACTTAACTCCTCAAGAGAGGTCTAGATAACTGGAAATTCTTTTTAGTTCACGCATGCCAGTTTGGTTACTGAACGCTCACTCACCTGTTAACAATGTGACTGATTTCTCTCAATCTTCCCTCTCCACATCCTGTCCTCGTGAAAGGACCCAGCTTTTGGAGGAAAGCATGAGGGACCATCTTCTCCAATTTCTGGTCAGCCTTGTGGGGAGGACCAAAATGCTTCACCTTCAAAGCTGTCAAAGGAAGAATTGATACAGAGCATGGACCGTGTAGATCGGGAAATTGCGAAAGTTGAACAGCAAATCCTTAAACTGAAGAAAAAGCAAGTAAGCATAGCAGCCACTACTGTTATCTGTCAGTGAAAAATGTGTGGACATACTTCATTTGGTAGTGGTGGTGGTGAGTTTTTGGTTGTGCGACTGGATGAACAAGTTCAAAAGGGAAGGTTATGTGTATGATTTTGCTGGAACGTTTAAATAGATTGTATATCACTTAGTTTTAAACATTTTTGAAAATAGGAGAAAGCTGCTTAGGTACATGAACAGTAGATGGCTTTCTGTTTTAAACTTTTGTTAGATGCCTAGTGGAACAAGGGCAGTGTGACTGTAATTTCAGCTTTAAAGATGACTGCTGGGGTCAGGGAGGCTGTCAGCGTGCTTCTTTCTCAGTCTGGGCAAGGGGAGAATCCCTTGCATGTGTCTCCAAAACCAGAGCTTGGACAAAAGTCCCTGGATCATCTGATTTCACAAGGGCAAGAGGTCCTGTAACATTTGGAGCTTTTCCAGTTGATGGAGGAAAGTGTAGTAAGAGGGCTGCGAGTAAACAGAGCAGAGAAATAAAGGAGGAAATAACCACTTTTAGTATGATCCTGGTGGTGCTTTGTGTTGGAGAACTGCACTTCAGCCGTTGGAAGCAAAGAAAATGTTTGCTGGCAGAAGTTTTTGCCTTCCCGGTAGCTCTTGTGGTCAACTAAACCCACCCTGCAATCTAGGTGTGTTCTTCATTGGCAAAAGCAAAGTCCTTGTCTCCTTTTCCTTTTATGACTTTCAAAGATCCAGATAGAAGTAGTGCCAGCTTTAAGGTTTTTTTTTTTTAATGGGAGCTCTGTAGGAAATGAGAGTTATGCTTTAGGATTTGTTAACTTGTATGTCCAGGATAGCAAATAGACAGCTCTCTGGAGCGGTATGTTTTTATGGCCTGGAAGGATTTAATTACTTCTGAATTTTAATGGCCTGTATAGTGACCTTCAGCAGAAAGTCAAAAAAAGAATGTCACTAAGTACCTGGCTGTGTGTTAGTGATGCTTATCTTTTTGTTTGTTTGTTCACTTTTCCACAAAATCAGCAAGTGCTATCGATATCATCTCTGAAGGCTCATTTTTGCACGTTTGTAGCATGATTTGACTTTAAAAAAATTACAAAGTTGCTGTTGTGTGCAGTAATTGAACCTGCTTAGTATGGCATTCTGCAAAAAATTTAGATTTTGAATTCGCATGAAGCAATACAGTACGTTCTAGCCAGTGTTGTAAGACAGGATGGAACATCAGAAATGGTTGGTTGCATGTTTGTGGCAGGCATGGATGAAGGATATTTACAGTTAAAAAATGAAGGTGTCACTGAATCAGATTTATTTGATGTGAAAACAAATCATAGCAGTGTGGTGGCTTGGAAAATAGTACAGGTGGGTTTTGCTTATTTGATATTGTAACGATCTTGGACAGTCAGTGCATGTAGAGTGGTTTATTTCTGCTGTGAAGTACGTTTAGAATGATGTTCTCTGTGGATTGTTGGGAGGATTTTTGTACCTTTTTAAAAAAAGACAGTATTAATCATGACACTTGAATAGCAATAATGCATAAAGGTATCTCTGCATTACTTCCCCTGTGAGAAGCAGGTTTGGCGTAACTGTCCTCCAAAGTTAATATTTTTGTTTAAAGTTAAATAGGGATAAATTACAGTGCAACAGTGGCTTTAAATTTCTAGTAGAAACACGTCTGATTTGATGCAGGTGAGACTTGTAAACAGTTAATTTGGTTTACCAATAGTACAAAAAATAGTCTTGTTATCATCCCTGTTGGTATTAAAACCATTTCATTCATTCCTTGTCAGTTAAGAAGAGAAATAACAGGCAGGGCTAACTGTTGATCAGATGCATATTTTATCTCTGGTGACTAATTACTGGTAAGGGGAACATGGTGCGGATGGCTGATTTTCTTTCTTTCGTCTCTTAGCAACAACTTGAAGAAGAAGCTGCTAAGCCTCCGGAGCCAGAGAGGCCTGTCTCCCCTCCTCCAGTGGAACAGAAACACCGCAGTATCGTCCAAATCATTTACGATGAAAATCGGGTAAGCGAGCTTTTGAGTGTAGCTGTCAGTCTCACCCGACATGCTAAAATTCATTATGTCTTAATTCATGTCCATGGGGCAATTTTTGCTTCTCGTGTTTTACTGATTTGCCTGCCCCCATTTTAATATCCATTTACTTTTTAAATGAAAGGCACTTGCATGACATTTTTATTCTCTATAGCAAGATCCTCCTTTCTTATAAGGAGTCTAGGGAAACACAGCTGTGGGTCTCATCCTTAGACCTCTGTGTTGAGATAAATCTGTCTTCACGTGCACACATCTGTAGATAGATGTCTCTGTGTGTATAGAAATGCTTCAGAAATTTATCTTGGATTCTCTTTTCCTCACATAAATAGAGTTTCTCGAGATTGAAATTACATGGAAAGAGGTTAGAATTTAGCAGAATGCTTTCTAGTAACATCTGCTCTGCGCATTAGTTTCTCAGATATTTTTCTTTGCAGATGCCTTAGGGCTAGCACATAAACTAGGGGGGAAAGAAGCAAATTTGAACTAGTATGTTGGGTCATTTCAGGTAACCTTGTCTGCTGACAAAGGGCTTTGGAAGATTGGACAGGCTTGAAATAAATCTGTGAAAGGCAACTCTCTTATCCAGAGCTGCCTCCTTTAGGGTCAGAATTATTTGGAGCCCTTTGCCTAGTGTGAGGGGAGGAGGATCTTTGCCATACTTCTCTGTGGGTGTAGTATTATTTATTAAATTCATGTTCTTTTGAACTGCTTCTATACTCTGTCAGCTTCCAGACGTGGGGCTCGGAGTAGTAACTGCGCAATCCAGGCACAGGTTTCTTGATTTGCTGAGGCAACGTTGTGGAAGTAGGTTAAGAAGGATGTAGTATGATGACACAGGGGTTTAGCAGCTCACATAAGTGAAAATGCTCAGGTATGCTTTTGATATTAACTTCAGATTATTTACTTAGACTATACGAAAAAATCTTATTTGCAGAAAAAAGCAGAAGAAGCTCACAAAATCTTTGAAGGTCTTGGTCCAAAAGTTGAACTGGTAAGTTGTGGGTTTGGGGTTTTGGTTTGGTGTTTTGGTTTGTTTTTTTTTCCAGTTGATTGGGTTTTGTTTGTTTTTTTCTGTTTGTTTGTTTTTGGGGTTTTTTTTATTCTGTTCTATTTTCTGTGTTGCCAGTGTTGCTTTCATGTCTGTAATTCTGTTCTGGTAAACAACTGTAGTTCTATGTCATGTGTAAAAAGTTACGTGTTTAATCACACTGGTGAATGGGGGCTTGAATGAACTGCTTGGCTGTGTAATTGCAATCTTTTAAAATAGATTTGAATCTATTTGAGAGAACAGTTTGGAATATGAAAAAAAAATACTATTAGATACATTGGTATTTATAATGATCTAATTTTAATTAATGACATCTATGCTTTCTGTTGAGTAGTCCTTCCAGATTGCTACATCTCAGACTGAGTGCTATGTAGGCAGGTTATTAAAATATTGTTAAATATGTTGCATATACTTTTAGAATTATTGAAAAATAGTAAGCATACCTTTCTAATCCAATATTTTAGCCACTTTACAACCAACCGTCAGACACAAAGGTCTACCATGAAAACATCAAAACGTAAGTGCTTTAATATCTTGTCATTGTGCTGTTCAAGGGGTCTGGACTCAAACATTACCTCAAAATTTTGATTTTTGTGATTTCCAAATAGCAAGTGTGTACTTTAACCGTATTTAAAAGCTTCCAGTCTAGCTAACTTTCCAGTTTCTTTGTTGTAGAACAGTGCTGCAAGAAATGAGTTATATATACTGAAGGCAAAGGGGAAAAAAAAACTTTTTGTCATAACTGAAGGATAAAAACAAATCATAAAATTTCTTTTTACCTTGGTAACGCTTCTATTTTTCAAAGCTTAAAATACCAGATTTGACCTAGATACGCCCAGTCAACTCTTCCTGAATGCACTGTTCAGAGAAGTGTTTGAAAAGTTAACTGTGTCAATAAGTGGTAGGAGGAGTCCTGATTTTTTTTTGTTATTATCTGTTTATTTACTCACTTAACCATATAATCATTCTCTGTCATGGGCTGTGAGCAGAGTTGTTGCATGCTACGCTTAACTGTTATTTAGGGCAAAGCAAATTTCAGTGATTTGAAGTAAACTGGTTGTCTTCTCTGCAAGCAATGTGGATTTTGAGGAAGATTAATTTTTTGTTTCTTTTTAAATATAGAACTTTTTTCTCAAATTTGTATGAGCTAGCCATTTTAGTTTACTGAAGCAAATATTTTTCTAAAAATGGACATAAAGTTTTAATAAATTAAATTCTAAATGTATTTAAGCTTATTTGTACTTAAATTCAAGTGTCCATTGAGTCGCATATGATTCCTTTGAATGTCTCAGTTCTGCAAAGATAATGGTTGTCTCATGTCTCTACATTCATGTAGTAGAACAAAATCTCACTTTTTATGTGTCTGTCAAACCAATATTGATTTCATTCTGTAGCAATGGGTTAAAATACCAAGGTAGAGATCATTCTATTGCAACAGAAATCAGTTTATTTTCAAAATATGCGTTGCTACTAATCTTTGGTGAAAATAATTGCTGAATTGTAACTGCCATAGAAGTCCATATTTCTTACAAATCCTCTTGGAATGAAGAAATGCATAGTGAGTTATGTGCATATTACTAAGTGCTATAACCTTTACTACCTTTTTGTAATATTTTGTAAGTGAAAAATCCTACAGATGGCTGTCTTAAATACAGTACGTCTTGCTCCACTTCTTCAAACGTAGCTGTATAGCAGTTCCAAAATACGTTTTTGAGTAATACATTGTTAAACTCTTGACTTCAGGATTGAATTACAAAGATAAATTTTTTTCCCAAAGCATAATATCTTAAGCTAAATTTACTTATTTTAGCATATTCTCTGTCTTTTGGTGAAGGAGAGCACCTTGCTTGAAATTGGAAGCTTTTGTGTCTTAGGTGCTTATTCCAGCCATCTTCAAGAATCTTCTCTCTGACAGAATACAGTATTAGTGACGTGATTGTTTCATCAGAACTTTTTCCTCTTTTTTTCTTTTTCCCTACCCCTAAAGGTATTTTTCATAATAATGATCTGGCATCTAGTATCTGTATGGGCTTTTTTGAGTAGTTTGAAGTGCTTGATTCTTACATAGCTCACTTTTATTTTCAATTTTCTTTTCCAGAAACCAGGTGATGAGGAAAAAGCTAATACTATTCTTTAAGAGAAGAAACCATGCAAGAAAACAACGGGTAATACTTCTGTGTTCTTGTAAAAACAGCACATGGTTGGTTTTCTGCCTGGGTCCTTGACTTGCATTCCCAAATGTGTCATGTAAATCCCATTGATTAGAAAAATAAGATCTTAAGCTAAAATTCT
The DNA here is from genome assembly GCA_013400055.1 of Nycticryphes semicollaris. NCBI lineage: Eukaryota > Metazoa > Chordata > Aves > Charadriiformes > Rostratulidae > Nycticryphes > Nycticryphes semicollaris. The sequence goes on from VXBJ01006172.1 coordinate 818,251, forward strand.
GTTGATTTATTGGAAAGTAAACTGCAGGTTGATAACTGTGGTTTGTTGGTTATTTGACTGAAATCCATCTAAAGTACAATAGGGAGAAAGCTTTTTTTCCTTTCTTTTGTTTTCTTTATGAATGGAATAGACCCATCTTCAAAATGAACAGCCAATAGAGCAGGAAAAATACGGAGCCTACTCTTGTTATGGATACTGATCACTAAGTGTATTCGTGTTTAGTTCAAGGTTGGCTTTTGGGTTTTAACAGGAACAGAAAATCTGTCAACGTTATGATCAGCTGATGGAGGCATGGGAGAAGAAAGTTGACAGGATAGAAAATAATCCACGCAGGAAAGCGAAGGAGAGCAAAACAAGAGAGTACTATGAAAAACAATTTCCAGAAATCCGGAAGCAAAGAGAACAGCAGGAACGATTCCAAAGGTATTACAGTAGATTTGAAAAAACCTGTTCCTTTCCTGTCCCCCTTTATAGAGCTGCAATCAAACCCCATATTTTTTTCCGAAAGGAATACAGAAAAAGAACTAATTAGCAAAGGCTCGTTATGCTGTCGTGCTTGGTGAGACTGTATGAGTTAAGCTGTTCAAATGCACAGAGGTTTGTGGAGTTGGTCTTCAGATTATGGGAGCGTCAGCCTGACATGAGCCTGTTCAGTTTGGGCCTACACACTAATTTATAGTGTGTTTCTGTCACTGGGTGTCTGTGTTACTCCTCTGTTTCGTGATCCCTGTGTTCATTAGCCTGCACACTCCAAAATCATTTGACTTCTTTAATTGACAATTTGAGTGATCTTTTGTTGCACTTGCCGTGTAATTTTATTCCAGCCATTTTTGCTTTTTGAAGTATGCAAGCTATGACAATTAAGTCACTGTTACTTAATTTTAATCTATCAGGCATTTGTTAAATGAAAACTCTACAAAGAGTCTTAAAAGGAATGAAGTGTAATTCATTTGAGAGTTCACTTAATGTACAGTACTGCTCGTGGCACTTTAAATTAGAATTAGGTCAAGTTTGATTCAGTTGTGTTCAAATCTGTTTATCTAATGTTTGAAAGTGTTTTAATACACCTTGGAGAGTTCAAGCCCCATAAAGATTTTATCTCATTATCTTTTCTAACTGTCTGTCGAAATCCCCTTACTTCATGAAACGTAGGAAAAGCAGAGAGTCTGCAGTATGTCGTGAAGTCTGCAAGGTCTGCCTTTGTGGAATCAGGAAAAGAAGACAAGAAAGTGAATTGTTTGAACAGAAAGAGAGCTATCTATAACAAACTTTAACTTTAAGAATATACCACATCTTGCTAATAAGGGGAAGGGGCCATCTCTTTACATTCTCTAATGTTATGGCATCTTTGTCTGCAGCTGTCCCTGTAATACTTCTGCTGTGGAAACACTGAGGTTCTTCTGGTCCAATTTTGTGCAAATTGATTAGTTCAGTAAAATCTTTGAGTGAATGAAGATGTTTTGTCTCTCTGATCAGTGATTTTTATCTCTGAAACGCGTTTTAACTCACGTGCCTGTCATACATTATTATGATGTTCTTAAGTGTAAAGATCAGTAGCTGAAAAACTCTTCCAAATTACAGCACTCTCCATCAGTTCAGAAGTTAAAAACGTTCCTTTGCTGTAATGAATCTCGGTGCTGTATTAGTAACTTGACCAAATTGATGAAAGGCAATTTTGATGTGTGTTTTTCTTATTAATTTTTTTTTTTCAAAAGTGTATCACTTGTACTAATAAAGATGGTTATTTCTGTGCCACTGATGAACACTTCTCATACTCAGCAGAAGCCCGTTAATCTATCTAAAACACCTACTTGCAGTGGAATCGGTGGTAACACTCCTTATTTGATGTTGACTCAAGCCTGCTCTTCTTGCTGAGCCTTGAAAATTCACCTGTAAAACTGGGCAGTTGTTTGAAATTGCAGCACGTGAACAGAGTTCGTGCCCTGGTGCCACTTAAGAAAGTTAGTCTGAACTAACTCCTTTGGGAGACTGGTAACAGTATTTTGAAGAAGAATTTTGAAGTTTGTCATTGATGTGTACAAGATTTGAAAATACAGCTGTTTTCTGCTTTATCCTCACTACTTCTGTTTTCCCCTAATTCTAGAGTTGGTCAAAGAGGGGCTGGACTTTCAGCAACTATTGCTAGAAGTGAACATGAGATTTCTGAAATCATTGATGGACTCTCTGAGCAGGAGGTGAGGCTCTTGTCCGTACTTTGCTGTAGAAACACGGCAAATATCTGGATATCCTTTCAGTGGCAGTGAAAGGTCTTTCAGAGGGTTTGGTATTTTTGAGAAGATAAACCTTTTTGGGCTGGTTGGACAGTCTCTGTGAGGTTTTACAGATACTTTTCTTTTAAGGGTTATGTTTTCTAATTGTATCTCACATGTCTGTGTTCCTTGTGGGCTTGCTACAAGCTAGTTTTTTTACAGCTCTAACATGTGAAAACTCTTCCTTTCTAAAACCCTGCACCATGTTAGTTTGTCATCATTTGTGACACGCTTTCCTCTAGCTGAGTGTGTAAATCAGTGGTCACAGGGATAGTGACAACTTCTGGGAGAGTTAAGGACACAAAGAAGTTTCAAACGAACTGTGAATGTATATTGTGGTGGAGCTTCAGAGAGTTCTGTAATTCAATAACTGTGAACATGAGTAGCAACTTTTTTGGATTCTTTACTTATTCTTTTATTCTTTGCTTGTAGAATAATGAAAAACAAATGCGTCAGCTCTCTGTCATTCCTCCCATGATGTTTGATGCAGAACAAAGACGAGTGAAGTTTATTAATATGAATGGTCTGATGGAGGATCCCATGAAAGTTTATAAAGACAGACAGTTCATGAATGTCTGGACCGACCACGAGAAAGAGATTTTTAAGGAAAAGTAATGGCCTTTTTTGTCTTTTATTATGTTGCAACTGACAGTTAAATACCTAACCCCACAGTAAACATCACTTAAATAAGAATGCTATAGCTTTTGCACAATATTTGATAATGTTCTTAGTTGGATGAATGGATTGCAAAAGTTTTAGACTTTTCTGCTTATTTTTCTACTAAGTAGACTCAGATGCATTTAGTCCTTAGACAAGAAAGAAATTATCTTCAAAATGCTTCAATTCTATGTTAAGATTAAAATGGGAAGAGTTGGTAAATGATCCCATTATATCAGATAATAGCTAATTTTAAGTGCTTAGATCTAAATTTGCACAATTTGAAAACTGGGCTTTTTAGACAAATTTCAGTTGTGTAAATCAAAGGCTTGCTGATGGAACAGGTTGTTTTGGAAGACTGTTTTGCTTATTTCATCATGAATTATGTTGTTAAACTTGAATAATTTCTGATTTGTAAAAGGTTTGTCCAACATCCCAAGAACTTTGGTCTAATTGCTTCCTACCTGGAACGAAAGGTAAGACCTTTTTTAATATAAGTAGAGCCTAGGGTGGGATCCCTAACTTTCCAAATGTAAGTCGTTTATCCCAGCATCATTTTCTCTTCGTGGAAAAAATTGTGAGTCCAAAAAAAGTTACTGCTTTCAAAGGATTTTGCGAAGGTTGGTCAGTAATGCAATGAGTGCATGCAAACATCTAACACACAAGTCACTGAAATGACACTGTTGACAGCAATAAAAGAAAACGGCACTTCTTTTAGTTTCAATCTTAGTTTCTTTTTGAAGCAGGTAAGCTGCTTTAACTGTCTCGCTGTTTAGGCCAGGACATAATTGTCTTTGCTGAGCCACTGTGTGAGCTCCCACCTTTCCAGTCCGTGGGATCGTGCCTGTGGCTGAGTTAGTCTTTAGAACTAGTTTTAGTCGTTGGAACTGATTTTGCAGAACTGGTGTAAGAAGTAATGGCGAGTTAGGATTTCTTAAGATTTACAGCAGCATCTTGGTTACATACAGCTGGTATGATAAATGGAAGCTTTCAAAGTTACAAATTGTCTAGTATAGATGAAATTGTGCAGACTGAAGTAGCTGAGGGATATTATAAATACATGAGACTTGTGTTTAACACTACAGTTTTATGCATAATTATATTGTTATATTTGTGTGTGAATTCACTTCCCTGCTGAGCAAACAAATCTACGAGAGTTTTATTTTAGTCTAGGGGCTGAATAGTTTCAGTGTTGAGAGAAATTAAATACTGAAAATGTATTCTTTATGGCTGTAAAACCTAATTATTTTTTCACTTTTTCACTTTAGAATGTTCCCGACTGTGTATTATATTATTATTTGACCAAGAAAAATGAAAATTATAAAGCCCTTGTGCGAAGGAATTACGGTAAACGCAGGGGAAGAAACCAGGTATCTTAAATTTATTTGTCACTTGAATAGTGTTATTTTATTGTTTCATACTTACCAGTCTTACTATCTGATATAGTAAGTACATGACGTGCATGAGGCCAGGGGGTATTTAAACTTCTCTACGGCATTTTTTGCCCCTCTTTAAACTTAAGGAATTATGACTTCAAGAATATTCTTGGTTAGTTTGCCTGTAGTTCTGGGGAGTATATTCTTCCGTTGTACATATGTCCCTTTCTTTTTCCTGTATGAAAATTCATTTTATTTGAGGAACCTGCCGTAGACATCAAAGTTAACATTAAATCTTGTGTTGAAGCCAAAAGCTTGTTTAGCTTGTGACTTGCAGTGGAAAATACATAATCACTTATTATGTCAATGTTTGTTCAAGAAGCAGAAATTAATGATGATCTTCATTTGGTGGTCAGGCTCAAAGTCAGGCTGGAACTTGATAGAAAAGAAAGAGACCAATAAAAAAAAAGAGACCCAATAGAAGCATACAGATAAAACCTTGCTGGTTCAGGAAGTACTCTTCTGGAAGTTCAGGCAGTCTTTGGAGGGGAAAAGAACAGCATTTTATGTACAAAAAGCATATAAATGCGTTTGCTAGGCTACCAGGGTTAATGTGGAGAACACAAAATATTAGGAAACAGGTATTTGGGAAGTACTAAGAATAGAGTAACAGATATGTCAGAGACAAGGTTAAGAAAGAACGTAATCTATGAAATAAAGTAGGTGGACAGAGTACTAGGTGTAACAACCAAACCTGCAGGTATTTTGAGTTTTTAATCTTTTAATTTAACAGCTGGAAACTGATACGGATATGATGTGGTGAAGAAATACTCAGTGCTTTGTTGGAACTGAAGCTTAATGGGGACGGGAGGGGAGACTCGGGGTTTTAGAAATCCACAGATCTTAAACTCTGTAGAGTTGTGGGTTATTGGATTTAGTCATATCTCAACAGCGATACCAAAAAGAAAATAGCTGAGACTCTGAGGTATTACTGTGCAATTCTGTATTGAACTGCAAAACAGCCAATTAAGTAAATATTGCACTTCAGGATATGTGAATCCTCTTTTCTAATAATATAAATTTTCTGACAGTAAATGGATTTTTCTATACAAAAGAAAATTGCTGCAAACAGCTTCACTTGATAAGTTGATCCTGTTTGCTAGAAACAGTCATCAGGGTACACTTCCGTGACGCTGCTGTGCTTTTAAATTAAGGTTTGGTGCTCTAAGAGAAGAGGTCAGGACAGACAAGACTTGTCCGTACCCCACAGATTATGGACTTTTTAGTTTAAGGTCATTTTCATTATGCACAGGATTTAGTTAGAGCTTCTACATTGACTGATTGTGAACCGCTGTGATGTGAGAAGACACTGGAAATATCCTGTATTTTGCTAGAAGTTCTGTTAGACTTTCTAAGCCTAATAATGTGTTTGAATAGAAGTGTATTGTTGTGTGACTGGTGGCGGTGAAAGATTCCAACTGCTCCCCTGAATACTGATCTGTACTTAAACCACTAGCTCCTTTTGAATTTTAGCAGAGTTGTAGTTCTTGGTTACTAGTTGTTGATCCGCATTAAGTACTACAGCAGATCACTAAGCTTTGGGCAGATGCTGGTTTGTGAGTGCTCTGTGCTAAGGCCACAGATGGGTGGTGGACTTTACAGCTCTGCAGAACGCCAAGACACAGTTGCAAACTCAAGGAAATACGCTAAACATCCTAAATGGGAAATTTTCCCATTTCTGGAAGTTTAAATTCAGAAGCATTGTAGTTACCGTGTTTAATAACACTGTAGTAAGGAATTACATGGTACCAAAAATCATATATGTATTTCTTAATTTTATTAGTGATTAATTAGCAACGTCTCTGACAGCTAGTAAAAAGAACTTGAGGGTGTTGAAGTACCTTCCTTGCCCGAAATTTTTATCTTAGAGTTGCAGGTTGCAGTTCATCCCCCCTCTCCCTCCCACACCCCAGCTTCGGTTGGAGCTGATATTTTTCATGTCTCAGAGCAACACCGTGAAGCTTCCTTGAGGCTGATGGGCAGACACAAGTCCTGTAAGATTTATGATGTGCCCATGCCAGTAACAGGTGCTTCTGCTTAAACTCTTAATGGTTCATATATTTTTGTAAATTAGAAGGCGAGCGAATGGAATATTGCTGTGGAGAAGGTATTAATCATGGTAATGATGTTGAAATCCTTCAGAGAATGTTGTGAGTACAACTTCACTCAAGTTTCATCATGGAGGCTTTTACTTTAGAGAAGCTGAATGCCAGATTAAGGCATTGTGACATTTTTGTCTTTGAATAGGTTTAGAAAAGCTGTATTTTAACACGCTACCTACACCATTCCAGAATGCTCACAGAGGGAAGTAAACACAAATGTGACTTTTCAAATTAAGAGCAAGTTTGTAACGCGGTATAGGAGGAACGCGTGGCTATATGATGCCTTTGCATGCATTATGGAGAATTCCTAAAATTCCTGAAGTGAAGGGAGGTTCACTCCCAGTAAATCTTTTCACTGCAGTCTGATGGCAGTTGGTGAGGGGTGTGTGTGTGTGTGTTTCTGTGCCTGGCTGTCTGGTCAGCACAAGTGTCCGTCGGTGGCCAGAGCCCTGTCCCTTTGCAGCAGGTGGAAGGGACCGGTGATGTGACTAGACAGAAATTCGCTGTATGTCCATGGTGGCCAATCAAGCCCGGGTCGGTGGGGATTACCTTGGGTGACCCCGGTGAGATTAGAAGGTTGTATGTGAGATGGGCAACTCCGCCGTAGGCGGCTTAAGTGGCAGAATGACACAATTTCCTGGAATAAACACGTTGCTGGGTCAGGCGGCCTCCGCGAAAGAGCTGTGTGATGTCGGTGCTGGTGTGGGGTTTGTCCTTTTTGAATCGTACCCTGAGCTAAAGCCCGTCCCCTTGCCTGGATAGTAAAAGTTCTAATCAACAGATGAATGTGCAGGTACGTCGCTGACAGGCTTCAACTGTTTTAAGGTTTGTGTTTAACCTGCACTTGACCTATTGATTATGCATGTTAAATAAACTCACAGTGAAATGGAGAAGCCTGTTATTTACAAAGAGTGATGTTAAGTTAGCCAGGCAAACAGAGGATTTTCAGCAACTGTTTTGTAAAATTTGTGTAAAATACAGATTTAATTTTTTAAAGTTTTTTTTCTTTTCTTCTGAAAATGCAATTTCAAACTCCTTTCCTTTGAGGTGTATCTATTTAGTATGATGGAAATAATTTATTGTAGCAGGTCTCTGACATCTTGCTTGAAGCAAGTTTTTGTATAGCCAAGTAATGCCGGCATCTTGAATGCTAATAATCTGCAGCAAGATGATAGCGGTTAGTGTTTGGGTTTTCTGCTCCAGTTCACATTAGTAAAATAGCAAAAACAATTCATTTTTTTGTGACTGTTTCTAGCCTCAGTTTTGTTAGTGAAACAGTGACACCTGCTGCTACGCTTTCTGGAAGGTTGGTTCCTCTGTGAAAAAGAAAAGCCTATTTTGAGGAATTTTTTTCAGTGGACAGTAAAATCTGAGTTCATGAAGTCCTAGAACAGCAATCCTGTACATCTCTCTCCTTGTCTTTCCGTGAATTGCCAAGTGTCCTCTGGCTATTTATTTGAAAGGTAGCTTTTATAGAAGTATTGCATATGTTTTGCTTTTTAAAGCTGACTGGCAGAGTCTCATGCTGGGTAAGGAACAGTTGTGCGCACACGGAATTTTTGTGGAGAGCACCTGGGCTTTGCAGTTCTGAGTGGGTGACGGGTTACTGGAGGTGGTTTCTTTAACCCATTCAAGCTCCTTCAGTGTCAACACCCGTGGGTGGTTCCCTCTGTCCATTTTCCGTGTCCATGTTCATGTTCCATGTCCAACTCCTCACTCTTTCTTGCGTTCCATAGTTTCTTACGAAAACATATTTAAGGCAGAATTTGAACTATAGTTGTGCATTTTCAATAAACATTCAGTAAGTGACATTTTCAGAGATGAGGAAGAGAGCTCTTTCTTCCTCTCCCCTTGCCTTTAGCTGGAATCTGCCCGCTGTCACCTCACCTGCAGCCTCAGGCTCTCTTTTCTCATTCTCCTTGTATGCAGAAAGCTTGGATTCCTCTGGGGCCCTCAGGAGATCACCTTGTTACAGAGGCTGTTCCGGGTAAATGGACATTAGGAATTAAGCTCTAGGTGCTTGATGTGGGTTGCTGGCTTCCAAGTCCCATCAGGAGAATTGATTCATTTACCATTTGCCTCATGTAGGGGTTCTGGGAGTTTGGGGAATGAGTACTAAGTAAATCATATTTAGTAGCAGTAAACTATTGTTTGGTATTTTAACCTGGAGAGGAAGGAGTTTGTGGGGCGAGCTGTGGACAGAGAAATTCAGTGGTGTTGGAAAGCAAGATATTTTGGATGTATGCAGATATATCATTGTGGATGGCAAAAAGCAGTGTTCAGGCTCTTAAATATATTTAGGGAGGGTTACAACACTAAAACTTAAGGAAGTCTTTTCTGTATCCACATTTGGTAGATCTTTCCTAATGCTTGGGGTTCTTTTCTGTATAAGCAGTGTAATTTTTTTAACGCTTTCTTAAAACATCACAGGATGTTTGGCTTGTCTAACGTTAGGCCACCTCTAATAGTGAAGTCAGACAGGGGATGCTGAGGCTATGGTTTTTTATGTGTAATAAGGAATAGCAAAAATAATGCTACAAATTTTAATTACTTTTTTTAGTTTTTGTTTTTATTTTTTAGCAGCTGTAGGGGACCATTCCCCTAGTTCTATGTGATCGCATTCAGGAATTTCTTCCATTAATTCTTTTCTGAAGTGAATTGTATTTTCTGGGAAGTGTAAATCAGATTTATGTGCTTTCTAAAATGAGATACCCTTGCAGATGGTAGTCATCTGGGTTATTTTGAAAGATAAGGAGCGAGAGTCTCTTAACAGACAATGCGTAAATAGTGTTTTGTGCAGTTTTCCTTAGTATAATTATGGGTAATGGTAATTACTTTGTCATTTGTCAGTGCTTATGTGCGTGTTAAACTATAATTTCAATAAAGACTATAGTTTAATTAATAATTAAATAATTTCAGGCTATACTTTTTCTTCCGTAAGCTCACTGGAAACACAAGTCTGAAATTCCTGACCCAATTTTTTGAACAATTATATTTCTTGATTACTAGTGACAGTTTTGAGAAGATGGCTTGGAGTTGGTCATAATGTTTCTGCTGCAAGATCTGTTGCTTCCAAGATGTGAGCTATCTGGTTTCACTATTTTAAAATGGACAACGTTAAAAATAAAATTTGAGAGGAGCAGCAGCACCATTACTACACAAGATGTTGGTCAGAGCTCTCCAAGCACTTTTAAAATGTAGCTGTTCGTTTTTAGTGACCTACAACAGCACATATTTGTCAACAGGTGTATGTGGACATTATCACCCCAGTGCTCAAGGTGCAGAAGCAGCCTGTGCCTCCAGGGCATTTATAAGACAAAATGCCGTATCTGAATGGGGCGGCTTAGCAAAAGAAAGAGAAGAGAAAATACATTGAGAGGTTCTGAGGATATACAGCTGATAAGTAGATAATGCTTGGAACATCATGTTCATTATGATTTCAGGGTGCAGATAGGTGTTACAGGTTTTGGCAGAGGCGTTCTGATGTTATGTTTACCGGTGTGAAGTGTCTGTAACTTAAAATGTTATCCAGTGGGAGGTAAGAGAGCATCAGTATTTCTGCTGCTCTAAGTACAAGTTGCTGCACTTTGTGTGACCAAGTTGTTGTAATGTATAAATCCCATTTTATTTCAGCAACAAATTGCTCGTCCTTCTCAAGAAGAAAAGGTAGAAGAAAAGGTAGAAGAGGAAAAAGCAGAAAAAGCAGAGAAAAAAGAGGAGGAAAAGAAAGATGAGGAAGAAAAGGATGAGAAGGAGGAATCTAAGTGAGTATATGTACTGAAAATGCATTAATTTGCTTTAGATAGCAACTTTTTTAAAAGATCAGACCAGGACTTGTGTTAGTCTGCCAGTGAAATCTGGATTGAAAACGGTTCCTATTTATGGTAGTTTTTGCCTTTTAGAATTTTTTTTGGGTGTAGCAGTTTCTGTGTCTTGCTGAATTAATCAGACTGATGTGAAAAGACATGGGATTATTCTTTTGCACATGTAGTAATTTTCATATCTTGTTGGTTTGGGGATTTTTCATATGTTCTATCACAGTGTTTGTATTTTCTTTGACATCGATTAGAGAATATCATAGATACATGATATTCTAACTCTAAATTGCAGGCAGTAAGTGAATTCTGTTTCACTTAAAGGCATCTTTTGGGTTTGTTTTTTACATCCATATTCAGGAATATCTGCCCATATGGCTGTCTGAATGTGACTGAATTATTTTAACTATTCCCAGAGAGAATACCAAAGAAAAGGACAAAACTGAAGCTGCACCAGAGGAAACGGAGGAAAGGGAACAGGCCACTCCTAGGGGCCGAAAAACTGCCAATAGCCAAGGTCGTCGTAAGGGCAGAATCACCAGATCAATGACAAATGAAGCTGCACAAGCGAACGCTGCTGCAGCTGCAGCCACTGAAGAGCCACCACCACCTCTTCCACCCCCTCCAGAACCTTGTGAGTAGTATTTATAGGACACTCAGGGACCCATCTGGTCGTCAGGCTCTTCCCTGACATACAGCTATTTTATGTGCACACAGTGCACTTCTTCTCCTCCAGTATTGCATCTTTATTCTTAGGCCTGCTTATCATTTTGTGACTGTGTGGTACCGTTAGACTTCACAAGTGTAACCTCACAAACGGTACGATCAGATGTCTGTTAGAACCACGCTGGGTGGGGGGAAAAGGCAGTTCAGCCTTTCAGTGATAACTACTTTTTCTCTCTTTGCAGAGTTAATGATGGATCTGTAAAGATCCAAGTTCCTTTGACACGGGTTGACTTACAGGCTGTCAACCTCAACAAGTCAACCTCATGCAGGTTGTTGTTAAATTGGAATGCCTGATATTTGAGTGCTTTAGGGAATTTTGTAATTTGAAATAGATTCTAGCTAGTTGTTTTGTTGTTTATTATTTCTGCATTAGATGGCAAGAGACTTCTTTAAAATAAAACATTACTTTCTTGGCATGTATGGTTACAAAAGCGTTTCTGAAAAGTCTGACAGAATTTGTGATGGTGCAGAAATATTAGCAAATACAATACCTTGGGGCTAGTAAATAATTATCCAAGGTGGCGGGGCAGGGCTTTTTTTTTTCCATTGCAATGTTCTGCTTTGTTCACCTTCAACTGGGTAGTTACAGGCAGCTGCTATTCTAGAATTTGTAAAACCTTTTTTGTCGCTGAAATATTCTGCATATCCTGAAGAACAGGGTAAGTGGGCAGATTAGTTCTCATTTAACTGTAAACATCAGGTTATTATGATAGATGTTTAGGTGGGGTTTTGTCAGCAGGTAGACTAAGGCATTACTGGTCCTCAGTTTTGGTTGGTTTGGTTTTGTTGGTTTTTTTTAAAAAATTTTTGCAGGGTTTTATGGAAAATGCAAAATAGCTTTTCAGTGGATCAGATGCTTTCTAGTGTCCTACTTTTATTTTTAATGAAAGCCTTTGAAGCGTCCATGTTGTATGCTATCTGTAGTGGCATATTTTATGAAAAGGAAATGGAGGTTGCTGTGGTTTATGCCATTCAGAAACTTAAACTGAATGATATCATGGAATCGTCAGAGTTGGAAGGGGCCTCTAGAGATCATCTGTCTAGTCCAAATCCCCTGCTAAAGCAGGATTGCTTCGAGCACACTACTCAGGACTGCAAATACCAAATCCAAGAAATGAATGAAAAGTATTTTGCATTGAATCACACTTAGTTTCCTGCTTGTTTTTACTTACTATTGGGGACTTTTTTTTTGTTTTCTTTTATTTTTCTCTGTTTGTCCAGTAGGAGACTCCGTGAATATAAGAATAGCAGATTTCTTGATAACCACTAATCGATATATAACCATTTCAATCCTCTCCACAGCAGTCAGTGAAATAAGATGGAACTAGCTTATAGCATGTTGGATTGCTGCTTTTAGTGGTTGATGGTAATTATTGTGAGTTTAAATAAAATTTTAGTGGTAAATGTCTAAGTTACTTACAAGTCTTGCTTGCCAGATAATTACCCACGGTTTTGTGGGCAGAATAGTCTTGAACATTTTGCTGAGATTGTGGTGGTTCCTACTGTATCTCTAACTTGGTTTAACGGAGAGTAGATTCCACTCTTGAGCAGCTTTCCCAAATGACTTGAACAAGCCTTAATGTAGATTAGTTGACTATGAGCTGCGTGATTGGTGCTGTAATAGTGAATCCTGGCCTGATCAGTGCCTTTGTTTCTCTTTCAGCTTCTGCTGAGCCTGTGGAGACATCCCGCTGGACAGAAGAAGAAATGGAAGTTGCTAAGAAAGGTAAACCTTTTGAAGCTTTTGAACTTACCTCTGAATACTTTTATTTACAAAATCATTATGATTTACTGAATGTGAGTGCAGTGATTTTTTTTTTTTGCAGCGCTGCACTAATTTCAAATTTACTGTTGGTTTGGTTTTGTGGGTGTTCATGGTTTTTTTTTTTTTTAAGAAAAAAAAGCACACNTTTTTGTGGGTGTTCATGGGTGTTCAAGGGTTACCTTCTTTCATATGGGCTACTTAGAACTGTTCAATGTTGTACTTGGCCCACGGAAGNCACATCTTTAACAGACAAAATCAGTTTTTTGAGACTGATGTTACCTTCTTTCATGTGGGCTACTTAGAACTGTTTAATGTTGTACTTGGCCCACGGAAGTTTGTGGAACAGATGTGAAAGGTGTGGGTCATATGTAAATTTTCCAGCTAATGTCTTTATAAGTTAGAGAAAATGCCTTTTGTATACAACAATCTATTCACAGAAAAGCTAATCAAGTTTATAACTTGTCTAGTCATTTTGCAGATACCGTCACCTGCAAATCTTATGTGTAAAACCAGTATTTTAGCAGAGGTGTTACACACTAGCAACAGAAAAGAGTGAAGTTTGAAGGCTTCATAAGCAGACATTCAGGGTGACAGCTTTTTTTCACACCCCATAAGTGTGACACAAATACATTGTTGTAATGAGCGTTCTCTTAAGGACAATACTTCTGTATCTTACCTTCCCATAGATGTTGTTTCATTTATTTGGGTTTGGAGAGTCGAATAATTTATCATAGTAAATATTGGTTCTTATTTGTTTAAACAGGCCTAGTGGAGCATGGACGAAACTGGGCAGCAATTGCCAAAATGGTTGGGACGAAAAGTGAAGCTCAGTGTAAGAACTTCTACTTCAACTATAAAAGGAGACACAATCTGGACAGCCTTCTCCAGCAGCACAAGCAGAAGGTAAGTGCAGTGGGCACTGCATACTTTGCAGAGGAAAAACTTGGCATCATTCTGAAGTCATTCATCATGGTTCACTAAGACTTTTGCAGTCGCCATTTGTTTCCTTTTCCACTTGTTTTTTTTGTGTTGTGACATAAATCTAGAAAAGGCAGCTGATGCTCACTGACCTGTGATACTAACCAGTTCTTGCTTTAAAATGCAATAGAAAATTTTCTATCTGATAGAACACTCAGCCTGAAGAATTCCTTAGTGCCCTGAAAACCGTCTTCCTTATCAGTAGGCCAGCGGTTATAGAAGTTCAGGTCATCGCTGTAGAAGAGTTACCTTGAAACACAGTAATCAGTAACCTTGCAAAACTGAGCAAGAGATTTGGTGGAAGACCAAGAAATTGTAAAGATTTGGGGCACTTAAAGTAGAACCCTGACTGCTGGAATCCTCTAAACTATCTTCTTTCACTGGTGTGAAGTCCATCAGTGTCTGTGTTTGCTGCAGTTGTTCTGTTGTCCCCTAAACATATTTTGACACAATGGGTTCTTCCCAAAGTTACTTCTCATGAGAAAGCAAAAGCTGGCCTGGAGTTGAAAGAGTGTGTGCCTGTGTGAATGGTTCTGTGCCAAATAGATATTCTCTGCCTTTCATTTTGACCGCGGATTGATAAACAGGAATGCATGTAAAAGGCAATAATACTTGCAAATTTTCAGTACAGTGTAGTTCCATGTCTTTGTCAGTCTTCACGAAGGCCCCGTGAGGAGCGAGATGTATCACAGTGTGAGAGTGTAGCTTCGACCGTGTCAGCTCAGGAGGATGAAGATATTGAAGCATCTAATGAAGAAGAGAATCCAGAAGACAGTGAAGGTAAGTTTTCTGGGATGGAAACTTGTGTATGTACAGAAAGAGACCTATGTTTTGTGCCAATTAATCTGCTCAGAAAGCTGTATTCCATAATACTCAAATAATATGCTTCAGTTAGATTTTTGCATTTATAGTATTGGGCAGTCTTAAAATGTTGTTGCTTAGAGATAGTTTGACTGTGCTGTCTTCTAGAGAATGGTGAAAAAAATGGCATGTGTTGAAACAAGTTGAGTGAAAGATGTGTACTCTCTCCTACTTGGTAGTTGCAGTAAGGCTTTGTAAAAGCTAAACAGTAAAAAGACAGGCAAATTGAAGTGTTGAGGGTTTTAAAATGTGTTGGTTGCAACTGCTAATAATTATAGGTACTCAGTCAGTCTTGGCCAGTCTTTTGTGAAGCTAGAATTTGTGAATAATGAATCAGAGAATGTGGCTAAGTGTCGGGGATTTGGGGGTTTCATTGAGGTTTGTTATGTTTTGGTTTTTTTAAGCTACTGTGTGTAATCCAGGAAATTGTCCATTTCTGTAATAGGTCAAAAATAATGACTTGTTTTTCAGATGGGTAGGTTGAAATTGATGGATCCTGATTTCATCCATTTGTTTTTAACAGACATTTAAAAAATACTGATGTAGTTCTAAGGATCAAAGATAAGACTTGAATAAAAGGCTATGTTTTAGATGTTGCCATAGTTTTTCATGAGTGTTTTTTTTATCTAAAAGCTATTTATAATATAATGGAGCTCATAAACTAGGCTAAAAAGAGAAGGCAGGTTCTTCACTGCAACAATCTGTACCCTTTTTTAATTGGTGTCCAGTTCTTGATGCTGTTTACGCTTTTTCCAGAGCTAAGAAGACATTTTCAATAAAACAGTGGTGTAAAAGAAGTAAATTAGAACTGTTAACTTACAGCAAGAACTGTCTATAGCATGTCTATAAAATGTGACTGATTTTGATGTAAAATCAGAGTTTTGCCACTTCTGCCAGTGAAGCCTCTAAAACATGTTAATTTAAATCATTAAATCTGTGTCTTAGGTACTGTGAATGTTGACTTTAGTCTCATAATAAAACTGCATCACATATGGAAGCACCAAGTGTCTGACATACGCACAAGGGTTCATTTGGCAGGCTCTCTAAAAGACCAGAAGTAGCTTATTTCTGTAATTCCAGTCTCCCTCCTTAACCTGTATCTGCTGCTTTTTGGTTGCTCTCCCTTTATGAGTCAATTCTTCAGGGCAATTGTTGTCTTGTGTTTTGGGACAGTAGATATAAATTTGATTATTCTAAAGAAGCGGTTCATCAAAGCCTACTTAGATTTCGTTAACGTTAAATCTTTATTCCAAAACTTTTTTTTGTTTCCCCCCCCAGGTGCTGAAAATAGTTCTGATACAGAAAGTGCTCCATCTCCAACTCCAGCAGAACCTGCTAAACCAAGTGAAGAAACTCCATCCGAGAGTGCTGCTTCGAAGGTAACCACCGAGGCAACAGCAGAACAGGAATCGACTGTCAAACCTGCAGCCAGCACATCTCCCTCCTTAACAGCCCAAAGTGTATCAACAGCTGAAAGTCAGAACCCTGAGCCTCAGGTTAAAGAAGAAATAAATAATGAGGCAGAAGAGCCCATGGAAGTTGACAATAGAAACCATCCAGTTGAAGCGAAGCCTGTGATTACTCTTCCGGTGCATACCAAAGTAGAACCTGTAGAGACTGAAATGAGGCTACCAGAAAACATTCAAGTGAAAATAGAGAGTGATACCAAAGACAGAGATATGGAGAAACCCAAGGAAAAGTCAGAACCTGAGGAAATGGACTATAGTCTGTCACAACAAGTTAATACAGCAAGACAAGAATCCCATTCAGACAATGACTCGAGTGCCACCTGTAGTGCTGATGAGGAGGTTGATGGAGAACCTGACAGACAGGGGTGAGTTTCATAGTTTTGTGTTCAAATATTGCCATCTTTAAGAATTTGTTTAAACAGTGGTTTTGCTTAACAGTGGTCCAAAAACTGTCATCAGTAGCGACATTGTTGTTATGAGTTTCTACATAGGGAAAGAATTTCTGAAGAGTCTTTGCTAGAAGTGCAATAGAGGGAAATGTTGACAGAAGGTTTTGATGAAAAGCCAAAAGAAGGGCCTTGTAAGGCAGGGATAGGCAAAATTACTTGGTGGTAAACTGATTTGGTAGGTATTGGACTAACACACTACCTGGCAAGCAAGAGAATGAGGGAAATCAAGCTATCTGGGATCTGTTCAGAGAATGGGAACTGTGTTAAATCAATGGGTAAGTGTCCTGAGAAATGAATGACCTCTTTCTTCGGAGTGTATGGTGTCTTCACACAAATACTATTTCCCAGGAGCTTGGCCTTAAACACTGGATAAACCCTATGTCCCTTTAGAGCCCTGTATACTCAACGCTGCATGTCTTTGGAACAATTTCACTTTTTTGGGGGATGGGTGACACCACTGATGATTCATATTTGAAGTCTGGTTTAGTGTTCTGCAGGTGTAATTCCTGTGTAACCGTAGCATAGCACTGGAGCCAATGCCCTCTCCCTCCCTGCAGTCTTAATATACACACAGCACCAAGGATAGATGTTAAATGTCAAAAGTATCTGGTATCGTCGTTCTGCATGTGCTCTTTGGAAGAGTGCAGTTGATGGTGTTTCTTGCCTCTTCAGACATCATCTTTCCACTTCACAAGTATATTAGCCCTCCGTGTGAAAGCAGTCTGTGGTATACACTACTGCTTATTTATTTCCTGGGGACTAAATATATTTAATGTTTCCTTTTTTTTTTTTTTTCCCAAAGCATTTGTTATAAAGAAGGTAGCAGTCTTGCAGTAGTGTGTGTATAGAAACAGCATACATGAATTTCTGGTACTGGAGGTTCTGAACACTTCTTTTAGTATCTCTGTGTATAATAAAAATAGGCAGCATCTGTTGCCTGTTGTACCAGATGTGCTGTGGGACAAAACAAAACATGATTCTGGTTTTTCAGCTATTTATCCAGTGAGTTAAATGTGTTAGTGTTTTGAAGCTGAGTGGTGTACTTTTGCCTGTAAATTTTTTTAAGATGTTTAATTGTATTTTTTCCCTTCTTTCTGCCTCTTTTTCCAGTATCTTCAGCAGGGAGTCAAAACCTTCCCTGTTAAATCCCACTGGATCAATACTGGTATCATCCACAATAAAGCAAGGGCAGATGGACCTGCAACAACTTCACCACCGAGCTGCTGTCATACCACCTATGGTACGAAGTGTTTTAAGTGATGTTTGAAGCAGTATCTGCTGTCCCTAATATAGTTGCAACACCCAAGTGGCAAGAAGTGATGAAACAAATGAAGAAATGTATCATTTGCTTTGTTATCATAACACTTTTAAGGGGTTAAGTACACACAGATACGCAAGTAATAGCTTAAAAGCAGGTGTGGACCATCTGAAACGTTCATATGTAGAGTACAGTCGCTGCAGTGGAGTCATTGAGCAAAATACTGTAGTAAGTACCTGTGTGAAGGTGCCTGTTGTTAATACCTTCTCCTCCTGGTAGGTTTCTTGCAGTCCCTGTACTGTTCCAGTTGGGACACCAGTGAGTGGTTATGCGCTCTACCAACGGCACATTAAAGCAATGCACGAGTCAGCGCTGCTGGAGGAGCAACGCCAGAGGCAAGAGCAGCTGGATATGGAATATCGAAGCGCTGTAAGCCCTTGTGGCACTTCCAAGAGCCCTAATGTTGAGTGGGAAGGTAGGCGTTTTCACCTCTGTCACAGAAATAACCCTGAATTTTGTGTCCAACCTGCAAATTAGAAACAGCTCAGCAGAAGATGGTGGGGTTTTCTGCACAAAAAAAAGCGTATCCTATGGGAGGCCCAGTTCTGTACTAAGTCCATAACTTCAACTTTTTGTACTAGAAAATGAATAGGTCCACAAACTGTACTTTGTAACAGGGAAATTAACTGAGTGAGATGGATGTGCTGACTGTTACGGTGTTGCAGATACCATCACAGTTGTATAATGTTGTATTTTCAGATTTTATATTCTTGTGTGTTGTTCCTTTTGTCTCTGCAGTATTAGCATCATAAAGTATCACATTCTAGGAAACTTGAGTACTCTGTATTTAATATGCACAACAATTTTAAATGAAAATATGAAAATGCTTCACCTTAATTACTTTTATCTAAGTGAAATGAAAGAAACAACCATTTATTATTTTTTTTGGCCAGTTCAAGTAGGGAGAAGGGAGCTTGTAGATTAGTGTAGGGAAGGGTAAGTCTGTGGTTTTTGGAAGTTGCTTCTTTAGGTGGAAAGTCTGGGGTTTGCTTAGAAGTACCGTTCAACTGAAATACTACCTGAATAACTCTTGGCTTTGGCAGTATGGTATTATGAAGTGTGGGAAACATCTGAGGTGACGTCTCTGCCAGCAAAAAATCAAGGTGGTTATTGAGGGAAGGATAACATGGTTAGTGTAAATGGGTTCTACAAGCCTGGACGTCTTAATCTGAAGACTAAAAGAGGCTGAGATGTCATCAGATCATTACTGCAGCTGCTTCATAAGACAGACTGTGCAGACAAAGCTTGTCCACCCGCTGCTGAGAGCAGCAGAGACTCCACAGAGTCTTTAAAAACTTTGCATTGCATCTGTAAGAGCACTGCTGAGTCGTGGGGCATCTTGTCAAACTAAAGGGCTTGTTAAGGCTTACGACCAACTAAACAATACTTTACCTTGAAATGAAATGGTAAGGATCCTTTAGAAAACTATTATGGGGTGACCAGTGCCATCTTTCTTTGAATACAACGGTTAAAGATGTAACTTCACAGCTGCTGTAGACTTGTTCTGGCCTGCAGTTTTGAATACTGAAATTGTCCATTGCCAAGGGAAAGGAATTTGTGAAGTTCTGGTACTGAATTTTTAATTTCCTAAGCTCAGTGAAAATGTATTTTCCCTTTAAACACCACTGATGGGGTAATATTGGTGTTTGAAATTGGATTTGCAAATTGTCTGGGCAAGCAAACAAGGAAGGTGGGATTGGCGGGTAAGTCTGGCTGAACTTGCATGTGAACCTGGCTGATGCACAGGATTTGGAAAGGAATCTTCTTTTAAATGAGGTCTTTTTCAATAGTAGAGCTTTCAGCTAAAGGACTTAAAGGATCCTGATACTGTTTTTTCACGTATAGAAAATATGAGAAAGTTTTCAAAGCTTTGGATATAAAAGTATAGACATAAGAACATATTAAATCAAGCCGTACCTTAATACTACTTCTTAATTGAGATATTGGTACCTGATGAGTACCTCTGACATTGGAGTAGGCCCTTTGTTAAAATTGTGCTGTAAACTGGACCTTTTGACTTTCATTTCTAATCCAGGGTTTTTTTTCTTTCTGATGACTTTAACCTTGACAGGAAAACCGGTGGCCTATATGCCGTACGCTGAGGTCAAGCGAGCGATAGAACAGGAGGCACAAGTGCAGAACACGGCAACAAGGTCAGCATCACCCTACAGGCTGTCTCCAAGAGAAGTCAATAAAGCCTCCCCCCAGCCCGAAGTGAACACAGCTCGCTATAGTGTCCCACCAGGTAAGTATTTTGTTACATATCATAGCCATATGTGTTATTCTCTAAACACTTTGTGAATTAACAAATTCACCACATTAACCAAGAAGAAAATAGATTGTTGTCTGTGTCTGCCTGTCAATAGGTGCTCGGTATGTTTCTAACTCCAGTGAGGTTGTATTTTTGTTCTTTATTGCTGCATCAACCTGTATTCTATTAAGCAAATAGGATGATCAGAACCAGCATAGGGACAACGTCCTTGAGAGTTTTTCAGCTCAATACAAATACTGTCACGTTTGTGGGTGGCCTTTCTTAGGAAGGGAAGAGTTGAGGCAAAGAGAAAGCTGCTACCTCTGGCATTCATTTCTGACTGTAATTGCTTAATGTTGTAGTCTGAATGTTTTATCAAACTGTGAAGTAATAGACAAATCTTAATTCTGAAACTTGAATTATTGCTTTTTCCTCCAGAGTGTGATGTCATGCTAAGAAAAGACAAAATCAGGGAAACTTAGATTATGCTTGACTCAGTTGCACTCTGTTTAATGAATAAGAACTTTCTTTAAAAACAAGAAAATAACAAAAAACTTGAATGTACCCAAGGGATGTTATTTTTAAAAGCTTAGTTTTCAGAGTCTGCAGTTCTACGGTGCGGCTTTCACTAGTTATTTTTGAACTTTGCTGCAAGGTTAGATATTCTCCATTTGGTTTCTATGCATAACATACACTTGCACATAGAGAATTTCAGAGGGGTAAATACAGTTAGATACCTTTTGGATACTGTGAGACAACTCTCATCAGAAAGGGTCAGATGAACTGTGCTATTTCTGTTCTTCTTGTTTCTCTAACAACTCGTAGAGCTGCAACAGACTGTAATGTTTAATGAAAAACTTTTCCCCCAAGTTCTCCAGCCAGCACCTCACCAAGTAATAACCAATATACCCGAAGGAGTCCGCCTCCCAACAACCAGGCCCACCAGACCACCGCCACCGCTCATTCCATCCTCCAAAACAAGCGTGCCATCAGAAAAACCGTCCTTCATCATGGGAGGCTCAATCTCACAAGTAAGAGAATTATTATTTGCAAATCTGCATTTACATCAAATTTTTGCCCTTTGGTCAACCTTTAACATCTTGTACTCGTTTAAATGTTCACAGCATTAACACTTTTGAGACCTCATACACACCACCTCTACAACTCCAGGAATTAGAGGTGCCTTAGAAAATAGAACACGTTGCAGTAATTTGCATTTAGGAGCATGGTTGAGGATGTCCAGCTTAGGTGAACTGCATCTCCAAACCACGACACTACACTCCTGGTGTTCTGCACTTTGGTACTTGGCAGTGATGTACTGCAGCATTCTGAGATAGGATCATAGTAGTACTAGTGTTCTCCTTTAAACATGGATGTGAATCTTCATTCCAGAAACAAGAATTAACATATATTTGTTGTTTCAGGGAACGCCTGGCACTTACTTAACATCCCATAGTCAAGCTTCCTACACCCAAGAAACGGCAAAGCCATCAGTGGGTTCTATCTCTCTTGGGCTGCCAAGGCAGCAGGAGTCAGCCAAATCTGGTAAGAGAAGAAAAGCTGATGTGTGGTTTTATATAGGCTATTTAATGACTCTTAATTAAAGTACAAAAGCAACAACCTTTTTCTTCTTCTTGCATAGCTTCCCTGCCTTATATCAAACAAGAAGAATTCTCTCCCAGAAGTCAGAATTCCCAGCCTGAAGGACTCCTGGTCAGGGCACAACACGAAAGTGTGGTTCGAGGTAAAGAAGGTCATACAGCTTAAGAAAGTTTGTCAGGGCCTGAGAAAACTGGGAGAATTCACTTCCAGAGCTCAAACTGCTAAAGTGTTATTTTTAAGTATTGTATGATTAATCTGCTCCCTGTTTTCCGAGGCATGTGTATTTGTAGCTACCTCCTCCTGTCTGCATGGCTCATTTCAAAGCATTTGTTTCAAGGCACAGCAGTATCAAAATTCAGTTCTTCACCAGAGCGTACTCAGAGCAATACATGTGAAATGCCCAAATACATCAAAAGAAAAAACACCTAAATACAATAGATTGATGCTATAAAAGGTATTTAGTCTGTAAAAGACTGTTAAAAGAAGAAATAATCCAACTGCCTCAAATGCATGCTGCTAAACTGAATTTTTCCCTGTATATTAGTGTAAACTCTGTTCTCACTGGAGTTGTTAATTATTTCAAATAGAGTAGCTACTTCTTTTTATTCTCTTATTTATCATTGACGTCTTATTTCAAATCAGGAACCACAACCATACAGGAGGGAAGTATAACACGAGGAACACCAACCAATAAAGTTTCTGTTGAGACCATTCCTTCTTTGAGAGGCTCCATAACTCAGGTACTTTTCCCCTTTCTGAAAAGGCTGTAGCAAAACAACATATTTAAACTATCCCTTTGAATGTATTTGCATGTCTGCAAAAGTAAATTAATATCACAGAGTAGGAACTGCCTTGAAAAAAGAAATGTGAATACAATCTAATGTTTGAATCCCACTATTGCTGAAGTCAGCATTACCATGATTTCATCTTCATATGTGAGTCTTCAAACTTTTAAAATAAAACCACCGGAGCCTTTGAAAATAGCATCTGATTTGAAATACTAAAATCAGCTGTAACCGGTCTTGTGCAGATGCTATTTCATTCCAAAAAGTTAAATTAAGCCCTTTTGTCTCGTCATTCTTGAAGTGCTACTGTTTTGGTTCACTTGGGATCTCTAGTTATGGAGAGCAATAGTAACAATTCTCCACTGAGAGGGGGAGGTTTCATTACTTTGGATAGAAATAAAACCAAACGGCACCATTAAGTTTGTAGTGTCTGTTTTCTTTCTCCTAAATGGTATTATAAGGTAAATGTTACAGGTCATGAAATACTTTTGTAGTATTGTACTCCCTATTTTTCTTTCTGTATTTTCTAACAAGGAGGCAAATTGCTTATGAATAATCTTACAAATATTTAGCTTAAATGTCTAATAACAGAGGCAGAAGTTTAAGCTATACTGCTTGATAAAGTAATTGGTATTCTAGATCTAAAAAATACTGTGGGTTTTGTGGTTGGATTGTTTGGGTTTTTTTATACCCCCTTCACTGCTCCCTATTCTCTTAAATCTACATGTTTGGAATGACATTTGATTGATTTAAATGCAGGGTACCCCAGCTCTGTCCCAGTCTGGCATAGCGGCTGATGCGTTACTGAAGGGGACTATCACCCGGCTGGCTACAGAAGACAGCAGCCCAGAAAAGTGTCGAGAGGAAGCTTCAGCCAAAGGCCATGTTATCTATGAAGGCAAAAGCGGGCATATTTTATCCTATGACAGTGAGTACTTGTACATTCTACCTGATCAAAGTCAAGGCTGCAGCAAGTTCTGCGTTTATGATCCGCAGCTGAATTGTATCTGCTTCCCAGGGGATGGGTGTAAACCCCAGTAACAGGGGTGTCACCTGGGAGAGGTATTGACCTGCAGGTGGTTTTGAGGGCATGAGATTTAAAGAAATCCAGAAATTGTGCCTGTGTTCTGAAGAGCCTCCTGTACTATGTATTTAAAATATAACGTAACTACTTAATTTCTGTGCTGTTTATTTCCAGTTTGGCATAGAATATTCTTATTTTGAAAGTTTAAATGTTGAAATTATCTGTATTAAAATCAGAAGAAATATACCATTTAACTTTGAACTTCAGCTGAAATACTGATAAATGAGTAACTATTTGAACAACTGTATTTTTAACAAACCATAGGGGATCTTTTTAAGGTTGAGATTTAATGTTATGATATAATATTAAAATTGTGTTGTTAAAGTATTAATAACCTGTGGTCTTGTTAAATGTAATGCCCGTGTGTCTTTTTTTTTTACTGGCCATTTTCCTAACCTTGGTCTTGTAAATTTTTTCAGCTATTAAAAATGTTCGTGAAGGAACGAGGAGTCCAAGAACTGCTCATGAAATTGGTCTAAAGAGAAGCTATGATACGATGGAAGGAAATATAAAGCAAGGAGTGTCAATGCGGGAGTCTCCAGTGTCCGCACCACTGGAAGGTAAAAACAGCTGCTTCCAAGGTGTTTTGTGTTTTATCCAAACCTTTTGCATTGAGCTAAGAGCATTTAGAGTTATATTATGGAGCAGACTAAAAGAGAAATTAGTTTTAAGTCTTCCAGTAGTAGTAGTCCACATAGTAAGCACTACAATTAAAGCGTGCTGGAACCATGGAATTGTCAGAGTTGGAAAGGACCTCTAGAGATCATTCAGTCCAACTCCCCTGCTAAAGCAGGATTGTCCAGAGCACATCACTCAGAACTGCATCCAGGTGGGGCTTGAAAATCTCCAGAGAAGGAGACTCCACAACCTTTCTGGGCAGCCTGTTCCAGTGCTCTGTCACCCTCTCTGTTCCCTGGAAACACGACTGGAGTAGACGCTGGTTTTCCTTATTGTTTTGCTGATGCCTTCCCATAACTGCAGGTAGTTCCACTGGCACATACACCTCTCGGGAGACCTGACACACAGAACTGACTCCTCACAGTCCCAGTGAGGACATAGAGCATGTGACAGTCATATAGAGGGGGGACTCCATGGAGGCACCCATTCACTTAAATGCAGGTCTGGGCCATGGCACAGTAACTTGGTAACACACTGTCGTGACCTTGTGTGTTCCTGCAATAAACCTCTGAAATTATGCCAAGCAAAAGACTCGTGCAGCTGCTGTGTCCTGCTTCAAGGCATCCCTGCTAGTATTTGGTGTAATAAACTGTAATCAAACTAAGCCTACAAAGGTCAAGTCAGGCCATTTTAGAATTTTTCTGACTGTTTTTAAAAAATACAAGCAGAACAAAATGTTTCATGCCTAAACTATGGGGTCTTACCCCTTAAGTGCATTTTGTCCCATCCTTGAGTGACTCTTGCTATTTTGTGTACTTTTTCATGAGGTGGAACAGTATGAATAAGAGTTTTCTAGACTGCATATAGAAATTCAGCATTGTCTTTAAATTGCTGATAACATTTGACTCGTTGGGTTCTTTTGGCACTGTTTGGCTCTGTTGGGCCTCTTACTGGAGAAGCTGCTCCAGTACTTTTGTGCTGTATCTCATCACTGACACGTTTTTATGTTCTCAAACTGTGGAAAACTCTGAGTTCTTTGGGGTTTGATTTAGTGTACTACTCTCAACTCTTCCTGGGTGATTCAATATGAATTTTGATTAATTCGGAGATATGTTTCGGGGTAGTTTTTGTTCCACTTCCCATTGTGAACACCTTTCTTTACTAGGTAAGGAAGCTGTAGAGGAGTGTAGGAGAAGCAGTGGCTGCTTTTGGGACAGAAGTTAGGCTTAATTATAAAAAATACCTTTTGTTGTCTACGTATGTTAAAACTTGCAATAATGTAATAGCATGAATACTTGAACTGAAAGGTATTTTTTTTGAGGGCAGGATGGTGTTTATAACATGTTGATACAATGCCTGGAATAGTGGGGCTGGGCCCCCTGGGCACTACTGTGATACAGATCTGTAATGTAAGGAGGAGGAGAGTTTCTGTTGTATTGGGGTTTGGTTTTTTTTTAACACTTGTTTAATTTTCTAAATTATGTTCCTTTTAATTTTAGGTTTAATATGCCGTGCACTGCCTAGGGGAAGCCCACATGCTGAACTAAAAGAGAGAACAGTGTTGTCTGGCTCTATAATGCAAGGTAAAGTAGCACAAGTTTTGAAGACAAGCACTAATTAGATCCTCAAAATTCTGGATTTCTGAACCTCAAGACTGTTATTAACAATGGTAACTGTGTTAAGGGTGGAGTTTATTTTATTAAACATGTTTTCAGAGCATAAATCAGCGGCTTTCTGATATGCTGTATACAAAGCTAGTGTGTAAACATAGCCCTTTATTTCTTTTTGGAAAACAGCCTTTTAAAAATTTGAATACTTGATAATTAGCACCTTTTTTTTTTTTTTTCAAATGAACACTAACAATTCCTCCAACATCTGAAGATGTATGCTCTTTCCTTTAATTCAGCATCTGAAATAACTTGGGGTGCTTTCAGTGATAGATGGAATATTTGTTAAGGATAATTTTTGTGGTGATTTTTTTTCATCTTCAGAATAATGTTATTGTAGACTGAAGCAAACCAAAGTTCCTGTATTATGACATGTAGTTAGTCATTCTATTTACAAAAAGGGACCTAATAATTATTAATACCAATAATGTGATTCTTTCTTTCTATAAAAGGCACGCCAAGAGCAACAGCTGAAAGTTTTGAAGAAGGCTTGAAATACCCTAAACAGATTAAGAGAGAGTCACCTCCCATAAGGACGTTTGAAGGAGCCATTACTAAGGGGAAACCGTATGATGGAGTCACTACTATAAAAGAAATGGGTCGTTCCATCCATGAAATCCCAAGACAGGACCTGTTAAGCCAGGAGAGTCGCAAGACTCCTGAAATGGTGCAGACGACCAGGCCAATCATAGAAGGCTCCATATCTCAGGTAAATACAAAGAGTGCTACTAGGTCTCTGCAGTTTTTTTACAAACTTGGTAGTGGATCAGTTCAGGGTGTTTGAATAATGACAAATGGAGGGGTGTTTTAAGAAAGCTGCCAACTTAAATATATTTTCTGTGTATTAAAAACAAGAAGTCCTGATGCTTCACCTGTAGGGAACACGCTTGCAAGCAAATGTGAGAGAACTGACAAGAGACAATCCTTACAATCCAATTATATTCTGTGCTAATGCAAGAGAAGCAATGAACTACAGTATCAGCAATGTGAGGTTTTTAGCACGAGTGAAACGTTTGCAGGGTAACCTTACCTGAACTTTTTCTCCTTTGCAGGGCACACCCATAAAATATGAAAGCAACTCTGGCCAGTCTGCCATCAAACATAATGTAAAATCTTTAATCACTGGACCAAGCAAGTTACCCCGCGGAATGCCCCAGCTGGAAATGGTGCCAGAAAACGTGAAGGTGGTGGAGCGAGGAAAATATGAAGATGTGAAGACCGGGGATGCAGTACGTTCCCGTCACACGTCAGTAGTCAGCTCTGGTCCCTCTGTTCTCAGGTCAACTCTTCATGAAACTCCCAAATCACAGCTGAGCCCTGGGATTTATGATGATACCAATGCTCGGAGGACACCTGTGAACTATCAGAGTCCAATGTCCCGAAGTTCACCTATGATGAATAGAGTTAGTGAGGGTACGTTATGCTTATCCAGAGTAAGACAAGAAGTTTTAATAATTTAATTTTAAACTTAATTTTTAACTGCTTTCTGTCATTCATTCTACTTTTTTTTTTTTTTTTTGTAATTCTAATGGCTTCTCTCAGTTTGGAGGGTAGCTAGAAGGAATTTTAGAAGGCTGTAAGCTGTTAATTGACATAAGAAAATGAAAGGCTGCTGTGTTGTTGGGAAGGCAAATCCATCTCAATTTGCATTTGACTACGGATAACATCATAAGTGTTGTGAGGGCAGAAGCTATTCCTAAGTTCCAGAGGTATCTAGATGAGGAAGGCAATATGGTTAAGTGCAAGCAATCTTAGGTTTAGGATAGATATTTTTTTTTAACCAGAAAGAGTTTGTGATACTAAATATTCTCTGTGGTTTATTGTATCAGTTTGCAGGGTCCTGTAGAATGTTACTTGAGAGCTGGTGTATACTTGCAGCTGAATTTTTTTTATTGGAAAACACGCATTTTATTAACTTGGGGTTTTCATTGTTTTTAGGTGGAATATCTTCTGGGAAGTCAACAAATCATGAAAGAAAAAACACGCTTACTCCAACGCAGAGGGAGAGTGTGCCAGCAAAATCTCCAGTCCCAGGGGTCGATCCCGTAGTGACTCACAGTCCTTTTGACCCTCATCACAGAGGAGCGACTCCTGAAGTCTATAGGAGTCACCTCCCCCCTCATTTAGATCCTGCTATGCCATTTCACAGGGCTTTGGATCCTGGTAAGTATGTCTGTGTTATGTTTTTCTAGTTGTAGAAATACTGTATGCTTTGCAAAGAAGATACCTTTAAAAAACAATTATCAATGGCCAGATAGAATTTGTAAGAGGATATATGTACACACTGTTGCTGTTTGATTTCAGTTTAGTGGGGGATAAACATCTAACCAAGAAATGTATTAAAATATTGTTGTATGATATTGTAAGTCTCTTTTAGAAGCTGCCAGATTGCTTCTGTTTTGTTAAAAAATTCAGAGGGTATTTTAAAATAATATTGGTGAAATATATTATAAGCTTTCACGAAAGCTATTTAAAGAAGGATGTGAAAGATCCTACAGGATAAAAGTGTAATCAGGACCCCTCTGTTCAGGTCTGAAGTATTACTAGGTTATCCCTGTGATGGTGAATACAGTAGACTTAGTTTTAACTATCCATCAGTCCTCTTTTGTGAGGTATTTTAACCTTCTTTATGTTTTGAGAACTTCAGGATTTATATTTTTAATCAAGTCTCTTCTCTAATATGTATCTCCAGCCTGGATTATTTAGCTTTTCTGTCCACATACAGTGCATAAATTCAGTAAAACACCAGTATTAAAATGCGATGTTAATTCATTTGGTACTGACTAGAGAGAATGGATAGCACTTCTCATTGAAGCTATATAAACATCTGAAAAATTCATTATTTCTATGTGACCCATAACTGCTTCCTTAATCTTTTTTTGTTTTGCTTTTTCCCTTCCTTCCCCATCAGCTGCTGCTGCTTACCTGTTCCAAAGGCAGCTCTCGCCCACCCCAGGCTACCCGAGTCAGTATCAGCTTTATGCGATGGAGAATACACGACAGACAATCCTGAATGACTACATTACCTCACAGCAGATGCAAGTCAATTTACGTCCTGATGTAACGAGAGGATTATCTCCTAGAGAGCAAACGTTAGCTCTCCCGTATGCAGGAGCAAGAGGTACATCTGTGTTTTTTCTGAATGTTCTTTAAAGTGTGTTTTGGATGGGCAGTGTGGTTGGTTTGATTGGTTTGGTTTGTTACTGCTTATAAATATATGTGTTTGGGTGAAGGGATGCATGCCTACAACTGCAGATATATAGATGTGTTTGCAAATGAGGTGTCATACATCTGACTGGCTTTTGTGGATGTAAAGAAAAACTGTAGATAGTTACTACTGTTAAAGGGAAGGCCGTAAGGCTTTATTAGTGTTCAAGAAGCAGTTAGAGGGAGTACTAGAAATACAAATCCTGACTTGGAATGTTTTGAAATTGCTGATTTCCAGATCTAAGAGCGTATAACCAGCTAGAACATAGTTCTGCACTTGCCTTATTCTTGTATTTGTTTCTGTTAAATATTCACTGCTGGCTGTTACCAATGAACAGAATATATGAGTGGACCATTGGTCTGTCCATGAATGGCCATTCTTACGTGTCATCTCCGAACAGGAATTATTGACCTGAACAATATGGCTCCCACTATCTTAGTGCCTCATCCCGGAGGAACAAGCACACCGCCCATGGAGAGAATCACCTATATCCCTGGTACCCAGCTCACGTTCCCTCCCAGGCCTTACAATCCCGCTTCTCTGTCACCAGGTAAGAGCTCTTAGGATTTGGCGATGTCTGTAATCGTCTGACATGAAAGCTAAATGAAGATGGCCAATTAACTCAGCATTAATGTCACCTTTTGATGTTTTCTCAGGCGGTGCTTTTTGCATGCACTTCTCACTAGGCTAGCAAAGGTTTTCTTAACGATATCCTTTGTAATTACATTAACATCTGAAGGGAGCACTGGCACGTTCAGAATCTGCCTCATTCTGTCAGGCCTTTATTTATAGTCATTTGATTTTGATTTTTGCCAACCTCGTATTACACATGTTGAAGCGTGGAATGTGGGTCTATAAGGTGTCTAGTTGCTATAACTGTATAGAAACCACTTTAGTAAAAAGCTGTTGAGCCTTCCACTGTCACTTGTATGTTGAGCTTTTGTCTTCCTAGGTAAGTGGGTAGTCTTGAGTAGAATGAAAATGTATTAAAGAAATTTTGCTGCAAGTGGATGGCAGAATATATTGGCAAGCGTTTATGTCGAATTATGCTTGAGTATCTATTTTTGCTGCTTCATTTTTTATCTCGTGGACCTTACAGGACACCCTACGCATCTGGCAGCTTCTGCAGCTGCAAATGCTGAAAGGGAGCGGGAAAGGGAGAGGGAGAAAGAACGGGAAAGAGAGAGGGAACGTGAGCGAGAGCGGGAAAGAGAACGAGAACGAGAAAGGGAGAGAATAGCTTCAGTCCCCACTGAACTTTATCTTCGACCAGGTGAGCACATGTGGCTACATTTGCATCAATTGTCTTGTAGACTGAAACTGATCATTTTCTATAGTCACTGTTGGCACCATGCAGCTTATTCACAACACATTACACACTTTGGTTATTACCTGGCGCTTCTGGTCATAACTGGAACTTCAGCAAGTTGATCTTTCTCCCATTGCAATGTAATACCCAGGAAATGGTGTGAATCCCAATTATCACTAGCACAACTTGCACGGCATTTGCATCATTGTAAACAGAATACTGACAATTAAACCCTTAATACCAACAGTCACATCTCAAGCAGCTGAGAAAGGAAGTGGAGGAGACGGTGTTGATACATAGTTCTGCTTGGTTGTAAAAGTGGTCATTATATGCGTTTTATTCCCCTCTGTTCTGCGTTCTGCAGGTACAGAGCAGCCTGGCAGACCTGGCAGTCATGGATATGTTCGGTCCCCGTCTCCTTCAGTTCGAAGCCAGGAAAACATCCTGCAGCAAAGGCCTAGTATTTTTCAAGGAACCAATGGGACAAGTGTAATCACCCCTTTGGACCCTGCTGCTCAGCTACGTATCATGTATGTTTCTTATGTTACTGTTGCAGAGATACCTGTTCTAATATTTGAGCTTATTAAAGCGTGCATTTAGCCTGGGGAAAACACTACAAGATGAGGATAACCACTATCCAATTGCTCTTGAATTTGTCAGAACTTGATTTTCACCCAGTCCAGTTTGGACAGAAATTAGAATCACAAAAGCTTTGCTTTGTTGCCCACACAGTATGGTTCTGTTTTTTTTTTCCTGTGAAATAACCCAGAATATTCAATGTTTGCCAACAGGCAGCTCACCCCTGGAGCTCCCTCTATTACTCAAGGGTTGCCAGCTTCCCGTTACAATACTGCTGCTGATGCCCTCGCAGCATTGGTAGATGCTGCAGCCTCTGCTCCTCAGATGGAAGTTGCCAAAGCAAAAGAGAACAAGCACGAAGGAACCAGGATAGAAGAGAATATGGGACGCCGGTCAGCGGTGGTTACTGAACAGCAGCAGATGGAACAGAAGACACTGGAGGTAGAAAAGAGGCCTGTCCAGTGCCCCTATACATCTGCAAATTTTTCTGGTGGCAAGTCCCAGGGACAGTCTTCATCAGTAGTCTATTCAGAGGCTGGTAAAGAGAAAGGACCTCCTCCTAAATCCAGGTACGAGGAAGAGCTGAGAACTCGAGGAAAGACTACAATTACTGCTGCTAACTTCATAGATGTGATCATCACTCGACAGATTGCTTCAGACAAGGATGCACGAGATAGGGGCTCTCAAAGTTCAGATTCTTCCAGTAGTTGTACGTATCTTAGTAACTATCTACTTCTTTGCTGTCTGTCTTAGCCTTTTAGGGTGATAATAAGCTGTGAAATTATTCTGATGTTTAATGATAAAATATTCAGCTCTGCACATTAGAAACAACTTGTAAGCAAGTACAGTTTTTGCATATAGTGACTCAAGATCCTTGCAAAATCAGATTTGTTTGCTTTGATTGGGTTCTGTGCTACCACGTGAAATGTGGGATAATAAAACTTAAAATTATCAGAAGTTAGGAAGCCTGAGATGATTTTGTTTGCATTGAAATACTGCTCTATGGAAATCTTTGTTTCACCATGGTTGCCATGAGAAAAAGACAGTGGTTTGCTTTTTGCTTCACTGGTGTCGTTTTAATGGAAGCACTACTGTTGCTATATATAGGCAAGAAAAATCTGTGGTATTTACACCTTATTCCACAACCTTTGCTTGATACTCAGTATCCTCCCACCGGTATGAAGCTCCTGGAGATGCCATTGAGGTGATCAGTCCTGCAAATTCACCTGTACCTACTCAAGAAAAACTACAGCCCTATCAACAAGAGACGCCTAAACCAAGCCAGCCAGAGAGTAAGTTTATCTGCATATGCCAGTAGTCTCACAATTATCTGATATTTACTAGCTCCATGAACTCACAATCAAGTTAAAATTTCTCAGGAGTCTTTAAGTGTCTGCTTACCACATTCAGAACTTTTCAGAAACTTCTCTTGGAAGTTGTTGCAGTGATCTGTGGAAAAACTAGAGCAAATGCATGACTGACACTTGGCTTTAAACAGAGCTCTTTTAACATTAGTGTAGCTGATTTAATAAGGAATGTATTTTCAATATATTCTTTAAAATTTCTGCATATCAGTGTTGATGCCCACAATTTTTTACCTGTTAGTAAAGCTCAAAGTGTTACAGTGCGGTTTTCAGGTGAGAAATGAGCTGAAATTTACCTGCATTGTGCAACGAAGCTTCATTTATCTATTCTAAATTGTAGGGCTTATTTACAAAGGGGGAAAAGGTGGTTACCACATGGGATACCTAAAATCTAATGCAGAAACACTACACCTTTTAAATTTGGAAGCACAGAACTTTTGAAGCTCCAAGCTTCAGTGATGCTGTTTTAACAGCCTGACCTTTTCTTCTTCAACTAGACGACCCGAACAGACAATACGAGGGGCCGATTCACCGCTATAGGACACAACAGGAACCCCCTTCACCCCAGCAACCTCCGCCTCCCTCTTCCCAAGCAGAAGGGATGGCACATGTGCCCAGGACCCATCGACTTATCACCCTTGCCGATCACATCTGTGTAGGTTTATTTGCACTCATCTTTCCAGATGTGAAAAGTTGTATTTCGATGGTGAAAACGCATGTTTTGCAACATCATAATTCTGTAACTATTAGTTTTACTTGTGGATATTGTACAATAACGCATCTGAACTTAAAATAATCTCTCTTTTCTTTTTGTTGTGGTTGCAATTGGTCTCATAATCATCTAATTCATGAATATGGATGCTCTGGCCAATGTCTGACCAAGATCTTGTTTCTATATTTTTTTGCCACAATCAGCAAATTATTACACAAGACTTTGCTAGAAACCAAGCAGCTTCTCAGGCCTCTTTGCCGCCTCCCACCACTACATTCCAGAATTCCACCCCTGCTCCAGCACCTGTTTCTACCCGGGCAAAGACATCGAATCGCTACAGCCCTGAGTCACAGTCGCAGGCTGTCCACCATCAGCGGCCCAGTGCTAGAGTGTCACCTGAAAATCTCTCTGACAAGTCCAGGGGAAGGTAACACACGTATTTAGTTTCACTGCAAGTTTAATTGATGCCCAAATATTATATTTATTAAAAATAAAAAAAGCACAGTATTCTTGTTGCAGATCCAAAAGTAGAGGTGCCTTTTGGTCTTTTTTTAGGCAATGTCTTGCACTGTTTTTGATAATTGCTTGGCTCCCTAATGTAGCTTATAATTTTTATCCCTTCACTTCTTATGCTTAATTTCCAGTCTTTAGAGAGGTGAAGACATTTAATTGCGTAGAATTTATCAGAGTCATTATTCAAAGTCATCTTTTTGAAATTGCCACGTGTAGTAAAGCATGTAACACATATAACTAGACCCCAGTAGTTATGTAGCAACTGTAACTACACGTGTTAATTGCTGCATTACATGCATTAAGAGTGCTTCTCTCTCTCTCTCTCTGAATTATGGATATAGACCTGGAAAATCTCCAGAGCGGAGTCATGTCTCTTCAGAGCCCTATGAGCCAATCTCGCCACCTCAGGTCCCAGTTGTACATGAGAAACAGGAAAGCGTTCTTTTGCTTTCCCAAAGAACTGAGCCTACTGAACAGAGGTGTGTATAAATCTGAATTTTAAAAACATTCTTCTGGATCTTTGTGCTGCGAACAGTATCTTTACTAAAGAGCAGTTTAAGTGATCTTCCTCTGGTACCTCAGGCAAGTTGTTAATCTCTGTTGATCCTTTTGCACTAGCATTTGAAACTTGCTGCTTGGGATGTGCTTTGGGAAGCTTGAGTGACACCTCATCTGTACGTGGTTCTGTCTTAAGTTTCTTGGTGGAAGCAGTGTGTTGTGTCACATTTGATAGAAAACATAACAACAAAACTCCTTGTGGGTGCCAGTTCTATAAAACTGAAGTGATTTTCAGGAAAGGTCCGTTTTCTCTCAATTATATTAAAGAATTCAGGCTTCTCCTGCCTGATTGGCTTCCTGGATACTGTCCTGGTGGAGGAGCCAAGCTTCCAACACACGTGATTCTAGAGCAGCTTATCCCATGAAATAGGGGATATTCAGATAAGGAGCTGAATTTCCAGGAGGTGTGAAGGTGGGGTGTCAGGAGGTCCATGTGTCAGACAGCCCTGTTGCCAGGTCTGCAACATAAACCTGTGGCAGTCTTTGTCTTTTTTACTTTTTTCTAGATGATTTTTGAATTTTTATTTTTAGTTTGTAATTAAAGCTGATTTGCCAGACTGCTGCTGCTTAAACAAATATTCTAAGTGCTACAGCGAACATACAGTTGATCATTTTTATCCACTTTTGAAAACTCTGCAAGTTGTGCTGGAATTTACTTAGATTTTTCACCTGAATTTCATCACGCTTTGGTTGTTTTGTTTTGATTATTTCTTAAAACTCTGTAATTAGAACAATACTGCTTTTATCATCCTCATAAACAGACTAAAATTTGCATATTATATGATATGAAGATAAAATGCTCCTCATGTCAGTTTGACATTTCCTTCAGCAGTGTTTTATGATAATGTGACAGAAATTACGTGCAGAAAGCGTGCTGGCTACTGTGAATATAAAATTGATAAGGGGTATGAAATACAGAACTTGGATCCCGGTCTGAATTTGGGCTGAGGAGCACGGATGGTTTAACTGGCAGCTCTTGAGCCAGATTCCAGTCTGTAAGGTTATTTTACCTGGTTTCTAAGAATGCCTGAAATAGCTTATTCACTTGGACTGGGGACAAGAGGGTGGATGAACAGACTTAAAAAGAATTACATCGGTTTTAGTGGTGTTCTGGGGACAAGAGGGAGAAGATTGTAAATAGGAGGACCGGCTGGGATGAGTTTCTAGCTTAAACATTTCATCACCTACCCATTTGTAGTGCAAACTTCAGCCAGCTTGTGCGTCACAAGGCAGAAATTGGCATCCTGAGATAACTTTAAGAGCATCATCTCTGTACTACTCCCCAGTACAGGCAATGACAAGGTCACATTTTCTCTGAGCTGTACAATCTTAGACCCTGTTACCTGGATAAAGCAGGTGTTCTTGGAGTGTCACTAGACTTGTCTAGTCCCCAAAAAACAGACTGAGGAAAGAGTTCTAGAGCTCGTGTGAATGTTGGCAGTTTCTGCCTGATTGCTTTTGGAAAGATTTGCATGTACAGCTTAAAAAATGTTCTCTCTCTTCGACGTGTTGGTGTTGGCAGGACTGACTCTCGCTCTCCAGGCAGTATAAGCTACCTGCCTTCGTTTTTCACCAAACTTGAGAACACTTCACCAATGGTAAAATCCAAGAAGCAGGAGATATTTCGAAAGCTGAACTCATCTGGTGGCGGTGACTCTGACATGGGTATGCAGGACTTGCCTTCTCACTGAATTTTTCCAGCTTAAGTTTTACGTGACTGTCATCCACAGATACCCTAACCTAAACGTGGTTCAAATAACACATGAATGAATACAAATCTATGAATATAAAACACATAATAATTTATGACCAAAGAACTGGAAGATGGTTAGATTTTTTGTAATTATTATTATTTCTAAAGCTGGTGCATGTAGGACTGTCACACTTAAGCTTTTTAACATTTAACTTGAGACATGTAAATGGTTAAATCCTGATATTCTATTTAACTTTGTGTCTGTAGTTTGCTTTGTATCCACGTTAACTATTACAAATTTTCCTTTTTGGAAGGAGGTCTGACAAACAGTGTTTTCTCTTTTGTTGGTCCTTATTGTTGTGGCTGTAAAAGACATATTTTAGTATAGTTTCAGTAATGGATACTGATGTGGTGGAATATAACACTAGAACTGTATTTTTGCTTTTCTCCTAGAAACCTTAACAGAACGTGTATCAAAATTATCAGTAGTAAGAGTTTAAGCGATTTCTGAACTCAATATCAAATAGAAAGTGTTTCCTTGAAAGTGATGGCTCTTGCATTGGGCAGCAAATTAATCTCATTCTGAGAAACAAGGCTGTGTCAGTCAGGGTTGGAGTATTCTTTTTCTTTAATCTCCATTTTGCAGATGATAGATGTTGCTTTGTTGAAAATGTGATGTGCATGTTTGGCTTACAAACACACTTCCCATTGCAGCCAGTAATCTCTTCATTTGTATGTTGAATTCAGTGTCATGGTTGAAAAATCTTTATTCCCAAAGTGGATGTAATATGGGTACTATACATGTGGGGACTGTTTAGCCACTCCAAAGTTATTTGCATTATTTTTTTAAATAAATGCAGATATTCAGTCTTGTAAGGTTTTATGTTAAAATACATATTTAGCAAATCCAACGCAGCTTCACATTTTAAAGTACATAGATCATGAAACTTCCAAAAGTCAGCCTGCTTCTTGAAGTAACATCTCTAAAAGAAAGCTGGCCATGACCATATAAGATACTTCTACCCTGTATAGATCATTTTCCTGAGAAGACGTAGATGCACATTCATCTTGGAAGACTGAGAAAGAAAAACCAGAACATTGAAAGTAGTTCAAAGTAATTATGCCTTTTGCATTAGGAGTAGGAGTGATGACATGTAGCAATCATCAGTACTAGAAAACTCAATTAATTGTTGTGATTTACTTGCAGCAACTGCTCAGCCAGGGACTGAAATATTCAATTTGCCAGCAGTCACTACCTCAGGTAAGACTTTTTTCGGTAAAACAAACAATACTTGTTTCAGAAACTAATGTAGGAGCTTTCATTTATATGCTTTGGGGAGTCTAGTAAATGAGGATGATAAAAACTTAAACAGTAACATCCTACATGAAAATGTGTTTCCTGTATCTTTGGGAAAAGCAAAATGACCAAAGGAAGTTTCAGAAAATATTTTAAATGGGAATTTAGGCAAGAATGTTTTATTTGTGTGCTCTGCAAATCCTACTCAGGTAATGAAATTGGCTAGCATCTCACTTAAATACAGTGTAGCTCAACAGAACTTGAGCTTATTAGCTCATCACATGTAGTTTACTTTATAAACCGTTGTATTTAAAATATTTACTGATAAATAAGTAATAACCTCCCCAACCAAACTTTCTGGGAGATGGGGAAATTAGATAAACCCCGTACTTGTACTGTGTTAAAGAAGCAAGTGAGGCGGAGAATTGAACTAAAATGTGGGAGATAAGAACTGCCAAATCTGAATGTTGAGTTGTGCTACGGAATGATTTATATGATTTTGGCCAGTTGCTGCCTCTCTGGTAGAGAGCTCTTCTCTTTAGTATGGAGAAAGTACTGATCTCCATTAATTCAGATGGAAGACAAGCTTTTGGAATAACTATTTGCCTTGTATCACACTTCATAAGTCAAATTAGTACAGGTCCTTAATGAGAGAAGTATTCTTCTGGTCTCTTCTCTTGGAGCTGAATAATAGCTGCAGATGTTACCAAATATGCCATCACAATTAGCATGCTCAGCTGCCTTTGCTATTTAAAAAACAAAAAAAAGGTAAAATTTACCCTCTTGCAAACAGGCTGACATTTAGTGGCGCTAATGCTGTAGCTCTACTTTTTTGCTGGTCTGTCTAACACGTGGCCATTGTCAGCTGCTTTGGAGCATGTAGCTTTGCATTAAAAAAAAAAAATCTCATCTTTGTTTTTCCCCCCCACACCTTTCTGCCTCTCTCTATAACCTTTCCCCATGTCCCTCTGCAATTTCTCTTGAGTTATTGCCTCCCCTCCCACCTTTCCCTGTGTGCTTTCTTTTATCTCCCAGGTGCAGTCAGTTCTAGGGGTCATTCCTTTGCAGATCCTGCCAGTAATCTGGGTCTGGAAGACATTATTAGGAAAGCTTTGATGGGAAACTTTGATGACAAGAGTGAGGAACATGGAGTTGTAATGTCACAGTCCATTGCGGTAGCACCCGGCAGTTCCAGTGCTGCAGTATCAGCAAGTAATGAGACACGTAGGGAAGAAGCCAATCCATCACCAAATTCAGGTGAGTTACTGCAGCTCCTAAATATTTCATGGTCTTAAAAAAAACCAAAACCAATCAACCAAACAAAAAACAATTAGGGTCTTGAACAAATTTGGTGTCATTGAAAATTAGTGTCTTTCCTTGGGAAGTAATAGCGTTTCCATTACTTCTAGTGGTCCTGGCTTTTCAAAATGTGACTTCAGGTGACTTCAGGAGCATTAGCCACTATTTTTTGGGCAGTGACAACACTGATGAAACAGGGAGGAGATAACAGGGTGTATTGGACACCCGAGGCTTCTCAGCGGTTTGAAAATGCAGGTGTTAGTCCATCACTGATGAAGAACACGTGACAGCGGGAACTAGCTTGAACTGAAAACAACTCCCTTCCTAAAAATGGAAATACAACTCCGTTGCGATGAGAACGGGGGTTTTCCAGCACTAGTGTGTTAGGACTGGCCTGTGCAGTCACTAATTGCAGTAATTCAGCAGGCCAGAAGGCACCAGAGCGAAACTCCTCTTTGCTGGTAGATGATTATTTACAAGCACATCTGGTGAAGCCCAGTATAACCCTTTTTCTTGTAAAACCTGTCCCTGCTGTTTCCAGGAGGTGGAGTCAGCAAGCAGAAGCTCATCGGCAAGTCAAATAACAGGAAGTCTAAGTCTCCAATTCCTGGACAGGGATATTTGGGAACCGAAAGACCTTCTTCTGTCTCATCTGTACACTCAGAAGGGGACTACCACAGACAGACTCCAGTGTGGGCCTGGGAAGACAGGCCTTCTTCAACAGGTGAGAAATGGGTTGCTTTCAAACTTAACAAACCAGATGTGCTATTTGTAGAAAAGTCAGGTGTAGACATACTGGGATCTTGGTCAAAAAATTACAGCATGTAAGGATTTTCTGTGATGGAATTCCTGCTGGTTGTCACAACCAAAGCTCATGGGTTTGACTTGGAGAAACTCTCTTTTGTTTTGGTTCAACACAGTTTCCTTACAACCCGTTGACGATGAGGATGCTCAGCAGTACACCGCCAACATCCATCGCGTGTGCCCCACCGGCCATGAGCCAAGCAACCACTCACCAACAGAACAGGATATGGGAGCGAGAGCCTGCACCACTGCTTTCAGCACAATACGAGACTCTGTCTGACAGTGATGACTGAACTATGCAGACTTTTCTTTTGGTTTTTGTTTTGTTTTGTTTTTAATTTGCGGGTCAAAAAAAGAAATCTATTTTTGACTTGTGCCCATAGAGACTTTCCAAGAGAGCAAGGGCCACAATGAAGAATCGATGGAGAGTCCGTTAAATGCCTTCTGCACAGGCCGTGTGTTGGAGGATTGTGATCAAGAAGGTTGACTTACTAAAGATAAATATGTAAAGAGTTTTTAAAAATGTGGACTATTCCTGTTCTACATCTATTTGTAAAGAAAACCATAACGTCTTTAAATCATTCTTCTGTAAATAGAGAGTACTTTTTGCAGTGTTTT
The DNA here is from genome assembly GCA_013400055.1 of Nycticryphes semicollaris. Lineage (NCBI taxonomy): Eukaryota > Metazoa > Chordata > Aves > Charadriiformes > Rostratulidae > Nycticryphes > Nycticryphes semicollaris. The sequence goes on from VXBJ01006172.1 coordinate 858,058, forward strand.
TTCCCTCGCTATAGTATCTGGTGTACTTATGTTCAAATCATTGCCTAAACTTTGGGGGTCATTTTGTAATTTTTTTTTTTTTTAAGCATTTTCTCCAGTGTAGAGTACTCTTCATAACCCTAGCCTCCCTCCCAGCCTCGTCTAACCATAACCCCCACCTCCCAACCAGCCTAGTGTCATTGCCCATTAAATGCCGTGCCTCTTCTCGCAGGCATTGTGCTTTTATATCCCTTTTTTTTTCTCCCTAGACACACTTTCTCAGTGGTGTTCAAGCTCTTGTGAAAAATGTTGATTTTTTTTTTTTTATTTTTTTTTTTTAAGACTGACCCCTTAATAATTCTGTACATTGACCTAGTCCGGTTCGCTGGAATAAGATGATATATTTCTTTGAATTTTAAATTCTGCCACACTGTAAATTTTTTGGTGCAGTTGGTTTTATTTAGCAACAATGCAGAAATGATTATTGCATGGGTATGTAATGGTTCATTTTGAAAAAAGGATAAAAATACAAAAAGAACAGCTTCTGGAGGCATACCTCACTGTTCTGCACACTGGGAATTTTAACTGTGCCCCCAAAGCCTACCTTAGTGTTCTCTGTTTCTGCATTGTAATGCAGTCAGAACAGGCTCCTAATTTTACTGTCCTATTTAACCACAGCAAATGGTTTATCTGAAGAGAGGCTCTGGGCGGGTTGATAAATCCTTTAAGAAGCAAAAACCCCTACATCCCAAGTTTAAATAAACCAAAATGCTTTTATAGAATAATTGAGCAACACACGAGTCAGCTACTTGGCTACTGTTACAAGCAGTTTGAAATAGGTACTTTTTACCTTCCTCCAGTCTGATTTTAAAATCTTAATGTAATAATTATTTTAAAGTCTGCATCCCCATCCCAGTCCCTAGCCCTGTAAGCAAGCTTTTGGTGGAAGTCCTTACAAATGCTTGGCTTAACTCCTAAAGTGTGCAATACTTGTTAGGGTGGGTTTTATTTTTATTTTAATTGTATATGGTACTAGGAGAGTCTCCTTCATCACTCATCTATCAATGCCTGCTATGATGTGGTTGTAGCTCCTGTATGCATACATCTGGTTAGTGGTATCACAGGGTGTCCTCACATCCATCTTCAACAGCATTTATTGTTATTTTTTTTCTGCACTGACCTTGGGGAAGTGAATTTAAATCTCCCGGGGTAGAAGGACTGATTTACAGATAGCACTGATTTGGGGGGTGGCGTGGTCTGTCAGATTCCAAACTGCTTTTGCATCTCATTGATGAACAGAGTCTTTGCCTTGAAGTTATTTTCCAGTCAAGGTATTTTTAATTTAACACTGTATTTGCGATGTGTTGTATGGAAGGTATCATGCAGCTGTGTAACCTTACGCCGTGTAAGCTCCACGTCTTACGGGAGGACAGTAACGGTCCAGTTACAAACAGGAAGAAGTCTGAAGAATAGCAAATTTCCCAATATCGATTATTATCAATAGCAAATTCACTTGGAGTACTTTAGAGGAAAGCCTTTTCCCCCTAAATGTGGGAAACAACAAAAAATAATCCGAAGGACTTCATTTGGACACTTGACGATGTGTTGCAAATACGGAATTATTTTGCTCCTTTTTTTAAACCCTGCATCAGAGTAGCAGAGTTGGCAGTCTTAAATCTCCTTCCAGCCTTTCTCTAAGAAAGATTTATATATATATATATTTTTCCCCCCCCTCACTCTCCCATCCTTTATCCTTCTGGCTTCAAGTGATGTTTTCATCCTGTTTGTAGACCTGTGCTCTTATTTTAACTTTTTTTTTTTGTTCCCACAGCAACATATACTGGAAAACAAGTTGATCTGCCCTTTTTGTAGATTTCAATTTGGAGTGGAGAGCGAAGTTCCATTCTGAAACTTGTTTGTTCTCACTTTTTAGTGTAACAAATACAACGTGAAAGAGGCATGTACAGACAAATGTCTTTGCTAACTGTACAGTAAGTATAGCATGTTCATTGCAAAGCTTCATGTTGTTGCTGCTGCAGCAGCAAGATATCCAAGGTAGGATAGACACTTTCTCCTAAGATACAGCTTGAGTGGCATTTGCACATAAAATGTTGCTGCTTCTTTTTTTGTTTGTTTGTTTGTTAGCTGAGTTTTAACTTCTCCAGTGTAAAAACCTCTCCAGAGCCTAAGTTAGGGTTTACCACAATTCCAGTAAGCTTCAAGTATGGAATTACATCTGACCTGTTTCAAACAGGGAGGTGTTTGTAAATCATGTTTACAAAGTGTAGTTTACTACAGATTTTTAACTGATTTCTGATCAGCGCTTTCACAATGCTTTCATCTTGATATGTTTCGTGATTCTGATATGAAATCATTTAAGACTTGAAAAACCCATGCATCATAGAACTCAACTCTTCTTTTTTTTTTTTT
>VXBJ01006172.1:860482-896062 GCA_013400055.1 Nycticryphes semicollaris
TTTTTTTCCACACAATGTCTTCAGTAGACAGTGACTTCTGGATTCAGACCAATCAATAAAGGGGATCAGTTCTCCATTTGCTTTTCCTGTGTCTCCCTCTTGTTTTGCAGCATCAAGCTATGTTCGTGAGAACAGGCAAAACACTTCCCTTAGGGGGTGCTGCAGGGTTCCCCATTAGCACTGCTGGAGTGTTGTAAGGTCAGCCACTTAAAACCCAGAACTTTCAAGGGGCTCTAATGTGTTAGAGCCCTTCTGTTAGGGACACACTTGTACTAACAGCCCTATTTTCACTTCCTCGCCTGCTGAGAACAAAGCTCTCTGCGTGACTTCAGTTTTTCCAGCTTCAGTGAACATCTGCTCTAGAAAATCTGTGTGTCTCTTCTTAGGTCAAAGTTAAGCAGAGCTGAAGCCACTAATGCTACTGTAAGTAAACTAATAATGATACAATTAGCATTAAGGGTTTGTACCAACCAGCTGAAGCTCATACAAACGAGAGGTTAAAATAATGCTCAGTTAGTGATGGAACTGCAGCTAGTTCTACTCTCCTGACTAAGTAGGGATTTCATAACTTCTGGTTTAATTCTGCTTTGTCTTAAGCATTAGGCTTCCCTGCAGGGCAGAACTGAAGAATTCTGTTGTATAAACAGGCTGTTCACACAAAGGGATGTAGCTCACAAACCTGATAGTCCGTACATACCCTCTTTTCCAACAGAAAGCCTCAGCATTCTAGCACGGCCCTGTCCAAGGAAGGAGGACACCTTTGGCACCTCACGTGCTCCTGACGGGGGTAAGGTGGCTGAGCATTTTATTTCTGGTAACAGCCTCACCCCTGGTCTGAGAGGGCACGTTCTATCTTTGGATGCTGAATGCTTTGAAAAAAACCAAACCACTTGATCTTCAGGCAACCTGTTTGAAAAGGACACGGAGCCGCAGCTCTGTCATAGTATGGGTATAGTCTTGGGACATGCTGTGTTGGAGTTACCAGGTACTGAACTGTAGCGCTGGCACCCCATACACCCCGTTGTGCTACCCAGTGTGTAAAGGGCAAGGTAGTTCCTGCATCTTCTCCTTTTCATGACTTAGCTTTAGTACAGCCATGTTTTGAATGAGAGAACTTCTGTGTACAGTCAGGAGTAGCGAATGACTACTCCTTGACTGAACTGCAAAGTACTAATCTCAAGCTAGACTTGCTCTTTGCTGGCAGTCAAGACAAGGTTAAATCACTCTCCAACCATAGACCACACCACATTTTACACCGTTAAAATTTCACAACTTTATTTTGGGCTAAGCTGTTAGGCAATAGCAGCCCTTCTCATTAAGCAGTTCTTAAAATCCTCATTGCTGTTCTCCTGGAGAATTACATGAGACTAGTCCCAGGCTGTTATCCTGATCAACCCTTGCTGCTATCGGCCACCTCGAGGTTGGCCTTCATGGCCAAACTTACTTGGAGCCCTTTTTCCTCTTGGCCAGCTCAGCTAGTTCTTCCTGGATATGCTGGACAGATGCAACATCTCCCTTCTCTCGTGCCTGCTTGAGAGCTTCTTTATACACTTGTTTTGCTTGCAGAAAGTCTTCTGTAGCAAAAAGAAAAAGTGGCATGGGTATCTGCATCTCCCCCCTCCTGAGGCAGACCCACATGCAAAGGACAACCAAGGACTACTTGGAACACACCAGAACCTAGCAAACTTCAGAAAACATCCAGCATACAGTGCCAACTAGGAGAAGAGCAATGATGATGGGACAAGGTGCATCAAGATCTTATAGAAACAAGTCTCAAGCATATCTTCTCTCATTTTGGAACCAGTTACTGTACAACACAAGGGAAACAAGATCCCCTGGCAACCTTTTGAGTCAGATGAACCAGAACTGCAGTTCAATCCTACAACACAGGCACCTACAGTCGGCACGAGCGCAGTGACACAGCCTGGAGGTTTAATTACCCACCTTTGTGCATCAGAATGGCTGCCAGGTTATTCAGCACCATGTGCTCCTCAGGGTGCTGAGTCTCCTTTGCCAGCTCCGCTGCCCTCTTCACGTAGGAGTACGCCTCGTCGTAGTGTCCCTGCGCATCCAGTACAGTTGCCAAGTCATTCATAAGCACCACAGTCTGCACCAGGACAGAAAAGGAAGTCTCAGAGCAAGACTTGTGTAGCAGTCTGGGGCAGCAGAAGCACCACGTTCATACCCCTTGTCATGTTACTAAAAGTAGTATTTTCCTGAGAAGCTTTTAGTAAGAAAGTGTCTTACATAGGAGCACGCTGCATGCTCATTCTTTCTGACAGGAAAACGGAACCAGATTTAGTGCTGTGTGTGTTTGATGCCAGTAAAGCTGCTCTTAAGGCTGCCTTGTTCCCTGGGAGATTAGCCTTTCCTTCCCTCGTAGTCCCAACTACCATTGTACACGTTACCTGTGGATGAGTCTCTCCCTGAACGTCATTTGATATCTGCAGAGCCTTCTCGTACATTTTTTGGGCCACTGGGAGCTGGTTAATGTCAAAGAGATAGCGAGCATAGGAGTCTAGGCTCATCCCAAGCAAGAGGCGAGTGTTGGCCTTTTCTTCAGCTGCAAACAGAGAGGAGTGGAAGTGACCTGTTCTACTACAGCAGGAAACTCATGCTGCATGGAGACAGTGGATGGACATGAAGATATTGCTTGGGCAATATGGAAAGTAACATCGAGGGCAAGGAAATGGGGAAAAGATACTGAGAGAAGCCTTTAGCAGACAAGACAAGTCTCACCTGACAAGACATCCTCAGGCAAGTCCTTTTGCTTGTCAATCTTCTCCTCTAAGGTCAGGATGCAGAACTCGTAGCCAGCCAGGGCTAATTTGTGCCTGCAACGTAAAACAACTCAGCCAAGTAAGATTCCTTCATACCTGAAAGGATGGATGTGAACACCTTCAATCTGTCATTCTAGAGGGCCTGTACGACCTTTGCCCCTCGCCTGTTTTGCCCTTGACCAGAACGTTCTTGCCCTCAGAGCTCTCTTGGTAATGGCCCTTCTCTTGACCCATGGGCAAAGAGATCCAAGGGGTAGAGAGGGCCAACCTCTCCCCATATAAGGCCAGCTAAGGCAACCCATGCTGGTGCCTCACTGAAAATGAAGCTTCAAGTTACCAGCCACGAGCTGCATTCAAAAGCCACCTCTCCTGTGAGGTGTGGATTTAAGACTAAAGAGCGACATCCTTTATGACTGCTTCTGCCCCGAGCTGGGCAGTCACTGTGCTACATGACAGTGGACACGCAAATATCACACCACTTGGAACCTCTACACTGATGGTATCTTGGCACACCAAAGCTTCCTCAGGCCCTCTAAAGGGGGGGAAAAAAAGCCTCTTTCTTCACTGCCACTGTGAAGTGAGATTAAAGCAAAAGATGCCTTTAGCAGGGAACTCACTGTTTCTGAGCAGCGTAGATACTGGCCAGCTTGAGGGACATCTCAAGGATCGCATTGTCATCCTGCCAGGAGGACACACATTGCAACTGTCATTCTTCTTGCATCTCCCCAGTAGAAATATTACTTTGCCAAAGAACAAGTTTAGACCTTGAAAATGCCCATCCCCTTAAAGGAAGTTGTTGAGAAGCCAACAAGCTCAGCACTACTATTGCTGGTTTCCAGTAGGAGGTACTACAGCACAAGAAATAGACCAAAGACTTGTCAATGCTCCCCCCTGAAAGCCTTTACCAGAACATACCTCCTTCGTGTCCCCTGCAAGCAAATAGCTCATGCTTGCTTTGTAGAGCTTTTCTGCCTGAAATAAGAATTTTGAAGAGAACACTGAAAAACAATGGCAGTTAAAACATAAGGCCTCTACCCTTTTTGGAGGCAGACTGGGAGAAACCTGTCTCGTAACTGTGGCATTTACATCATAAGACAAGCAATGAAAGGTTAACTGGAGCCCCACGGTACTGCCAACCACTGTGTCCTTTCGGTTTCTACTTTAGGACTGCCACACCAGCTGTGAGTTTACCACATCTGTATGCTGTGAGGGCTTTCCCAGACTCTCCTTAGAACCGTTATCTAAATGTTCCACTGTGACATTTGACAGTAAGAACCATTCCTTCCCTTGCACCACGTTGGATCCCAACATTTAACTGTGAAAGCATCTTTTTTTTAGCAGCATGTGCTCCGCAGGACTGCAGTCCCACAGCAAATTGTTCTGCTTTATACAGGGAGATCTCTGCCTCACAGCTCTCAGCTTGTCACAACATGTTGCACCTTTATGATCTTGCACAAGATGCAGCCTTGTAAAATTCAGAGGGGAAAACAAACTCACATTTTCCAGCTGTCCCTGCATGAAGGCCACGTTTGCCATCTGGAAGAGACAGACAGTGCTGAAGCTCCACAGTGGCTGCTCTTCCTGCTGCCTACAGCCCCAGCACAAGGCACTACACCCCCCCCATATGGGAACTGGAGCCCCACAGCATGGAACAGACCCACATGGGACAGCCCGGAGCAGGAGGTACTGTGCTGTACCTCTGTACACCTACCATGCTGTAGGTGTAGATGATGGCTTTCCTGTTATCCGACTGGTGCGACAGCCGCAGGGCCTGGTGCAGGACCCTCTCGGCCTCCCCCAGCTCGCCCTTCATGACGCTGAGCTGTGGAGAGAAGGGGAAGGCGAGGAGCAGTTCAGTCACCAGGCCCCGAGCTGAGATACCGCCATGCCCGCGGCCCCGGCAGGGGACGCCGCCTCACCTTGGCTCTCTTCAGCAGCTGGATAATGGCGTCCTCGCCGTCCTCCTCGGCGTCCTTGGGGAAGAGGGAGAGGGCTGCGGGGCGAAGGTGACCACCGCCCGCGCCGCCATGCCCTGGCCCGCGACCCCGCGTCCCGCCTCACCTCCAAGCGAGCAAATGACACCCTGGACGGGACGGGCCCACCGCCGCCGCCCGGACCCCGTGCTGCTGCCGCCGCCGCCTTCCTCCTGTCCCCCACGGGCCCTGCCGTGCCAGGCGGTGCGGGGCGGCGGGAACCCCGCGGGGCAGCGCCGGGCGGCCAAGCGGCACAGGGCCCGCGCCAGCCCCGCCGCCAGCATCCTCCTGTGCGGGGCCCTTTAAGAGCTCGCCCTCGCCACGTGATGCGGGAGCGTGCGTCACCTGGGGCAAAGGGCGCCTGTTGTTATGGAGACGCGCCCTCACGGCTGCAGGTAGGTAGGCCCGGTCCCGGCCCCAGGGTCACCGTCCCAGGACCGGCGGCTCTAAATAGCTCCGGCGCGGCTCCGCCGTGCCGGGGGAGTCCCCAGGGTCCGCAGCAGGGAGCAGCCGACGGTCCTTCCCTCAGGGATCCCTAGTGCTGGTCGTAGGCCCCGGGTCAACCAGGCCGCGTTGCCGCGGGGGAGCTCTGCGGCCTCCTCTGCCTCCACTTGGGCCAGGGCCGGGATGCTCCAGGTCGGAGCCTTCTCCTGGTGCTGGCTGTATCGCCTCCTCTGCCCTTCTATGGGATCTGTTTATTCGTGGGGGTATCTGAGAGACACCCGTGTGTTACTGAGAAACGCTTTGTTCCGAGAAAGTGTAAAAAACACTTCAAAAGCAGCTCAAAAGGTGCTGAGGATGCTGTTTGCTTGGCCCCCTTTTGCAGGGTTGAGATAGAGTACTGCCCAGATAAACTGTCCTGGATTATAGTATCTGCGGTGACTTTAATGATTTCCTACTGTTTCCTTTTCTCTTCTGTCTTGCATCCAGTCACAAGGCCAGTGCCAATGGGATGAACAGTACCTTGCCAGCAGTGGCAGAAGAGCTTTTGAAAGAGATCAAAAAGGCTTATCAGGAGACCTCGCAGGGTACGTAAAGAAAAACAGAACCATTCCAGCAGGCGGTGGGCCGGTAATGCAGGCACTGTCAAACTGTCCGGTGGCAACAAGGGCTGTCAGCCTCTCCTTGCTTGCATCTTCTGCAGGGTCTGTCACATAAGGGGTACCCTTCACTTCCAGAAGTAGCAAAGGAAGATGTTGATGTCACATGTCTTTTCTTTACATTTAGGGTATTATAAAAGTAAGTATATTTGGGCTTCCACATTTCTTTTTAAAATGAATCCCTGTTTCTGAATGTCTATTTAATTGCTGTACGTGAAACAACCTGTCGGGACACAAGGGGGTGTGAAGCACTGGTAACGAGGAACAACCCCCTTCTAAAAGTCAGGCCCTTCCAAAAATTAGATCAGGTTGGACACTTTTTTGAATGTGGGACCTAAGGCAATGCTGCTTGCTTAGAGCTTGTAGTGGGAGTGGATCCTGTTCAGGGATGGTCATATATATGTAGGCATTTTGTTGTGTCTACTGTACTGCTGTTCTTATAGACTCACTAATTTCAAAACTAGAGTTGAAAGGGAAATACTTCATAAAAACAATCGTCTTTTGTGACTGACCAGCAGAGGGTGGGGTGTTAGCAATCCCAGGGCAAAGAACAACTTTCCCATTGCCTGAATGAAGCAAGCATAAGCCAACAGTTAAATCTGGGCCAATTCTAGCAGCTAGTTAAGAGCAACCACCTTCATTGCGCTCTGGATTACTAATATAGTTCTATAATCTGTGCTGAAAGAATATTACTGTTTGTGTTTACTTGATAAGTAGTGCAGAATGGTTCTTCCTAATTGTCTATGGTTCTTCCTAATGAAAGTGTCTATTTAAGGAATATTTTGACTGCATTAACCCCAAACAAATAAGCATTCAGAGAAGTCTGTTTGAGCACTACATTTGAGTGGAGACTGGACAGAGACTTAATGTCTAAACTGTGAGAGTGACCACATTAACAGCTTTTTGGCGCAGTTGCAGTGTGGCTCCTGTCAGGTTAGAGTAGATCCAAAATCTACATGTGGCTTTTAAAAAGAGCTTTATAAATCCTGTTGTAAGATATATTTCTCTTTAAAGCACCAAAATAGCACTAAGACATACACTGAGACATAACTATAGAAACAAAGTGATTGATTGCTTTGGATAATTAAATTAGAAAAAAGTTGGAAAAGTCAAACCAACAGCATAAATCACAGAAAATATTTGGATTGTTGGAGCAAAGAATTTTAAAGTAAAAAGTCCTTCCAGTGGAATACAGAGATGTGGTACACTGTGTCCCATTAATGATAACAAAAAGATCAGATTGATGACCAGAGCGTAAATTGTTAGCTGCAATAAAGACTAATTTTCTAAAGTGTAACTTTCTACCTTAATAAGAAATTCTAATAACTGAAGACATGATGTTTCCATGTGCTGTATTAAAAGCTATAAACTAGTGGCGCCCTGCAAGACTATGCTGGGAAAAGAATAACATTTTTAAAGTTTTGATGCCAGAGTTCTCAGCTCATGCCAAGAGTGTTTCACGGAAACCAATATATATATTTTTAAACAACTTCTTAAAGAGGCAGAGTAAGATGTTGAGGTCGCATCCCTTTTCTTGCATGCTTTTAAAAGGAGGATATTATAAAAATATTTGGACTTCTGCATTTCTTTTTAAAATTAATCCCTGTGGTTCTGAATGTACATGCAATTGCTGTACTTGCTAAGTGCTTTAGCACTACCATAGCTGATCGTTCTGCTGCTGCTTCTTGCTTTTTGGTGGCTGGAGGGGATGGCTAGAGCACTGCAGTCCTGAGTGGCCTCTAGGAGTATGTTAGGGAGACACTAGCTCTCCTGTGATGTTAATGTCTCTCGCAGTGGGAAAGTTTAGCAAAATCATGCTTCATTTTCTTTTTCTTGCAGTCCCCGATGACCTGCTGCTGGGGTAAGTAGCTTTTGCTTCAGTTCTTGTCCCAGGCGTCCTGCTAAAGGACAGCTGATAATCTACTCTCTTCATAATACTGCTTTTTTTTTTTTATCCTGTGTTTGACCAGTACATGTTTCTCATGCAGAGTTGCCGTGTGTGTTTTCTGGTAGTGGAAATGAAGGTCCAAAGAGACAATGTCAAGTGTTTTTCCAAAGATTCATGAAATTATCTCTGTATTGCTGAATCTCCCGTGATGACTTGCTTTAATTTGGGTGCATTAAACATGTGAAAACCCAGAATGTTTAACCTGAACTCTGAGTCCGCCCTTATATCTGGAATGAGTTTTCTGTGAGAGTGGACTGTGTTTCAGAGTGATTCATGCCACTGGAGCATGAATCCAGCATTCGTATCATTGTGAGCACAGCAGCATCCTGAGATTTCTTCTGTTTGAGTCATGGGCACGCGTGATAGAAAGGGAGAAGTGAACATATCATCTCTCTGCCCAAGGGAATTGTTAACTTGAAGGTTAGTTCTCTTCTGTTTAGAAGAAGTTTCAGGTCAGCTTCATCGTCCTCGCTTGGATTGAAGCTTCTGAATATTTCAGCCATTCATAATCCATTCTCCTAAGAGATCCAAGTTCCACAACTTCTCCAGCCCTCACTGACTGGTGTTGAAGGCAGAAAGACAGCATCACAGTGAGAAAGGCTTTTCAGATTCAGCTTTATGTTCCTGCCTGCCTGTAACTTAGCCAGGAGAGGAAATTACCAGGAACCCTTCAGGCCTTAATGTCTTTGAGTTTAAAGTTATCCAACCTAACACTTGTGAAAGGTATGGATGCTGGCTCCCTCTTCTGGGACCGCAATGGCCTTTGAAGGGTGGGATTATATTTGACAAGTCTCGTAACTTTTTGTTTCCTTCTTGTCATAAAAGTAAAGAAGAGGAGAGAAATTCCCTTGTTGAGTTTAATAACAGTTGGGTGGTAACTCTTGGCAGTCAGATTTTCATCAATTCCCTGTGACCAGCAGCTCAGAAGTATTCTGATTTAATTTCTGAATTCCTTCCAAATCTCTGAAGTCCTTCAATTTCCTCTGGGCACTCCCCTTACCTATTTCCTGTTAGACTGATCAAATGATATACATGAAAAAAGAATTCCCCAAATTTGAAAGAGTTACTGAAACTCATTAAAGTCAGCCCCCTTATAGACCCAAACCTAATCATTAAGGAATGTCTTACGTTGAGTGTTCCTCCACCCACCTCCTCTCAGTCCTCAGATGAAGCCAGTCTTATTGCCTTGAGTTTGTGTAACTGAAGTTTTGGTCTTCCTGGAATAAGTCTGTCTGCTTGGCTTGTTATCAATGAGATTGACTCAGGTCAGCCATGCTGCTAAGACGCCAGGACTCTGCCTTGGCTCTTTGTGTCTTCACTGGACTTGGAACTGTTCCTCTGCTTTCTCTTGTTCTCCCACTCATGTTTTGTACTATCTTTTCATCACTGCTGATTTTCTTCTTGTTTATCCTTACAACTAACGTAGACTACACAGATTTTTCTCAGTGAGTAAAAGGTCTGTAAAGTGAACTGAGTTGCCCTCAGCTCTTTGGAACGCATTCAGAGCAGCTGGATATACAGGTCTAGAATAACTTTTAAGCCTATGAGCTGCCTGGACAATAGGCTAAAGGTACAAATGTCCATGTTTGACATACAGCTTAATATATACCCTTGCATGGGATAAAACAGGAGATTAAACTCTCCCTGCAGGGGTGTGCAGACAATGGGTATGTAGATAGAAAATACTGTGCCTTCAGGACTCGCAGCTCTTTATTGTTCCACCTCCTGGTGTGGAATTTTACAGCACCAAGCACAGCAGAGGCCAGACACCAGCTTGTGTCCCCCATGGTGCTGCCTCACGGTGCTGAGGCCAAGGAGAGTTGTGTAAAGTTGCAGGGAGCACACGTGTACCTGAGCAAACCTGGCTAACCTCACCTTTACCCCCTTCCAGGCATCCCTAAATGCTGTGCACTGGTGTGTCCCTGCGTGGTGATGGGTCCTGCTTGGAAGGAAAGGAAAGGAAAAGGGTTTTTAGGGAGGGTGGAGTGACATCAGGCATGTGTTGTCCCTGGGTGTTTATCTGGAATAAATTTGCTGCGCCTGAGGCTACTGCTATCCAGTGGCTCCATGTGTAGTGGAGTGTCTTAAGTATTTCCTTGATGGTCTTTAGCTTCCTACTGATGCAGTTTGGTGGGTAGATAAAGAATAATTTATACCTCAGTTGTGACTGCAATAGAGGAGATGTGATCATTACAAAATGACTCATTCATTCTCCAGGGTTTAAAGCAGTTTCTCTGGGGTGAGGAAGGAGCTCTGCTGCTGCGTTTCCTGTTGCTCAAGGAGCTGTGTATCATTGCTGCTCTCTCATTGCTCCAAGACATGATGTGTGGGCCATGGCTGGAGGTGGGATTTGAGACCTAACTGATCAATAATCTGATCCAGGGCAACTCATCCAGGACAGCCTGTATGTACAATTAAGGTGTCCCTTAATTGCACAGTCCCTGGGCTGTGCGTGTGACACTGCCTGTTGCCTGTAGCCTTTGCTGGATCCCCAGGTCTGTGCATCCTCCAGGATTTCCTTCCGGCATCTTCTCTTTGCCTGCATGTCTTCCTTTTGTTGCCAGAGGAGCAGTTTCCTGTGAAGAAGAACGAGGGTATTTAGGGTGTTGGGCAGAAGCAAAGCCTCCGGCTTTAGAGTCTGGATTCACCCATAAATTGGTTGTGTGCCAGTGCTCTGGCACTAAAAAAAAATATCTCACTTCTGTGTCTCTCATGCACTTTGTCTCATTTTAGTTCAGGACAGGAACCACTTCATGTCCTGTTTGTGCAGCAGGCAGCCAGGATAGTGTTTGGGTCATAGTGCTGAAAAAGAAACACATAAGATGTCATGTCCTGTGTAAGAAAAAAAAGTCTTAAAAATGCCTTGTAATAAAATCTGATTGGGATTTTACAAAGAAATCTGGGACTATTTGGGCAGGCTGGAAATTTGGAAGTTGTCTTAAGAATGTCAAAACCCAGCTGTGAACAGGCAGCAGAGTAGAGGCTGTCCTGATGGACTGAGTCCTGGGATTCTCTCAGAGGGACAGGGCAGGGATTGGTGGTCACTTGGTGGAAGCTGGCAAAGCTGAGAATGACAAATGCATTTCATTGCTTGGTAGCCTAATTAAAGGAACTGGAACTGGTGGAATTTTGACAGGCAGTGGGAGCCTTTGGCAACAGGCCTTCTGGACTCCATAGGGGTAAATCCCATAGATTAAAGCTAAACGGGGTGGTCTCCTTTTGTGATGTGACCTAACTAGAGATATGTTCTTTTTCAGGCTGAAGTTCATATTTGGCCCATCTGCTGTCCCAGCTTTGGATTTGGTGGATCAGCGTTCTGTCACCCGAGTCAGGTCCCCCAATGGAAGGACTGCCTACCAGGTACACACGGCTCTTCTCCTCTACAGTCTTACTTTCCAATGGTTTCCAGTTGACATGTGAGCCAATATTTGCCTAGCTTGCAGAACGTGGAAGGGCACTTGGATAAACATGAAGAGAACATCAGCGTTTTACAAACTCTTCAGGTGATACTAGAGAGCAGTAGCCACAGACTAGAATTAGAACAGCATGGTTCCCTACCGTTTTCTTTGTGGCTCTCAACCAGTCGAAGACAATTTCTTACGTGTTTGTGGATATCACTGTCAGAATGAGGTTTTCCAGGGATTGCTAATTTTGCTTTATTACTTCCATCCAGCAAAGGCAGTTCTTCCTCTTGACAAACTGTACCCAATGGACTGTTATCTGCCATCACTGCATTTCTTTCCCTGTTGCACTCCAAATTCTCTGTGTCCTGAACACTCTTGACCTCTGCTTGGCAGTAGTATCCTTGCTGCCTGGGAGGAAGCAACACAGGCCAAGTCTGTGGGTTTCATTCTGGCTCATTGTAGCCAAGTCTGTGAATCACAGAAACATCTTCATAAAATGACGTTTTAGGGAGTAGAGCTCAACTCAGCCCTAAAGATTGAACTTCTCTCACAGCACAAGGGTCGGAGATGAAGCTGAGGTGCTTTAGGTGAAGAGAGGAGCTATTGGCACTTCTTTCTGACTTTTTTTTGTTCTGTGGTATGGATAACTCCTTGCTTTACTGTACCAGAGCACCAGTGGCATCTCTGCTGGGGACAGTCTGTCTGTTCTGTGAGCTGTTGGCCATCTGCATCCAGTCCATGGGGTCAGAGTCAGAGAGACGCTGTGTGCTGTGCCCTGGCTAAGGCTGCATAAGCAATGGGACCTTGTGCCCATAAGATTTTGGTGAAGAAGCACCCAATTCCTTCTACTTAGCGCTACTAACCCCCTCAGATAGCACAGCCCTTTCCACTGCTGAACCTGGTGCTGTGTTTTTCACACGCCAGAGGAGAGGGAATCTGTTCACTGTTTCAGCCAAGAGGAACATTTCCAAATATCCTCCCTGGAAAGGCCCTTCTCTCCTTCACTGGAGGTGCTGAGATGCTCTGGGGTCATCTAGGGTAAGAGGAGAGCTGTGACTCCAGGCCTGGGTAACAACACAATTGTTTTTCACACGTTTGGAGCTTGCGTTCCTTGGTTTGTGTGTGGAGTCTTTGTCACTTCTGGGACTGATCACCAGGAGTTAAAGTAGGACAAGCACAAGCTTCAGCGCTCTTTGGAGCTGATGGGTATGATGTGAGCGGCCCCCCTGGGTCACCCGGCCTCAGTTCCTGTGTCCTCCCAGCTGACAGGCAGCCTACAGGAAACAGTCCCTGCCTTGCAGGTGTGTGTGTGTGCTCCTGAGCAGCATTCTTCTTCAGTGAAGCTTGATTGCTGATTAAGGCCGTGCTGGTGAGTTCATTAACTGAGGAATCTGAAGAGATATTTTCTCTGGGGGGGTGAGGCTAATCCCATTGTGAAATTCTTCCTCAGCACAGCTGTCTGAGAGGCAGAAACAACGAGCAGAGCCTCCCCTGAGACTGCTGGCTGGAGCAGTGACAGGAGCACAGAAACCAAAACACTGAGTGGGACGCTGGACTCAAGAGTAGCTGAGTAGTGTCACTGGCTCTTCATTCATGTGCGTGGTGTAGACACGCATCCCACCTGGGTGCACTTCTCCCTCAGCAGAGAAGTGTGCCCAGTGCAGTGGGGAAGGGGGAGCATCCATGGCTGCCTGGGCAGGCACACAGTCATCCTTTTCACTTATACCCCAGAAAGTCAGCTCTGCCCTTTGTGGTGGAGCTGGAATGTGAAGTGGTGCTTTCACTTCCAGCTGGATCTGCAGAACTGTTCTCATTGAGGCCGTGAGGCTGGTCCTGTTGTGAAACTCCAAAACTCCGGTCATCGTAGCCAAATCTGAAATGTTGATACTTCACAGGCTAAAATGCTGTTTGCATTCTGTATCACCCAGCACATCTGAGGTACTGCTTCAGGGGGAAATGGCTCTGCTCAGACAGGCCCTAGGACTGCAGCGTGTAGCGTGGGCAGCTCTTGCCCTCAGGAACTGAGATGGGAGGAGAAAGAGCCCTCAGTCAAGTGAAAGCTGTGATTTGTCTTTTAATGCCTGGGCACTAATGCCCTTGCTAATTAATAGAAGAGTCGCATCGATGGGGTATTCAAGGACTGATGTTACCTCGAAGTTGTTAATCATCCCAGGAGAGCTTCCTTAATACCTGTCTACGCTGCAGACTAAAGCCAACCCTTCTAACTCCAGGCTGGGGATAAATAGATCTTACCTGCTGCAGAGGTGGTGGGTGCTGGCTGATGGTGGAGCCGCGCTGGGTTTGGCAGAAGTGTAAAGTGGTGAGCAGGCGGCAGTTGGGGCACCTATTAGCTACGCCTGAGTTGCAGAAATGCTGTGAGCTGTGGGAGTGAAGCCAGTTAGCAGGGAGAGAGGCCTCCTGCCAACTGTCACTTGTATTGCTCACATCCTGCACTTTTATTGAATTCTTCTTTTTTATTTTTATGTCTTTTTTTTAATGAATTTCCTAGAACTGTATGGCAGCCTGCCCCACCGTGAAGGAGTTGAGCATCAGGTCCTGGCACACACTGTGGTGCTGCCTAGCTGTGTGCTGGTGGCAGCAGGAACTGCTGTGGTGCCACACTTGGCCCTCCTGCATCCCCACACGCTGGCAGGGACACCGCCACCGAGTTGATTTTCCCTTGCTGTGCAGCCAGCAGGAGCTTGGAGATGGGGGCAGTGGAAGGAAATCTCACAAAGTCTCAGGGCCAGGAGAGCACCCCAGTGCCTGGCTTGGCTGCAGCTGGCCAGAAAGAGAGGCACCTTTTTCTCTTGGTCTTTGGGTTTTAGATTCTGCCTTATTAGGCAGCTGCGTTATTGCCATCTAGGTCAGGACAAGGGAACACTAAGCTCAGCCCAAATCTGGCAGTGTCTGTGTCTTCCCCCCCCCCTCCTCAAAGGAAAACACTTCTGAAGGAAAGGCACCATCGGAATACTTCATCTTGGAAAAAAACAATCAAAGGGGCTACAGAAAAACAAACTTATCACAAGTGAAACAAACTCAGCCTGGAGTATAAGGAGGGCCGAGGGTAAAGGCCAGACTGAAAAAAAAGGCTGGTTTACCCTGAAGTGGAAATGTGAGTTTTGTGTCCTGAATCTGCTGGGAGTAAAGGGGATTAGGAGGCACAGGCACTTCTGTGGGAGAGCTTACACTTGTGGACATTACCTGTGAGGCAAGGGGTGCAGAGAGAAGAGCTCCCCTTGCAAGTGCAGCTCTGGACAAGGAGGGATAATGTTCCTCTGGAGTGACTTAGGAGGGCCAGGGGCATCCTGGAGGGCAGCAGCTCTTCTTTTTTTCACTTTTTTGTGTTTATCTTTGGGTGTAGGTGAATGTGTGTCCCAAACCCAAGCAGAACCTAAAGCCTGGTGTGGGAGAGGATCATGGTGTGCCATCAGAGCCCAGGGGCTTGTGCGCAGAGGAGAGTGCTCCTGGTAGATTGCACCCCTCTAAGTCCANTTGATGTCACTGTGGCAGATACGAGACACAGCATAGCAAATACTCTGTTGTAATTGAGTTTTGGCCATGGGGTGCACTCAGTTTAGGCCTCAGAGCCATTAGGGAAGTCCATGTTTTTGAGCACAGGTTTCTGCTTATGGTGTGAAAGTGTGTTCTGCTCCCACAGACTCTTCCCTTGCGATAAGAGAGGGCAGAGCAGTTGGCTCTTAAAGCACCTTTCTAAAAGCTACTTTCTAGTCTTGAAGACAGTAGAAGAGAAGGCCATAGGTTAGCTTTTCTATACTGTGCAGTCAGCCCAAGCACCTCACAGTTTGCCCATCAGCTTCCCTTCCGTGGTGCAGGGGCAATATGCCTCAGTACCAGCCTTACAGAGCAGCAGCATGTGGGAAAAGGAGGCAGTGCTGTTCCCAAAGCAGAGGTGGAGCAGGGAGGCTTCTTCTCTGGAGACTTCAGCTTTGTTTATTCAGACAAAACTGGATTCTGGGAGCTGCAGCTGGTTTTGGAAGCAGAACAGCAAGAGCTTTTGCAGGCTTCAGCCACTGAAGCTGGCTTAGAAGAGGCCTCACTGCGAGTGCTCACTGCTGCTCCCCTCCCATCCCCAGGTCCGGAGTAGCCCTGGGTTCACAAATGGCCTTTCTTTGACAAGAGAGTCTTTGCCATTCTGGGGGCAGAGCTTGCTGGATGGGCTGGCAGCTTGCTCTGCTGCCAGCTTTGGGAGATCAGTGGAGGAGGCTTTGTGCTCCTGCCCTTTTCCTGATCTCCCCGCAGCGGGCAGGTCACTGGAGCTGAGGTCTGCTGCGAGCCCGGCTGTGCCTGGAGCAACGTTTCCTCACCAGCAGGGAGAGAATTGTGTAGAGACCGTGAGAAAGCTGAGGAGCTTCGAGTGTAGATGAGTTAGTGCAGTGTTTGGGGACACTTTTGTGTGGTGACACCTGCTCGCCCGTTGCACACTGTGCACATTGTGGAGAGGACTTCGGGCCAGAAACAGGCTGAGAGTTAGAGGAGTTAAATGTGAATGATGTCTCTGACTCCTGCTTCCTCCAACTGCCTTTGTTTCAGGTCCTTGGGAGTTCGGGCAAACTCTACACCTGCTACAGCTCCTGCCATTTCTGCACGTGTCCTGCTTTTGGTTTCACTGTATTGCAGAAGAGCGAGAGCCTTCTGGTAAGTTGTCTGCCTTAACGTGGAACTGGGACAGGGAGCAGGGGAGAAGGCTGTGCCCTGCTCCTCGGACCTGAGCAGCCTCAAGTTTCCAAGGAAGCAAACGCAGGAGCGTTGGCTTGGCTGTGCCTGACCCACTGCATAATCTGGCCTCTGGGAGTCATGGTATTTGGGTGGAACTAGGCCTGAGGAGGGCTGGGGAGAGGGGGAGGGCTTTTGTTCTTAATTATGCATTACTGTTCTGGCTTTCAAGACGTGATCTCTTGGAAGAAGGGCTATTGCTGCTAATGGGGCTACCACAAGGAGTCTGGCTGATGAAGTGGTGCAGTTCACCCAGTGCCAGTACGGAAGGGCTCAGGGTAACTAACTGGTCTGCAAGTGTCCACTGGTGTAGCCCACCATCCCTCCCCCATGGGAAGCCCATCTCTTCCAAGAGCTCTGCAAACTGGGCCTGAAACTCTTGGTTTTGAGAGGCATGGGGGCTGCCAGACCGTATCAAGCCTCCTTATAATCTGGATCCACCTTCCCCTGCACACGTGTGGGGAGGGCATCAGGAGCCAGAAACACTTTGCTGTGTGTCAGGTCCCTGTCTCACGTTATCCTGGTGGCAGAACTGCCCTGGGGCCACTGGAGCAGCAGCCTGTGCCAGGGCTTGGTGTGCCAAGAGGGAACCATGTTCCCGGGAAGGGTGAGCACTTCGTTAGTACCCATTCTGGCCAGGATGGATTTTTGTGGCTTTTTGTGGCTTCCAGATAGAGCATGACATTCCTGTGTTGCTCCTGCTGTTAACTTGGCTGCGCTGTTATTTGCAGTGCAAACATATACTCGCCGTCTACCTCAGTCAGGCCCTGGGAGCCTGCCAGGAACTAACTGTCTCTGAGGAGCAGCTCACGAACATCTTACTGGCTGAGGAAGAGGATGAAGGATGAAGGACTTGGATCACATGTGGATGTGCTCTCTGTGTGCCCTGGGGAGCTNCAATTGGGGAAACACCCCCAGCAGGTGGGGCTTCCACAGTCAATGTCTGACCTGGAAAGGAAATACAACGTGATCACCAGCACAACCCAGGTTTGCAACGGAGGGTGAGTGCACTCAGTCTCCCCGGTCAGGTTATTCCTCTAGGAGGCACTATGTTAATTACAAAAATAATAATAATAATTAAAAAAAAANGCTCTGCCTGTGCGTTGACTGACCCCACCGCCCTTCCAGCGCCTGCACGGCTCTGTGGAGCTGGCCTTTGACGGGGTGACACTGTGGTGGCTTTTTGCTACTGGCTGCTCCAAGCAGTTTCTGATTCATCACTGGCAAAAGGACTAGGGCAGGGACCCCTCAGCACCTCGAGACTGATGACAGGTCTGTGCTCCCACTGTGCTTACTGTAAGACGAGCTCCTTGGAAGCGCCACCCTGGCTGCTGCGCTTTTAAATCGACCCATTTCAGACTAATTGACCACCCCACGTGGGCAGAGAGGGCAAGGCTTGTCCACACCAGACCCACGCCACTGAGCTGGGCACCAGCTCCTTCAGCCCGGGCTCTGCGATCGGGCTCCTCCTCCGGTACAGCGTTGGCCTCTTGTGATACACCACGTGAACGCAACACCGCAAGGAAACAACGGGGCACAGGCTGAGCCAGGCTGTGTAGGTGGTAAATTAAGCATTCTGTATGTAAATAACAGTTACTGCAAATACAAAATCTGAGCAACATGAGGAAAACACGTCCATCCTATGTACATCAGAGCAGTAATGAGTGACAGCTGAACAGTTACAGCCTCACTCGTACAGAAAGTTCCTCTGCCATTTGCACTTCACATTTTTATAGAAACTTTCAGAGCTTTATTTTTTCCAGGGGGTGAGAGAAGTGTCCTATTTTTATTTTGCCTTGAAATTACTTTGGCTCAGATCCACAAAGGCACTTTACGTGCCTATAGACCGCGGTGACCTGGGCCATAGTTAGTAACGGCTGCCAACCCCATGGCACACTCAGAGTAAGGAAATGCCACATCTCCCTACGGGAATTCTGGCTCAGGAGAGGGATGTGAAAGGTAGCAGTAGTGGATGCCGAGCTGCAGTGTGAGCTGTCACATAGGAGCAAGTGTTGTGGGACTGTCTCTCTCTCTATTGCAGCTCTGTGTGTCTCTGTTCTTGCTGTCCAGAGTTTGGTTCGTTTTCAGCCAGCGGGAGGGGAGGGGGGGAGCTGACATTCTTTGTTGTAGGGATAAATGTGGTTTGCAACCACTTTGCAACGCTGCCAGACCTGCAGGTGAAACCCTGCGTGGTTCCAGCCATGATTAAGAGGAGGAACTCCGCCAAAGATAATATAGAAGGGAAAGAATGAAAGGAGGAGAGAGTCAAACCCTGCCCCAGTGGCAGGCGGTGGCTACATGTGGTCGCTGGACTGTGACCAAGGCAGGTGCAGCGAAGCTGGATGGGGCTGTTCAAGGAGAAACACGTGGGATGGGAACTTCAACTATTCAGACTCAGAGATACTGAGCTGTAGCTAAATTTGGACATTGCATAAACACGTACAAACCCCTCCAGCACTTACTGGTGATTCACCAGGGTTTGGGGCTGGATCTGACGGCTGAGCTGCTCCACACACAGAAGCCAAATCCATCACCCCGGGTGAACTGGCCGCTGTCTGCCTGGTGGGCCCTAAGTCATACACACCAGAGAAATTAAACTCTTGGGGTCTTATAGTACCCCCCTTTTAGTGCAATGCAGTCAAAAAATAAAAAAAGAAGCTGATTTCTATGTGATTCAAGTACAATTTATCAGGGACAAACTGCTCCAGGCATCACAGTCTGTCCCCTGGACCTGTTCTTCAGGAACTGGCTGTGTTTAAACTTCCTTCCCTGCCACCCCGGCTCAAAAAGGCCTGCTCCCTGTCTCTGCCTCCAAACAAGGGTCACCACAAACAAAAACAACCCATGTTAAATAAATACACATCCTTGTACCCCAGGCTCTCACTGATCACACGCTGCTGCTGCTGGCACTGGGTGCTTTGGAGAGAGCTGGTACCACCTTATGGAGGTGCCTTGGGGCAAGACTTTTTGTAAGACTCTGGAAGGGCCACAAGGTGATGGCAGGTCTGAGCTAGACAGGACCAGCTGTGTCTGTGCCACCCTCGGCTTTGGGGCATGAGGGGAGACTGCCAGGTGTTTGTCTGACTCCTCTCCCAGTTCCTCTCCGTTGTGGAATGGAACTGCCCTGGCAAAGCACAGAAGCACTGCTTCAGTCGCGCCGGCTGGAGCAGCGGAGCTCGTACTCCACAGATTAATGCTCTGTTCTTTCTACCTTTGTCTAGTTTTGCATATCACAGTTGCTTGTTAAATCAGGTGTGGTAATTACTGAGCTGTGGTTGCAGAGAGCTGTTAACTTGCCGTGCGAATTAAGACATCTCTGCCGATGAGTGAGCTTTGTCCTTACAAAGGGCCCGGCCTCCTGGCTGAGCCCAGGCTGGGTGAGCCGCAGGGTGAGCGTCTTCCCCCAAAGAGCTTGGCCAAAATCAGGTCACAAGTCAAGGCATTTTAGCTTCTTAAGCAAATTAGCTGCCTTCCAGTCTCTTTTGCTACTGATGCAGCTCAGGATTAAAAATAATAATACTACTAATTAGGAAAAAAAATCACTATTAGGCAAAAAAAAAGCACTCACAGCTTCTGGGGGAGGTTTCTGGGCTACAGAGGAACCTCAGCAAGACCAAGTTTTAGGACTAGGATGAGCTGCAGCATCCATCTGTCACAGCTAAAACCTGCACTTCTGGAAGCACCACAAGGTTGTCGCGTTTTGACTTGGGAGCAAAAACGTAATTGTCACCAAGGGAGCGTTTGCACGAACCTCAGTGACCCTGGGCCAGACGAGCTGAGACCATCAGGGCAGTTCTGCCTTTTGCATTTCGAAAGCTGGACCCAGGTTTGAAATCAAACCCGACGCGTCGGTCTGCACAACCCTGTGACCAAAGTGATTTAAAGGCAATAAAATCGCTGTTCTAAAACGTCAGTCAACCCTTTTCTGGTATTTTTCTCTTTCTTGTAAGTAGAGCTTCCACACTAGGGCCAAAAATGGCCCAACCAGTTCTGATCCTGTCTCCCCATCAACACAGTCACGTCCCTCAGAGCCTGGAACGCAGATTCAGTTTCACACCAGCCACTGGGCTAAGTAAGACTTTTTCCCATCGGAGAATACTAACTGCATCAAACAATTGATGGAATAATTAGGGTTTTACCAAAGTGCTGTCAAGTATGGACTTAAAGAACAACCCCAAAACCAGACACAAAATTATTAGTCCTAAATGAATCAAAAGTTGTTTTTTTTTTTTANCTGCATAACTGCATAGTGGTCATCTCTGAGCACTCCTCTGGGAGGTGGCTGTGACTGTTCACGTAGGCACAGGGAGAAGGGTAGTGTCAGGGACAGAGGGCAAAATCCCGGGAGCAGGACGTGCAAGGTCATATGGTCACGGAGGCCACTGGGGAGTTAATGTTGGAGACAGTCAGGTGCTGGTTGTTGTCAGTGGTGCCCTTGGGGAAGTCGTCTGTCTTACAGAGGATCTTGGAAATGATCTTGCGGAAGGTGTAGCGGAAGTCCCTGATCCTGTAGGCGTAGATGATGGGATTGATGACAGAGTTGGCATGGGAGAGGATGATGGCCACGTACATCACCCATTCAGGCTTAGATCTGGAGAATTCCTCGTGGAAGTGAGTGATGCAGTTCAAGATGTGCAGGGGCAGCCAACATAAGGCAAAAAGTCCTACAATGATGGCCAGAGACTTGGCTGCATGGACCTCCTTCTGCAGTGTGGTCCTGGAGTTGCCCATCAGTTCGATCTGATGCAACTGTTTGCAGGCGACCATGAATATCTTAATGTAGATTCCCAGCATGATAACGAGCGGGAGCAGCACGCAGCCGAAGAAGTTGAAGTACACCATGTAGCTCATCGTTACCACGTTCTCAAAGAGGCATGAGATGAAGCAGCCGTGGTGTTCTGTCCCGGTGTCAGGCCCCGTCTCATTGGTGGCGTTGGGACAAACGCTCATGGCTTTATTCCAGCCCATAAGCGGAGTCAATCCAATTCCAAAGGACAGGAGCCACAGCACGGCGATGAGTCCTCTCGCCCGCTTGCCGGTCACCAGACTATTATACCTACAGCATCAGGAACAAAACCAAGAGTGATTAAATAAATGAGCGCTTGTGACTTTCCTGCAGTTAAAGCCATCAGCATTTTGGGTAATGCCACAAAAGACCCACCCGCCCCCACACGGGAATCTCATCTCTGTGATCACTGGAGGGGTAAAAAAAAAATCTCACCTCTGCTCTTGGCCTAAAGCGAAGCGATTTGGGGAGGTGAGTCACTTACTATTCCTGAGAGGTGCCAAGCACCGGCCCAGCCCACGAACGTCCTTCAGTAGCAGGTAAGGACTTGGAGTCTTAAAAAAAGCTTTATCATTGCATGAGCCTAAACCACCAACTACAAGGAGGGCAGAAGCAGGGGGAGGGCTCACTCTGTAACCACCCACTTACTCTCTTGCTCTGAGCATCCATTAATGGGCACGCCAGGGCACGTCGCTGGGCTCCACGAACTTCTGGGCTGACTTCCTACAGCTGAGACAATGCTCCTCTCAATTCTACACTAAAATAGGTAGCTAAAGACTTCACTGGGATCGCCACACACTTACAGGCTTCATTATTACAGCCAACTTGCTTCAATTTGGGCTGCTGTCACGCCTGCAGCAGTGCTGGCTTTCACTGAGGATAGCAGCAGCCCTGTGATGTGATGTCCCTTCCCCTGCTGCCTGATACACTAAGGTGGGAAGCGCACACGTGTGTGGAAGCCAGAGATCCTACCAGCTTCCCAAACAGAGCAATTCCTGGCTTAGACATCCCAGACTGCAGCCCACGCAAGCTTGTTGTGGCTGGATAACAACCACCCGGAGAGGCTTCTCCGAGCCAGCATCTGAAAGCAACTGTGAATGATGGATTGCTCAGGAGAGTTACACGGGAGGGTTTGTGTCTCCATTCAGACTCTCACATCCAGGCGTGGAGCTGGGAGGCAGGGACACTGGCGTCTTCTCCTCCCATTTGATGTCCCTGCTTTGTGCATCGTCCACCAACAGCGCTGATGGGGGCAGCTTCGCCAGGCTCCCAGGACCGGTGTTGACCAATTCTGCAGGACATACCACCATCAAAGGGCCCTGAAGCCACACACAGACTCAGACCTGCAGCTTCTGAAGCCATCAGCGGGGTTAAGCCATCCAGCCACGCGTAGGTCAGATGATGCCTGTGCTCTGCTCACCCACCAAAATTGCTTATAAAAATCCAGATTTTTTTTAAAAAAATGCCTTCCTTGGGCACTTGCTGCTCTCCTGTGTTACAGAGAAGCTCTGCAGTGGCCCAGGGATGAGCAGATGCAGTGCTGAGGGGTGCAGAGCCCCATGCTGCCCCACACCTTTCCTTGCCCCACAGACCGGGTGCCTTCATGGTCAAGAAAACCAAGGTACCCCTCCAGCCCCCAGAGACACAAACAGAGCTGGACCCTGAAGCAGCACAAGTCAGGCTGGTTTGGGTGCAACCAGAGCAGATGCCAACATGAAAGCATCAGTCGGATCGCTCTTTGGAGATACAAAGAGCTCGGCGACTGCCGGAAAGACATGAGAAACCCATTACTGTCCTCTCCACAGCCCATTAGTGTCTGCTGGCTGACACACGTCCCCCCCTTCCCACACCCTTCTCCCAGTGCTTGTTTACTCTGGCTTGGCTGCCCTGCTCCTCCTTTCCTAAGAACGTTTGTTCTGATTTTCTTCCGGCCCGTGAAGCAGGGGAGGGTTTTATTCCCACAGAACCGCAGCTGTGCCTGTGAATCACACTGCGGTCGCCTCCGTGCGAGCCCTGTGGCCCTCTCCTCCTGCAAGCTACAAAGACAGGAGGGTNGCCGGGAGGATGCAGGAGCAGCAGCCATATTTAGCTATGCTGAACTGTGAAGACACTCCACAGGGTAGGTCCAGTCACCAGGGGGGGTTCTCCTGCGCTTTTCTCTCATTATTATTAAGTCTTGCTGCTTTAGAAGGTGAGAAGGTACCACACAGGGCATTGCTGAGGCCAAGCACGTTGCTTTCAACACCCCTGAAAGCTTTAAGATTTGATTCCGAGCAAGTTCCCCCAAATCCCATCTCTTGGCAAAGTCTAGGTCTCCAGCTACAACATTGGCCAAGCTCAGTCAGTGCTGCAGGAGCACCAGGGGCTGAGGCTGCCCCACAGCCCTGCAGGTGGGAAGAGAAAAAAGCGACCCTTTGGCTTGTGCTGTTCACTCTTAGTTGATGATTTGATTTGCTCCTCTGCTTGGTCACGGCACATCCCAAAAACTGTTGGAGTAAGACCGGAAAATGCAAAAGGGACCATTGCTCAGGAAGAGCAACTGAAGGGTTGAGAGTTTTGAGTCTGAAGGAGGCTGGGCACAGGAACAGAAGGAAAAGCTGCGGTGGGTCAGTGTGCTGTGCTGAGCCCAGGGTCCCCTTTGCCACCACCAGTACGACAGCATTTCAGTTGCTGAAAACACATGGTCCCCAACAAGGTTTCTTCCATCTGCTCATTCTGCAGAGGTGAGGCTTGGCTTGAGGGTTTACAAGCCCAGTTAAGAAGTCACTTCGTTTTCCAGTGGCTGTGATGGTGGCGTGTTGTTCCCCAGCGCAGGCAGCGGGACGGGAACAGGCACCATATTTAAGTGGGGGCCCCTTCTACGAGGGGGGAGATGGAAAAAGGTGCTGCGCCCCGGGTCTGCGAGAGCCAGAACTGAGCACTGGTGGGGGCTGGAGGCCTGTCCCGCGGCGACGAGATGCTGCTTGTTAAAGCGGAGATGGTTATTGACAGCCAACGGCGCGTTCCTTAGATCAGCTCTTCGTTCTCCTGGGAACACCTTGACAGTTCCTCCCAACAGCTCTCCTCCGGTTCAGGGGCTCGATCCCAGGTAACGAGGGTGGTCGCTGCTGCGGCTACAGAGAAGGGTCACAGCTGGTCGCCGAGCTGCCGGCCAGAAGAGGCCAAGGTGAAATCGGAGACCTAAAATTGAAATTTGGCGCTCTAAAATTGTTCACTGATTACCTTGCTGTTACCTCAGTGCACTGATTTGGTGGGAGGCTGCCTTGAGTTAACAGAAGTGAAGCACATCCTTAAAAAGTAGGAAGTGCTTGACTATTACCAGGTCAAGGCACGAAGAGCCTGGTTCACGAGCCGCTGTGCACGACTGCGACCCCCGTCGTGAACCACCACCAAGAAGAGCAGCAGGGGCTGCGAGACAGCTGGGACACGGTGTTTTTCCTCAGCTCTACAGAACATGAACAGCGAGGAACCAAGAGATTTTTCACAGCTCTGAACTCCCCGGCAAACCCCTCCTTCATTCTCTTTTAGGCTTAATATTATTAGGCAAAAAAAAACTATTAAAGTAAATTTACTCACCTGAGTCTGCTCAATTAATGTATAACAAATATTGAATCTCCTCTATGTTTCTGCCCAGAGGCATCAAATGTTGCTTTAATGTAAATAACAGCTGAATATTTTAAAATGATTTATTGAGATTAAATAACCTGGCAATGCATTAGTTCCTTTCACACCACCAGGCAAAGTCTCTTTACTGGTGTAATCAGCATCAGGCAGCTAATTGTCTCAGCTCCCCCCCAGTGTCCCCGCAGTGGACACGCTGTAGAAGCCCCGATGCCGTCCCTGCTCTGCTGCCACCACGGAGCGATGCAGCTTTCTCTTCTCCTGCCCCCAGCACTGTGTTAGTGACACAGCAGTGCCACAGCCAAAAAACCCCCCTCAAATACTTCAAGTTCTTTCCCAACCCGTCTCTTAAACCCCTGGTGTTACTGTGTACGAGTGCCAGCCTGCTGGTTCTGTACCTGCTGTGCTGTCACCAAGGTGGGCCAGTGGCAAAGACCTCCATCACGGCACAGCCACTGCTCTGCCCGGCCACCGTGCTGTGGAGCTCTGCCACTGAGGCTGGAGATGTCCCCCGAGCTGGCCCATGGACTAGAGAAGGTGTCCTTCACCCAGCACACATTGGTGTTGCCTGTGGCCAGGGATGGCCCAGCAAGGCCCACAGCTTTTCTAGAGGAGCATTGTGGTGACCACCAGAGTGACAAAGTTGTCCATTAGTGTGGGATGCTGGAGACCTCTCAGCATTCAGTTTTGTGCCTCTGGTTGGTAGGATGGTCAGGTTTGGTTTTTTTTTGGTTGTTTCTTTTCTTCCCAACAAATCTCATTGCACTTCTGCTGCTATTTACTAGAGCTGGACACCAGCCAGGACACCCAGGCAGGCTCTGCCAAGCCCAGCTGGAGCAGAGCAGGAGGCGCTGCCAGCTTGCAGTCAGCAAAGCCTCTCTCGAGTTTGGCCCCCAACTGTCATGTCCTTCATGTACCTGGCATCCCCCCACCAACCCCACGGAGATCACCCAAGCAGAGGCACCATTGCTCCTGAGCTTCCTGAGGAGCCACAGCAGCAGCCAAGGTGGAATTCATCATCTGGGGAGATTAGACTTGGGACAGGAACCAGCAACTGCCTGGAAGGGAACTATTATTCCCACATTCTGTATCCTCAGAGAACAAGAATGGGGGTGGGTCCCCTTGCTGACCCCAGAAGGGTGAGCAGATCAAAACACGGCGGTGCCACACTTCTACCCTCCTAGTGCCTGGTGCAGTTCGATGGACCATGATGGTGACCTGGGCCCTGGCCAATGAGTTACTGAGTAAATAAATCTGAGGTTCACAAGGAGCAGAGCCAACAGCAAAATGTTTGTGTTGTCGAACATTTGGGACGTGTTGGTGACCTGCAACCCGAGGACCTGCCTCAGCCCTTCTCACCACGGGCCCTGTGCTGCAGGGTCCGTTTGACCACACAGCCCTTGCCCTGCCCAGGGGCGGGCAGGCAGGCAGGAGGTGACCCCTTTGACTGTCACCTGCAGGGTGGCACGACCCTAAGCCCTTCTCTACCCTCCTGGCTACCGGGAGACAGCGCCCCGTGCCCCGGCCGCGGGGAGGTGAGCAGATGGAGAGTTTGCAGAACTCACGCTACGCAGGTGCTCTGATACGAACAAGCAGCGATAATTTATAGGTTTCTATTTTAAGCGTGAAGGAAAATACACAGACACCTCCATCCACGAGTGGAGACAGCAGTTTGGCTGCCAAGTGCTGCAACCCCTCGCATGGACTTGCAGCTCTAGGTTACATCTCGCCCTTTTATTTAATTATTTGTAGCTACAACAGCGTGAAATAAGCCCCGTCGCTGCCGGCCTGTTTTGCTCCCTCACACACCAGCTGAAATAGTCCGGCAGGACATTTTAAATTGATCATAAATTGCACCTTGGGGAGAAGAGGAGGGGGGAGGGAAGAAGAAAAAGCTGTGCTTTTTAACCGGGAAGGAGTTGGCGGTGAGAGTGAGAAATCTGATGAGTGGTTACGGTATCAGCTGAGGAAGCAGGACATCTGGGTCTCTCCATGTCCAGCTGGAGACAAATCGCTTCCTCCCGCATCTGTCCCTATTGTGTGCAGGGGACAGCGGCAGCGTCCCCCGCTCACACTCCTGGCCTTCCTGCCGGGGATGCTGAGCTGGATGGGCTACTGCAAACACACCGGCACCCACTGCTCGGGTGGGCACACAGGGGATGCTTGGAGGGGACATGAGACATCGCTGGGCTGCCGGGAGCATCGCTCCTGCTGCCTTCCTGGGGAACCCCTGCAGCAGCTCAGCCCCTCTGCACCCACCCTCCCGGGGGGGATGGAGACGGCCCTGAGCGCTGGCTCACGGCCATCCTCCACCTCAGGAAAAGCTGAACTGGAAGAAGGGAGTGCTCCCAGGGTGACAGCCCTCCCCAGCTCTCACTGCCAAGAGCACATGCTCACAGGGAGCACCCCCACCCTGAGCATGGGGAGCACCCCATGCTGGGCAAACGGCCCCCGCTGCTGTGCAACCCTGGGTAATGACATGTAAGTGAGAACAGCCGTCCCTCACCACACAGAGCCCAGCTGCAGGCTGCTGTGCAAGCCTTGTCTTCAAAAGGGGGGGGGGGGGGGCAGGGTGTGGGTGCTGCTCTGAGGCTTGAGCCAGGGGGCTCAGGGAGCCCGGCCTGGCCTTGGCCCCCACCTCTGAGTGAGGAGGAACAGCCGCCTGCTCACCTCCCGGTGCTGCTCAGTTTCCAGTCCTGCCCGAGGCAGCCAACAGCAAGGTCACAGGTTCCAACGCTTCATTTTTAGCTTTGGGGGAATCACTGAAAGGCATTTAAATCACCAAATCACAGATTCACAGAATGGTGGGGGTTGGAAGGTGCCTCTGGAGATCGTTCAGTCCAACCTCCTGCCAAAGCAGGGTCACCCAGAGGAGGTTGGACAGAAACACATCCAGGCAGGTTTGGAATATATCCAGGGAAGGAGACTCCACAGCCTCTCTGGTCTCTCTGAAGACTAGAAGGCTTTGACTTCCTCCAGTGCTTGCTTTGCTCATGTTATATGACATTTTCTAGCCTTAGTCTGAAATAAAAACTAGATGCTTTTGAAGGACAACAATCCCAGTGTGTGATGGGAGGCCGTCAGGGGCTGGGACTGCTCCGGACCCACGGTGCTGCCTATTCACTCTCTGGGAAGCAATTCCACTTGGGAGCAGAGTCACAGAGAAGCAGACGGATGTGAGGCAGAGAAGGGCACAAAGAGCAGCACAGGGCCCAGGATGAAGCTGTTCTGGCTGAAGATGACCCCTCGGGTGGACAGTGGCCATCGGCTGCCCCCAGAGAAAGCCAGGGATGGGGGATGTCCCCCAGCCAGAAGCAGTTTGCAGCCCCAGGGTAACCCCCCCTCCATTATAAAGACTCCAAACTATGGGTTTGCAGGACCAGGAATGGGGGAAGGAGGAATGCAGGAAAGCACAGTTTTTGTTCCAAAGCTTCCCAAGAACAGCATGCGCTTGGGTCATCTGGAGGATTTAGAAGTGAGTAAGGAGGGAAACGGCAGCTCAGGCTGGGGAAGGGTGGGAGGGGGCTGTAGAGCTGTGCTCATGTTGAACTCCAACAGCACCTGAGATGTGCAAATGTTTTTCTCACACGCTTTCAGAGCAGCCAGGCAGGAACTGGCGTTTGCTACCCTGGTTTCTGGCTGCAGAAGGCGCCCCCAGCCAGGTCTCGTCTTAAGCTGGGGGTGAGAAAAGGTGACTGAAAACTGAACTCAGAAGCACAGGGTACAAGCAGGGTGCAGGGCAAGCTGAGAGCTCCCCACCCACGCTGGGCAACCTCAGGGTGCTGTGCCCAGGGTTGATGCTGGGGAACTGCCAGAGGTGCGCAGAGGCCCTGGGGCAGAGGAAGGAAATGAGCTCAGCGCTCCACACACCGACTCTCACACGCCAACGACTGGAGACACCAAAACACCAGCAGCCTCCTCAAAACACCCGCGTGCAGGCAGGGGTGTGTGATACCTGCCCACCCTCCATGCTCCGTGGGGTGCCTCTGAGTCCTAGAGTCTAAAAACCGGGTTCTCCTGACCCAAAACCGCAAGATGAAGAATTTTACAAGCCCCATAGCCCTCCTGAGCCCTTCCTCAACACCATCCTGCCTCCAGGGTTCTGAAGCCCCACATTATGGTCCTCAGAGTGCCTGGGGCTGAGCATTTTTGTCATTCCAAACTTTCAGAGAGGTCAGACGGCTGCTAGAGGTGAGATAGGAACTATGATTCATGGCGAGCTGTTTGGGTGTGATCCTGGCTATGGAGCAGTGGTGGGACCACTGCCCCTCTGTCCTGCTCTGTCAGATAACAGACACGGGTGGGGACATGGCAGATCTCTGCTGGCTCACCCTTTCTGCAAAGAAACAGGCCCCAAACCACCTTTCTCTATCCACCAGCCCCAGCAAGTTGCCTTCCCTGCAGCGCCCTGACCAACCTTCCCAAGGGCTGTTGGATCAGCTGGGTTCAGACCAAGCGGTGACACCGCATCCAGCCCCCGTGTGCCAGCTGTGCCATTGCATCACGGCGGGCAAATGTCATGGGAGAGACAGACAGGTCTGAGCATGGGGGAGACAGGACACGGCCAAGGGCTGTCCCCAGAGCACGGTGCTCCCTGGGGTTCGGAAGGGAGGGAAGATGCAAATGCTGGGGTGATGGGTGCTGATGCACCATGAAGGGGGAGCAGAGAGTAGGGACTGTGCTCTGTACCTTGTCCCAGGTGGTTCCAGTAGCTTTGGTCACAGCACCAGTGACACGCCAGTGCCCACATGTCACCGAAGGGTGAACGTAGGGGCACAGACACCCACCCACTGATGTACTTGCAGGTTATTTATGGCTCATGCCCAGCCTGATGTCATCTGTAGGATTAGGAGATAATCTGCTCTTTGGCACGTACAAATTCCCCGACCCTGCCACCAGACTTCACAAAGCCACCAGAGCCAGTGGGGAGGGGAGAGGACTGACACATCTGTAGGCACAGCTGGCGTCACTGATTCCTGGCACCCTGCAAACCTAAGCCATCTACAAACACAGTCACAGCAGCCCCAACACCCTCCCACGCAGTAACTGCAGAACACACCTAAAAGACCCCGTTTTGTGCTCATTGCTGTGGCAAACAGAAAATCCATAAAAGCTCCAAGAACAATCTCCCTAATGAACAATGCAAAACCTTTTAAATGTAAAATAAAAAAGTTCATTGTCAAAATGGTTTGGTTTTAATCCACATTTTTGCAGAGAGGTCAAAAAGTCTTACTTCTGGCACAAAATTCTGCTAGATTTCAAAAGTAGATTTTTTTCACCTAAAAATTAACCTGTATTTTTAACAGACTAAGCTGACCAACACTGAAAAAATGCTCCTGAACTCAAAGCTCTGGGTCCTGGCTCAGCCCAGAGATCGGTGCCCTCAGCCGACAGCCTGGAAATGAGACTTCCAGCTGCTGCTCCCCCACATCCCTGCTGCCCCCCGCCTCCGCGGGAGCTGCGTCGGTCCAGAGGTCTCACAGCCAATTCCCTTCCTGATGGGGTTTTGCTTTTTGGGAGGGAAGTGACCCCCGAGTTGGGGGAAAAATATAAAAATTGGGGACAGGCGTTTCAAGGAA
The DNA here is from genome assembly GCA_013400055.1 of Nycticryphes semicollaris. Taxonomy (NCBI): domain Eukaryota; kingdom Metazoa; phylum Chordata; class Aves; order Charadriiformes; family Rostratulidae; genus Nycticryphes; species Nycticryphes semicollaris. The sequence continues at coordinate 890,411 of VXBJ01006172.1, forward strand.
ACCAGGCTGCTCACAACTAAAAATAGCTGGGATTTCCCCCCTCTGGTTTACAGCCATGAGGGCACATGTGATTATTCCTGACTTATTTTATTGTGCTTCTGTGCCCAGAATCGGCTCCATCCGAAGCCTGGAGCCCCTGGCTGCAGCACAAATTCCCCCACATTCTGCCTGAGCCCAGCTCAACCAACATCATCATCCTTAAAGAGCCCTGTTGCTCAAGCCACTGCGCCAGCCCTCCCTGCCCGCAGCGCTCGGGAATGTTTGCCAGGTTTGTTCACATTAAATTTATCAACCGGTGGTAACTTTGCCCAGGCACAGCCATCGGATGGACTTGGGAAGCAGAGCATCCACCGCCCTGCAGTAAGGATGCCTCCTGTGCTGCTGGGGATTGGGCATCGCGCGTGTGAGCCACCAATAAAAAGAGCAGAACCTGCCTGGGAGTTCAGATGAAGGGCAATGCAAGGATTTCCTTGGGAAGGAAATGAAGCAAGGGCAGAAGAAGGAAGAGCAGCTGCAATTCTGTGTCGATGGCACACAGATAATGGCAGGGGAAGATCAAGACTCTGAAGAGGATTTTCTCTCCTTCCCAGGGGCTCCAGCCCTCCCACCCACCATAAATAGCCACCAGTTTGCTTTGCTGAGGAACAAGCTGGGAGCTGAGAGGACTCCAGGAACAATTTTTTTGCTGGAAAACAGGGAAACCCCCCCCTCTTCTGCAGCAGCAGGGCACGAGTGAGAGCAAACAGCTATAAAGCATCAGCCAACACACCTCATGAAAGGACACTGCCCAGCTAAAAGGATCAGATGAGAGCCACAACAATCCAAAAGGAACTTGTCACCATGAGGAGAGCAGAAATGAGATGGGCTGTTGCCTTCATCATCTCACAGACAAGAGGGGCAGCAGCTCCTGTGGGAGACCAGCAGCACCAGAGGCAGGGGAGAGCAGCACCATTGACAGAGGGTGATCCAAGCGTGGATGCTCTGGCTGCAGCAGGGACAGCCAGGGCTCAGGGGGGCGCAGAAAGGGAGGGGGCATGGGCATGGATACCCTGCTCTAGTTCATGGCAAAGCTGCCCGGGAACATCAGTCCTGCTCTTCTACTAGGAAAGACGGGAGAGAATTAAATCCAGGGAGGAAGAACAAGCACTAGCTCAGCTCAAACGACAGGGAGTTGGGGATAATTCTCCCTCCACAGGTCTTGGCTGGGGTCTTTGCCAGGTAGGACAATGTCCACTGTCCTGTGCCAGACAAGAGCACACATAGCATGAGGTCGTACAGCATTTCATTCTCCTTTTGCTTTCTAAATACAGATACTCTTCTCCCTCCCTAATTCCTGACACATTTGTTCCAGGCTTCTATCCTTACCTACGGTCATTAGCCACGCCAAAGGATTTTGGTTAATGCAAATAAAAGGGGAAATTTTTTATTCCACCTACAAATCTTCTTTGGCTCGCAGCTCTGGGACTGTGGGGCGAAATCCAGCTCTGGAGGAAGCCAGAGAGCAAACGCCTAACACCGCTCTCGTGCCAAGCACTGCAGGATGGATTTACTGCTGCTGAAAGATGCTCAGTTGTCTGGCTTTGATATTCGGCTTGGAGGAAGCACTGCGGAGGAGCGAGCTTTTGGGAAGGTTGGCAGATGAAAGCAGGGATGGTGCCGTGTACCCAGGGTGGCACAGGGACAACAGCAGCGCTGCCTGGTTGGAAACACCGGGCTGGAAGCAGTGGGCTCCAAGAGGGATGAGGGAAGCAAGACAGGGTCACAGAGCATCTGAAGAGAAGACGCTGTGTCCTGGTGCGTTGGCTGGGGACAAGGGACCCGGGAAAGGGCTCAGAGCTGCAGCTGCATGGGCTGGGCAGCGCGGTTGGGGGGCTTCTCCACAAACAGTAAATTTGACAAAACCAAACAAACAAAATAAGAGTTTCAAGGGACAGAAAGAATTCATGGCTTCAGGTCAAATTCAGCAAATATTTTTAGCCCGAAGAGGGAGGGTTCCAAAGCCCCATTTTAAAAATTTTGAGAGATTTGTGTTTTGCAATTGTGTAGATGAGAATTCGTTAGCTCCTTTCCAGCGAGGACGCCTCCATTTCAAAAAGCAGCACAGCAACATCAAAAGGGTTAAGGAGCTCAAACAAAATCTGCCAGGTTGGTCAGGATCACTTTGTTTCACTTGAAGCCTCCAAACATCGCTGTTTCAGTTCGACTGCAACAATTTTCCTTTTCCCCACGGGATTTATTTGGTTCAGCCACAGAACTGAAAAATCCATTATTAGCCTGGCGGTAATGCAAACTTTTCTGCACCAACCCCCCCAAGCCTGCAGGCCTGCCCAGCCTCTCCCTGTGCTTAAATAGCCCTGAAATAGTATTAAATAAGATGGCATACTCAGTTCTCAATGGCCCTGCTGAGATTTCCACAGGGAGCGGGTACACTGGATGTGACAGGGACACTTCTCTGCAACAACTGCATTATTTATTGTAATTGCTGGATGGGGCTGGGTACAAATCATTTTCTTAAACTTTTAATACTTCATGGTCCATTATCAGCCTCTGCACTGGACTTCAAAAATGAGAGTTTAGGTAAGAAAAGCTTTTCCTAAGGTCGTCGTTCCTACAAACTGATGACCAGCTTTCCTCTTCTGCAGCACAAACCCTACATCTGCCCTACAAGTTCCTGCCCTGTCACTGCCAGCAGCACTGTGGAGCATCCCAGGAATAACGATGCTGAGGAGGCAGGTTTAATTAAGCCCTAGTTGGAAAAGCAGAGAGGTAGAGAAGTGTTTTGCCAGTGTAGTTTTATAACCTCCTCTACCCTCTTCTGGTCTTGGCTATACAAATAAAACAGCCTTTCAGTACCAGTCCCTAAATCTCCTGTTGTCAAAGCAACGACCTGTCCATTGCCCTGCAATCCCAGCAGTGAGATGCCTTCCTTCCTTTTAAAGGGGTTTTACCTACTGGTCACCTCTGAAAGCAAGGAAAAGGGTCTTGATGCCAAAACCAACTTTAATCCCAACTTCACACTTCAGACCAGATCAGACTAGAATGGGGCTCCTGGATCTCTGTGTTTACAGCTGCAGGGGCTGTATGTGTCCACCTAGGACACACTCGGAGGAGTAAAGGTGTTTGTGCAAGTGGAATAAAAGATTTGGCCTCAGCTAAGGTGAAAAAGCAATGCTGGGGAAGGATCCTGAAGCAACGCAAACTCCCTGGGATCTCATCCCAGGCAGGTGTATGAGCTGGCCTCATGGAGAGCTGAGCAAACCTGCTAGAAACAAGGACTGGGGGGAAAAATGCAAAAAATAAGCGAGTGGACTAAGTACTTGCTATTTTGTCAGTTCACAAAACCACTTCCCTTCTGCAAATATGTAAATGAAGCATTTCTGAGCATTTCTGATCTGCCACCCTCGCCTCGGATTCCAGCAGAGTAGAAAAATGAGCTCACAAGATTCAACTTCCTCAGGCGAGTGCTGCACAAATCACTTGTGGTACGAAGGGGAAGAGTCACAATTAACAGCCCGTGCTCCAACAGCCTGCTTGAGGCGGGTGATTAAACTCAAACCTAAAAAACGTGACCTTCTTCCATAGCTTCTGCTGTGCCACTAGCCCCCACCCCGAGAAAATCCCAAGCTAACAAATAGAAGAGGCAGCAAAGCATTTTCCAGAGCTAACACGGGTGCTGGGAAGGGAAGCAGTTGGCTTCAGAGATGCTGGCAGCAAACTGGGCTGCTCCGTCCCCGCTCCCTCCCGCACAGCCCAGTGCTGCAGCTCGGCTCTCGCTTACTCTGCATCCCGTGGAATTTCCATCCGCTCTGCTCCGACGACACACGCAGCCACTCAGAGCACATGCACTTCCACTACCAGTATTTATCATCTGCCTGACACCTAATTAATATTTGCCCAATGTATTGAACTTCTCCGATGCAACGTTCCAGAACAGGGTGAAGGGGGGGNAGAGACAAGCAGAACCTGAGAAAGCTGCAGCTTACACAGTTCAGCTGAGGTCCCTGCTCCAAACCTGTCCTGCTTCCCCACAGCCTGCATTTCTGACCAGCCCCCTGAGCAGTCCTGGACTCCCCAGCAGGGCTCCATCCATGTCTTATTCTCGGGGAGGGACAGCAGAGACATGAGGCTAATGGACTTTAATGGTAATTTGTAAGGCAAAGCTGGGGGTTTGGTGCACTTACGCTTACGGAAGCTGCTTCACCAACTCACTGGTGAAGTGCCTGTAAAACATATTCAATACATTTTACCCCAGAATATTGCAATACCCCATGAATTAGAAGGGAAGCAAGGGAAGCAATTCATATCCTTGATACTGCGCTTGGATGAAAGTCAAAACTGAAAAATTCTGAAATGGGATGTATGAATCCTTCCCCCTTCCTTCCTCTCCTTTCACAGGGTACGCACAGAGCTGACGCCTTCTGATATTTACTGATCTATACGCTCTCTTACTCTAAGCACACAGAAGGAAAAGGTGCATATGTAAGCCCTGAAATGTGATTTCAGCATTTGTAGATGCACTTTCAGTTCATACATTATAGCCTTCTAAACACTGGAAGACAGCCTAGCTAGGCTCTAGCCCTAGCTGAAAATGTGAAGTATGTACAAAGTTGTATTAAGATCTATTTAAGACGACTTTCAGCCTTTCTAAACATATTGGGACCTGAGCTCCTCAGGAAGACATGAGCTCTGACAGAACAGCCTGCAAAACTACTTCTCTAACGGGCTGGGAAGTAGCAGAAAGAGTGGTTCCTTCTGTATTTAATTACCTGGAAGATGCCCAGGCACCACAATAATGGGGGCTGTATAAATACCTACATAGATTAGCTACAATTATCACAAACACACGACTACATCACTGCATACTCCCCCCTGCCCCAAGAAAGCACTGACCCTCCCAAGACAAACATCCTCAAGAAACTGAGCCACCAGGTATATTTTGAAGTAGGAAGCAGGATAGTGAAAACCTGATCCCAGTCCTGCAGCGAACGAGTGCAAAAGCTCTGTCATTTCCATCACCACCTGTGAGCAGCAAACCTCTTACAGCAACACTAGAGACTAGAGGTTCCTGCACTCTAGGTTAAGGCAGGTCACAGTCTGGGCAGTCAGGGAACGTGGCTACTTGTGTCTCTTACCTCAGTGGGATCTTAATAGCCAGGTACCTGTCGATGGCCACCGCCAGCAAGCTGAAAATGGAGCTTTGGGTCAGCACCAGGACGAAGCAGGCGAAGAAGAGGCAGCTGTGAAAATCCACCTGGAATCCGATGCTGATGGTGATGGCGAAAGGGATGGCTAACAAACCCACCGCAATATCAGCCACTGCCAGGGACACCAGGAAATAGTTGGTTGCGTTCTTCAAGGTACTGTTGATGGCCACAGCCCAGCAGACCAGGACGTTGCCGGCGATAGACAGCACAGCGATGATCAGTTCCAGCACGATATAGGTGGTTTTCATCGTGTCCATGGCGAGAGCCCAGGGCGAGGAGCTAGAACCGTTCATAAGAAAAAGGTACTTTCCACCGGGCGCCCGTCCGCAGGTACCAACAGGCCACGGGGCAGCGCTTCCCGGCGAGAAACACCCATCCCCAGGCTCACCGCCGCCTCCCGCCCGGCCCCCGGGACGTGGGGGGCCGGAGGGGCGCGGCGAGCCCCGGG
>VXBJ01006172.1:896076-1006363 GCA_013400055.1 Nycticryphes semicollaris
GACGGCACCCCCGCACCGCCCGGCCCCCCGCACCTCCTAGACCCCCGCAGCCACCGGGACCCCGCACCGCCCCAGGACAGCATCCTCACATCGCCCGGCCGCGACCCTCCGCACCACAAGGCTCCGGGATGGCACCCACCCCTCCGCCCCAAGACACGGCGCCCTGCACCTCCGCACTACCCGGGGTGAAAAGTTCCCCCAAGCATTGGAAGAAGGAGAGAAAAGTGTCCCCGCAACGTTTGGGACCAGACTTTCCCCCAGCACCATCAGGGCTCAGCCGCTGCTGCAGGCTGTTGGGACACCGCCGGGGGTGTTGCCACACGGGGAAAAACCCCCACGAGCAGAGCACTGACCAAAAGTCAGATATTTCACAAAAATCCTGACAGCACTCAAGGCTGTAGGCAGTTATCACGCAACGTGACATTTCCTGAGGTAAGAAAATGGCAAAATACCACGGATTAGCAAATTCTATTAGTCACAGGGCTGAAGTAGCTGAGTTTAGGTCTAAGGAGCTTGGAAAAAACTAAATCCTGATGCAATCACCAAAGAAAGGGGTTGTCTGGTGGATCTTAAGATCAGCATCGAATAGGAAGATAATTTAAAAACTACTTACCATTTCACTGCACCTTTCATACTTTATATTGTGTCCACCACCAAAATACAACCAGATCAGAAGTTGGTCTCATGTCAGTTTTGTAGCATCCAGCAGCACTAAATAATCCAGGACAGAAAGCAGAGGAAAAAAAAACCCCAAAATTAAGAAAAATAAACCTTCCAGTAGCAAACAGAAAGTAAAAGAAATTGCCTTTTTATTTTTATTTTTTTTTTAAACCAAAGCTGGAAATGAAATCTTGTGGAAGAGAAATCTTTCTGGGGATCCAAAGCTGAAGCAGAGCAGCAACACGTGGGGGAAACGGGGTCAAAACTATTTTATTTCTATGGACATGGTGCGAAAAGAACTGCTCTAATTGACCAGCAATGATTTGGAGCAGGCAGATATGAAACAGAGCTCCTCATTTATATGGAGTTAAGCCTTTTTTTGGTTTGTTTTTTTCCCAAGTTGGACAACTCAGGAGCAGAACGCTTACGGATGACTAGGATGCTGACACCATGCCTGTGGTATATTTAATTCCATGGGGACACACAGCAGGGTCCCCTCTGCCCCTTTCAGACAGAAGGACCCACACTCAGGGAGTGTTGCTGCCCCTTCCCTCCCACCTAAAGTCCTTGTGCTTTGTATCCTTTGCCGGATGAAGGAAGGACCAGTTCTCAGGATGGCGCTGACAGGGGAGGGCATAACCCGGGGGATTCAAATCTCAGTGTCAATCTGGGACCACACTGAAAGGAACGACCGAGCTTTGAGGAGAATTCAGGGCTGCCAGAACGCAGCCCCCTGTCTCAGGCTGCTCCATCTCCCTCAGCACTTGCTGGATCCTGAACTTGCCTACACTGGTTGGGTTTATTTATTATTTTGGGATAAGTGCAGCTTCCCTCGTGCAGAGCCTGTTTTATAACGTAAATGATGGTAAACTACCATGGAAAAGCACTTTTCCCCCCAAAGCAATGGATTTACATCAGGGTTTTTACACATGTTGTTTTCCTAGCTCTAAAACGTGTGCCAACAGAAGCCTTCTGCCGCCTTTTAGCACTTCAGTGAAATGAGAATTAACTTCTTGCAGTGGATACGTTTTATTAGGAAAGGATCTGCTTTTGTGATCACAGAAGGACTTTTTACAGGCTGATCCAAGGGAAATTGTAGTTTATCAAGTTAGACAGGGACAGAGAAACTATTATTTCAGGTTCTGATGAATAGGTTGCTCTGGACAAGGTCTTTGTGAGACAGGTAGTAAGGCACTGCGAATGCCATGGATTTTGCATTACACGGAGATTCATGGTTCTCCAAAGCAACAAAGCCTTTGCCAAGGTCCAGTGGTTTCTTTTGGCATCATTTAACTGATGCAACTGAACGTATTCCGAATACAACTTAGCTACAAGTGGAGCCAAGGACAAGCGTGCTCAGCTCTGTTGTACCAACCATGGTTAAATCCTGCTGGCAGCAAGAGTAGGATGAGCCCATTCCCAGCCGGAGACACGGACCCTGCCCTCCAGCCCTGTTTTAAAATATATGGCACTGTGCACCCTACCATTAAATACCAAGTGAATGTGCTGGCCTTGTAAAGTAATCATCTGCGCAGGCACGGTGAAACTCTGCAGTTCTTGGGGCTCTGAGGATGATGAGTCTGTAGGTGATAATGTGCATATTTATGTACTGGAGTCTGCGAAGGAGCAAGGAAGTCACACGATGGGCAAGGTAAAAGGAGCTGTAGCCCAAAGCTTTCAGCTTGTGAAATCCATTCAAGAACTGGAATGTAATAGTAACATGGCAACAGGTCACTGGAGCACGGTTGGATGCAAAGATGTCAGAGAGAGACAAATGAATCATCGTTACTATTATTTTCCTGGATTCTATTTTACTCCAGGGATGTGCCTCTCGACACTCATGTAGGAAAGAGTCCCAGCCCCGTTCTGCTTCTTTCAAGTGTAAGAACTAATCTGGCGCTTTTGTTCCGAGGGAAACAGATTGAAACAGATTCCACGTGATGAATGGCGATGCAGTGGGAGACAGGATCAGCACCCTGCCGTGGCCATAGCCCGTGGCTCTGTGGCTTGGCAGAAGCCCACCAACCTCGTACGTGCTGTTCCTTCTGTCGCTGCAGTCCCCGGGGGAGCGGAGCTGCCGCTTTGGAGGCAGCACGTTTCCTGCAGCCTTCTGTGATCTCTGTTGTGTGAGGCCTCTGCGTCTCTGCGCAGTCTCAGGCTTCACTGAGGACCTCCCTAGCAATCTCTGTCTTGACACCTTCAGTACTCCTGGCCCAGCCACAAAGGAGCCTTGTTAACACACATCTCTCCATACCAACCAGCCATGAGACCCAAAGAGCCCTCAGGGGCAAGTCCATAACCACAAAGAAAAGCTCCCGAGTCGGTGAGAGCTGAGATGTTCTTGCTGGTCCTGCAGCCAGATTTGCCATCTTACTCACTAAGCACACATTAAATGGAGCAGTAACAAGCACTGAAGTGGGAGAGTCTCTGCTTCAAAGGGACAAAGATGCATCTTCTGGATACCAAAAAAGAGGGGGAAAAGAAAAAGTGGACTCCAGACCAAAAGTTCATCTCTCTTGCTGCTAAAGGCACAGCTGTTGCGTTGACTTTGACAACCCTTCATTGACCTGTGAGAGCTATGGTTTACAGTAGAACTGGCTCTTGGGTGCTAGAGGCCATTAGCCCTGCACCTGGTGTCTTTGCAAATAAAGCAGCAGCTGGACATCCCCTCCTTCCATCCCAAAACTGCACACAGAGGGGGGAGCCTGGGAAATGAGAGGAGATAGAGGCAGTCCCCAGGGCTTTCGGAACGAGCCCTGTTTTGGAGCACAGGCAGTGACCCAATCCCATGCCATGGCATATGCCCTTCTATGTCCATGGAGTCTCAGAGGTCTTCTCTTCCTCCAGACCTTGCCCAGTTCACCTCTGTACAATCCTTCACACACGTCTTCCCGAGAGGCTTTATAAACTCTTTTCACTACTTCCCTCCTGTGCAAGAACCGTTGGAGCAGGGAATGGCTAGTGACAGTGGTGACGGCAGGGGTTTGCAAGATGGACATGAGGAGCTGAACAAAGAACCAGGTCACATCTGCCATGTGGCTGTGCCTGACCTCAGCCATAGCTTGCTAAATAAGAACCATCCGAATCCCCATTACCGCTCAAGTCTTCACTAGTACTTCTGGGTTGTTTTGCAGGACAAGACACGGCTTGTCCTGAACCTGACTCCAAGAAAGGATTCCCAAGACACAAGACAACCCATAAACCACGCAGCAGGTACAAAAGCCCCTTTCAAAGCAGTGCTGCTAACGACAAGCTGAACTACACACATCACATCAAGGTGAAGGGAACAGGATTTTTCAGGCTAATTGGGTTTGCTCTGCTTGAATATTTATTGCCTGCATTGCTGTGCTCAGCATTAGCATGTCAAAGATTCCGGATGAGCTCTGAAGTAAACAGTGATGGAGGTGAGTGGCCAAAGGTGAGGTTTGCTCACGGTATCGCTGTAGGTGTTTTTCCAGAAAGGACTGGGAAAGGAAAGTGGAGAGTGAAATTCCAGAGAAAACTATTTCCATACTGGAGACTTCAATCAGTCTGCAAAAGCTTTGGAAAACACAGCAGAAAAGTTATGGTAAGATCATGAAGTGCAGATCAACAAACTTGGATTTTCCTAGTCCTCAGGGTCATTGTCAGGTAATACATGCATATTATCCTGGAATTTAAAATGGGTGCTTAAATTATCTGCAAGACCTCAACTTGTAACAATGCAGGTGTGTGAATTCTTTATAAATTGTGGGTTAAATCTTACACCTTTCATTAGAAAACAAAAAAGTCACCACAGAACTGAAAAAAAATAAACTATAAACAGCAGTGAAATTAAAAAGGAGAGCTTTTGCCTGAGCAGAGGCAAGGGCATGAGGCTACCATTTTAAAGACATTTTTAATTTATCTCTGTGTTTGATTTTACTTACTAACCACCTTCTATGATGAAAAGCCAAGTAGCTCTTCCAGCAGTATTCCTAAATGAAAGCTGTAGCTCAAGCCAAGGGTGTACGAAGCCCTACAGTGCTGAGTCCTGCTTGTGAGGTTTCACCCAGCGGGAACGGGGTCCAGTTGTCTCGTTTATGCTGGTGCAGCTGGTACAGCCAGTTTCCCCAGAGAAATCAATAGGAAGCGTTGTTACGTTTCCAGGCCAACCTGGGTAGTGGGAAGCTCAGGGTGAACTGGACCTGGACGGGGAGTGATGCTGTTTGCAATTCAAACAACCTGTGATGGCTCCGTTCACAGCTAGAGCTGCTTCCTGGGCAAAAACTTCACCATTTCACACCCCCAAGAACAAAAACCTGCTACGTTCCCACTCCACAAGCTCAGAGCTTCACTCCCAATCAACACTTCACAGCGACATCAAGGAGAAGGGATTCTGCTCCCTGTCAGACCCCAACAGTGCAGGGAAACGCGCTCTCGGCCCAAGCATTTAACGCCGTTCTTTATGTAAAAATATGACATTTGGAGCTCTGAAAGTATAGAATGAGAAGACTCAAATTGGTGGAACACAACTGCTCTGAATAGAGATTTGTGCTCAAATTCTAGAAAAGAAGCTAGATTTAATTCAAATCCTTCAGCCTGTTTTCTCTGTACGACGTAGAACCAAGATTTGTAAATATCTGTTATTAGTAGTATTACAATTATCTGCAGTTGTCAGAAAACAGTGACAGCACATAGAGAAGCCACGAACCTGTGGTGTCCTAGGTCCCAGCTAGAGCTCTCAAAACCATCCTCTATCTCCAATAGCCAGCCTCCCTTCGCAGGCAGATCCTTGCGGGTCACTCAGAGGCTAAAGGGCATCTCAGCTGTGGCAAAAGGAAAACTGTGGAATACACACAAAGATTTCCAACCAGCCAATGCAGAGGAAGGGACCAGCCTTCCTGTCCCACCCTGGCTCCACACTCAGCTGCCAGAAAATACTGCATGTGACCTCAAAACTTGTTTGAGCCCTAATACCGTTATTATAGACCCTCTTGTATTGATCCTTTGCAGAGATGAGATTTTTCTGTTTTGTCCAGTCTCCATAACTACTGGCAAAAGCCCTAAATAAACCTACCACTAAACACTGTGAAAGCCCAAAAGCTTGGTTAGCGTGGTTTCCACCCCTACAAGGTTTTATCAGAAACCCTCCTAGCACAGTCACTGTGAAAGCAATGTCTTAATCACAGCTGAAGGGGAAGAACCTGGAACTCCGACCATTCTATCCCCTGGCATATTATTTATAATTAATATTACTAGCCCCTTTGCAAGCTTCAGACTGAACTCTCCCTTCCTAGAATGGCTCTCCAGGGCCCTGGCAGGCAATTGCTCTCCAGGGCTGAGCTATGCATATATTATTATTATTGTGGTGCTATTTAGACACGATGGGTTGTTGGAACTGAATACTAGTAGCAAATAAGCAAGAGGCAACACTCACTGCTTTGACTGTAACTGCCCTGGCTGTAGCTTTTATTTTGGTAAGAAAAATAGCAGCTATTTTATAACTGAAAAAGGCAAGCAGATTCACAGTGGTAGCTTGGTCCTATTGGGAGAATGTTGGGTATGTCCTGCTGAATCACTAACCTGGGGAGTTTGTTTGCTTCCTTGATTACAGTGGGGAGTAGCTTACCATGAGAGAGAAATGATGAGCTGTCTGAGAAGACAAAAACTACAGCACATCAAAGTGGAACAAGAGTTTGAACTGCTATATGATCTTCATTTTTTCTTAAGCCAAGAGAAGAGGTAAAATGGAGCTTTGCACAGAAAGTGTAGAGCAGTCTGTGTGGAACAGGTTAGAAAAAGCACCTGCTCCCATGTTAATTCTCTTAATCTTGTTACTTTCTCTTTAACCAGCTTAAACTCATGATGTGTGGGTAAGGACAAAACCTCGGTCATTGCTATGTACTTAAGAAGGGACAGCAGTTCACATTCTAGATATGTGAATAATGTTTACCCACACTGGCATTTTACAGCTTGCATTTTCTTCCTGCTATGCTCAATAAAAAACACTGATTGCCCCCATAAGCTGACTGCCATCTTTTCTGGGTGACATTTACTTCAGGGTCCTGCTACACAAAGTTTGTCACTGCAGTTTTCCAGCATCAAATTCTGAAAAACACTACCTGTGAGACTTCAGCCACCTGGCTCTGACCTTTCCAGCACATCAAGTCTCCATCTGGAGTATTTCTTATTCTGCTCGTATCGCCTGTGCTTCTCTACCATCTACTATGGTTTATGTCTTTCAAGCATGAGGGTAACCAGGACAACTTCCCAACTAATGCTCACCTGTGCTGACTTCCTGTCCAAACATTACTACAGCTATTGAAACCTAAAAAGAGGAGAGATACAAAGTCATTAATTTATGGCAACTAGTAGTTGGACAGCCCAAGATGATGGGATAAGGTGCTTCCCTGGCTCTGGAAGCTGGTCAATGGAGGGGTCAGGAAGAAACTGCTTCCTGCATATTGCAGCTTACGTCCCATTTCTTGAGCCACACACTCTTTAAAAAGCCAAACTGAAACCATGGCCCTTCTGAATTACAGCACTATGGCAACTTCTGCTCTTCCAGGAAAATTTCTGGTGGCGATGGTCTCTGGAAAACATGGTATCTCTCAAGATTTTGAAGCCCTGTGTCTCTGGGATGACCTGCTAGGAGTCAGAATGGCTACTCAAAGCAAGCAAGCAGGGTAGTTCAGAAGTTACAACAGAACTCACCCCAGTTACCACAGCAGGTCTCTGACCATTTTGGGAGTGCAAGACCCCCAGTGCTCATTCTGGGCTTTAAATTTTAGACCACGCTGCCTGTGCTCTCTTCAGCTTCAAATATAGATCAGGTCACGGCACTTTGCTTTCATCTGTCTCTGCCAGGGCTCCAATTTGAACACAAAACTCAAAATGCTGGAATGTTTGGAGCAGGTTCAGAGAGGTCTCAGTGATGGGGTCAAAGGCACTGTGCTGATACAAGGAAATAAAAACCTCTCCATCTCAAATAGGAGAACTTGCACCGATCATGAAGGGAATTGTTCTTTCCACCCCAATTTGTGTTCTCTAACTATTAGGGGGCTCTTGGCAATGAAAGCACACTAAGGAAACTCTGAGAAGAGATGAGACAGCACAGCCTGTAAACATCTAACAGCTTCCTTCAGTAATGGAAACACCGAGTCTGTCAGTCAGAGACAGCAGGGCTTTGAAATCAGTTGTTGCTAAGGAGAATCTATTTCATGAAAGATAACAAGGGAATTCACAGACAGTAATAGTTGTAAACAGCTGAATACAGAAGATTCTGACAAAAATAAGAACTGACTTACATCCTTTCCGGCTGTAGATCCTGACTGCTGGGCTGTTAATTTGTGCTGCCTTCCTGGCATACACTTCCCCTGGCAAAGGCACTGGCACAGCTTGGGTACCCACTGAAGTCAAGCGGCAGAGCAGGGCACCCTTTTTAACATAAATATTTTTTATGAGTGGTTGCTTGGCTGAAGCTTTGAGTCACAGTTTGTGATAAGATGACTTTGTGTTTTGTAGCAATCGCAGTTCAAGCAAGGATTACGGGGACAGGTTTAGAAAGAGCCAACAAACAGAGACCTCTTCTTTGGTCGTTCATTTAAAACCAAAGCAAACATGAAGTAAAGTAGCTGCAGTAACAGGTGTCTTGCTACCCACTGGGTAGCTCCTTAGAGCACACAGATTAACCCGATCAGCAACATCTCAGGAGATTCCTACCTCTTTATAGACAGGGAATGGGACTGAGACTCCTCTCGCACAAATTTTGCTCGCTGATTTGTAAGGCAGAAAGGATTTTCATCACTCACAACCCAGGACTGAAGAGTCTATCCCCATCAAAAAATTGCTGGGTGCTACCACATGTGAAGGATGACCTCCTACAAGCACAGCTAACGGTTTGATTCATGGAAAAAAAACCCCAAAAAACACCCAAACCCCCTCACTTATTACCATTACTATAAAACACAGACAGAAATTACCAATTTTATTAGTCAGCCAGGATCTGGTTTGGCCACAGGAAGATGGAAATGAGGTAGTCAGTCAGACACAGCTTTGAATGCCAACCTATAACCAGCTCATGTTACATGATAATTTCTGTTTGTGTCACAAATACAGGTGAGGAGTCTGGACAGATCACAGCTTCCCTGAGCAGGAAAAGACAACCAGGATTTAACCCCAAACAGAATTACAGAACCAGCCTGGTCTGATTAATTAATTAGTTCTATTATAATATGGCCTATTAACTCTAGCTTGTGGTTGGGGACTGCATAAAGGCCTATCAAGTAACAGCTGTTGCCCCAAAGGTTTTATAGCTGAAAAAGACAAGGACAGGCAAAAGAACAAAGAAAATAGATCAATGAAGGACTGGGAATTTGGGTAGACAGACAGACATGAACTGCCTTATTCCAAAGTCACACAACTGCCAAAGTACTCAGAGTCCTGCTCCTTACACTTTAAGCATAATAGAGCCCGAATTCCTGGTGGTGGTGAGATTTCCAGTTAGCAAGACAGGGCTGGTTCTGGGAATTCTTTTGCAGAAGACAACCGAGGCACAAATATTAAGTCCAGTGTTTTCTAAGTGAGCTATGGTTAACCTTCAAAATAAAGTGCAATGATGGCTTGAAAAAATTAAGAACTCTAGTTTACCATTTCATGGGGTTATACTTTGTCCAGGAGATAAGACTACCAGACAAACCATCAAACCAACATTGCTTTGCCTGTGACACTGCCACAAGGAAGGATCAGCCCAGCATTAAAAATCCAGGGCTGAAACACGATCCTTGGGTGGGGAAAGACAAAATAGTTTGGATTATGTAAATGAGAACTTTTTCCCATAAGGTTTCATCTACCCAGCTGGACACAAACATACCTCAGAGGCTTGAAGAGATTTAAATGGCCATTCCTTTCATCTTCTTGTTTTCTTTGCTGACTCAGCAATTTTGATTGTTCTAGCATTGCCTTCCATCATGAGATAAATGCAGCCTCTGTGAAAAGTATTCCAGAATTCGATCTCAGCATCTTTGAAAGCTTTGTATGTAAATTGGATAGTGGCTGTAGCACAGTATCCCAGGGGCTGAATTCCTCAGCAGCAAAGGCAGGTATCCACAGCCCTCTTTGTGCAGGCTACAAAAAGGAATTCTACCCAGGAATACAGTCTAGAGTTTAGGAAGCTCTCCTTTATTCCATGAAGAGTGTTTATAATAAACATCACCATAAAGGGTCGTTGCTTTGCATTCTGGTTTTGACAGGGAATTATTATTTTTCCTCTCTTTTCCATAACTCAGCCCTGCCCAAAATTCCAACACAAAATTCATTTTCCCTAGCAGTGTCACCAGGTGGATGGTGATGTTCAGTCCACAAGATGTGGGCTCAGTCAGGATGCTCTGGCTTCCTCTCTAAAGGTCAGCAGCTGCTGGTCCTCTGTTGCAAGACAGAGAATGCTGCCCACTCTGGTCACTGGCACACATGTAGGATTTCAGGCTCTTAAGTTCGGATGTTTGTTGCAGAGAAGAGCAGAGAAATCTCTTTCCAGCACTACACACACTTTCTGCTCATCCTCTGCCTCCTGTGTCGTGTCCCATTGCTATCTACCAGGTGGACACAGAGCTCATCTTGCCTCTTAGCTTATGGGTGACTTATTTTTATACTTACTCCAGTCATAAGTCCTGGCTTCCACTTTTTGACTACTTCTTCCTTAATCCTCTAGTCATTTAAGAGCTCCTAATGCAGAGACATATTGTTTTCTTGTGTTCTCTCCTTGCCCTTGCACTGGGATGATTTCCTACTGGCTCCTCAATACTCTTTGTTTCAGAAACTGAGATCTCTCTTGAACTCCTTTATCCCCATGACAATCTTCTGAAAGGCATCCAAATGTGTCTAAGTTATTTTAAAAAAAAAATAAGAAATTGATGTATTTATAAAAAGAAGAGTCTGACTGAATTTTCTTTGCTACCAGAGTAGGAGAATCAATGAACCACGAGTATCTTTTAAAAACTCTCCTCTGATTCCTGCTTCCTAGCAGAATGCAGAAGAATCTATTTTGCATGATATAGATATTTGAAACATTTTAACAAACATCAGAAACAGAAAAAGATTTATTAGAAATTACACAGATTTTTGCATCATACGTTTTAATAATGTTAATCTTTAAATATTAGCATGTCCAAATCTGACAATGCCTAGTATATACATTCTAATGTGCTCTTTGTATAAATTAGATTATGGTGTAACATCTGTACCCAATAGAGAAAGCTCAAAGTACTTCACTGTTAGAGACAATTATCCCATATGACAAACTCCAGCCTGGACCAACAATCAATAAAAACACTGTGTCCAGCACTGCCCAGTGGAACTTGGCACACACGTAAGTTAAAAATGTAGAGACCATCAGCTGAGAAAAATGTTAATTGCAGCTCAGTTATAAGCTCGATTCTACACCATATTGGTGAGTGAGTCTAAATGGCACTGGAGTCGGTAAACACCAATATAGTCTAGCATAGTAGAAGTTATTGCTGGGTTTAAAAACATCTTAATGCTCAGTGCCCTGAGTCTTCTTAGGCAAAAGCCCTCTTCTGACAGGAAAATGCATAATCTCATCCCGTGCAGGCTCTGCTGTTTATCAGATACACCAGGCACAGCTTTGCAAACAGCCCTCCTCACCCGCCCCGCCCCTCCCCCAACAGATCCTTCCTGCTGGAAGACCTGGTACCAAAAGGACAGAAAAAAAATGAAGGAGACACCAAAATCCTAATGAGTCAACGCTTGTATTCGCATTGCCAAGGATGGGGGGAAAGTCAGTGAAGCAGAATGGTAGGTTTTGAAGAATTCGAGGTCAGGAATCAAACAGGGAAGAACCAGTCATTCTGCCAGCCTGCACTGGGCTGGGTTGGACAGAGAACTTGCACATACAAAACAAGGAAATCATAGAGAAAACCTGTAAAAACCAGCTTGAAATTACAAAAAGAAAACCTGCCAAAACTCAAAGAGAATGTGTCTCAACTGGAGAATGTGCCCAAGTCAAAAATCACTCTGCTTAGTACAGCTGCCTTGCTGCAGCACAGGAAGAACCGGGAAATCTTTGTCCACTTTGCATTTCCTCCACTGTCACAGGCACAGGAAGGGGAACGTGCAAAGGCAGCAAGCTTTGTGCTCTCTTCCCTCCTCATCTTCTGAGGTCCACCCCAGGCTGCACTTTTAGGAGAAATGTCACTCAAGATGACAGTAAGGCCTCTCAAGCTGATGTCCATTGCTGCCCACAAAGGCCCAGGTAGGTATGTCCCGTACACACCCCTCTCCTCACACGCTGGACTTTCACTCTGTTTGGTTTCATCGTGCACTTTCAGAAACAGCTCATCAGCCTTTCTAGGACACCTTCTTAGAGGGCTGACTCTGGGCTCGCCTCTGTACCTTCCACAGCCATGAAACAATTTGTACCTTCTAGAACTCACCAGAAATTCTGGGAGACAGATTGTATACTTTTCACGCTCTTAATTTCCTTTCCTCTCTACCAGCTACAGTACAACAGCCACACGATGCTATATCCCTCCACGGAACTTCACCAAAATCCCCATCCTAACCATTCTTCTCACATGCTCATCCAAAATAAACCAGCTATTTGGTTTCTTGTAGTCTGACAGACTACCCAAGTACACACACAGAGGCATGTACAGGTGTGTTTGAGAGTGACTGCGTATTTAGGGAGCATATGGTGACGTGGTGAAGAGATTTTTATCTCCTTGCATTGGGGAAAGATCCATGACTCCCAAGAAGCAAAGTCAGAAAGGATTTAGGCAGTTTAGACAAACTGTTACCAATACAACACATTACACCACCCATGTCATAGCATCATGTGTTCCTTCCTAGGACATTTTCAGGGGATTCTCAGAACTTCTATGAAGACCACCCCTATTACCCTCTAGCTTAACTTAACTGTCTAATTTTAAAGGCAGCTAGAACTTTAATTTTGCATTTGAAATTTGAGGTGTCTTACCAGGGCCTGCAGATTTTCTGAAAATCAGGCTGGACTGCAGCATCTTGTGTGGGGTAAATTTAAATTCATGTTCAAATTTTTAAGGCAGCATGAAAAAAACAACACTAATTTCTGAGAATCCAGGTCTAGAATGTAACTGCAAGGTTCAAAAGGAAGAAAAAAATACACAATGTTGTAACAGTTAAATGAACAAATAAACAATATTGTTAATCTCAAAAAACAACCTGGATCCGCATCTCTTGGTCTCAAAGTATCAGCATTTCAAAATGAGGCGTTTTGCATGTTTGAGGACTGAAAAGTTAACATTGAGCAAATGGTGAAATTGAGTATCTTCTTCCCTGCTGACAGAAGCTCCTCCTTTTCACTCCTAGATAAGTAGAAAGTTTTAAAGATTGTACCATTAGAATTGGATAGAATTAGTGTTTGGTCTGTGCTATTGGGGGGCACGGGAGAGTGAAGCTGCAAAGACAGGACAGAAACATTGCTTTGCAAAAATCATTTTGGGGAAAAAACAAATGCTGCTAGATCAGACAGAATAGTGTGTAAAGTTACAGTAAGCCTTGGAGAAACAGATGAGAATAAATGTCAGAACAGTGCTTGAAGCAAGTGTTACTGACACATTAGATAACATACATGTCGTGTACATCTGACTGTCACATGGAACACACACTTCCAGTGACCAGAGGGTTAAGATTATCTTTCTTTTTTAGATCAAGTGGAGCCCTCTGACTTTGAAATGTTTACCAGACGCTGGGAATTAAAACAGTTTTTCTCATCCCTGCAAGTGCCCAATCCAAAACCCACTGAGGAATATGGAATTTTCTGTGTTGACTTCACTATGCTTTGAACTGCAGCCCGTTGGAGGGAATTGGGATCTCTGCCAACGGATACCTCAAGGGAAAAGAGCCTGCTGCATCCACAAGGCAACGGAGCTCAGCAGTGCAACTGCCTTCCCAAACGAACTCTGCCAGCAGCTGTTTCTCTCTTCCATCTCATCTCGTTAACAGCAGACTGGTATCTGAGAACGCTTAGAGCAACTCATCCTACGTTCTCTAGGGATGGCAGAGTGTGTGCTGAAAAAACACTGGAGAGTTAATTCAATTTAGAAAGCACTCACACTCAGACAGAAATGACCCTGACCAGCATTTACAACTGCTTTCTCACAGTATAGGATGACCTACAGAGTGCAAGGGCACGGTAAGTGCGTGCCACTGTCCTTTTTTATCACACAGACTCCCAAAAGATTGAAATGAGACTTTCCTGGGGGTGATAGAATAAATGTCAGACAAACTAAGAGCAAGTGATGCTTTTCTCCTTCTGCAGAACAGGCATACGCTGCATTTCTACCACTTCCTTTCTGTTCAGTATACACTCACTGACCTTGGCCACTGTCATCTATCCCTTAATCCTGCTTTTCGCTGTGGGAAAACCAAAGTCTGAAATAGGGTGTTTACTAATTAAATAGTATTTAAAAAACCCAAACAACAAAGCACTGTGGGGAAGCCAGTGACTGAGATCAGCCACCTGCAAAGCCCCAAAAAACCTAAAATCAAGTTTCCTCTGTGAAATCGCTTGCTTGTATTTCACAAGCCTTTTTTTTTTCCAGGAGTTAAGAGCAGTGAGCACACACTAATATTTTTCATGGTAGAGAAATCATCCCTAGCTCCTATGTTTAACATTCACAAAGCATCAAGTCCGGTCACAGGGTTAAACACGCTAACTAAACAACAACTTTCTTCTACCAGCATTATCTAAAGCAGCGAGGCAGCCTTCTGTGAGGTCCTGTACAAAACATGTTCTCCAAGACCTGCTCCTAGAATGACCTAAGCAGCCTGTTTAATCCTGCTATCCTTGGAGACACACAGAACACAACTTCATGAAGTGGAGTAAGAGAAATGGTATAATGGAAATGAATCAGTACCCTTCAGACATTTCAGTGACAGCGTCATTGAGCTGGAATGCTCTTCTCTGGTGCCTAAGACATTGCTGTGACACAGAGAGGAGTTCCAGTTACATTCTTTGTGACTTGTGGAGTTAAGTTGCAACTTCCATTGGTGCTAATATTGCTGTGCTTCTTTACAGGGTAACATCACAGCTTATCGTTCAGGGCACAGGCTGTCTCAAGATTCATGCCTCTACACAGCAATTACGTATCTGTGCTGTTTGTACAGGATTAACACAGAAGAAAGAAGTCACTCCACTGAATCCACAACAATATGAACTACTGAGATCGCACTGTATTGCTTAGAGAGTCATCACCTGATTACTGACACCTTGCAAACTAAAGCTAAGAAATTGCATTTGCAATATTCCTATGATAACTGTGCCTGCACAGTCAGCTGGGGAACCAGGCTCTGGCTTCCCAGAGTAATCAAGTAATGAAGTTTTAGTAATAAAGCTATTTTTCCTCAAAGAGATTAGTTCTGTTTGACCTGAAATGAAGTCCCAGCACTTTACAGGATCTTTTAGAGTTCTTTCACTAACTGGTGATGGAACAGAGCGTGGTTTCCGAGTTACAAATGATCCTGTTTATTATCCTGCTTGGTTAAGCTACGACAAGCAAACTAGAACACTTCCTGGGTGATAGGGAGAGAAAAACTCAGGTTAAGGTTCTACACACTCATGTGCATCTGCCATGATGTTCTAGAAAATATACGGAGGCAAGAAAACAACATGTACTTGGGATGAGTTAAGCATGTTTTGGCAAGAAGAGCATTTTTGTGAGCTTTTGTATGAATATTAATCTCCCAGCCTCCCTTGAGCGCCACCATAGTCCAGATTGACTTAAAACTTCATTTTGTAGCAAGTCTCCTGGTGGTGGAGTCTAGTTTGAGGCAAACATTGTTTAGCACAAGGGATCCTCTTCAGAAATATCCCACGCGTGTTTGAAAATGCTTTGCAATTTCCACCTGGGAATAAAATTACAGCTGAGTTTGATTTGTATAGATGGACGACAGGTATTTATTTGGTTGCAGTCCCAGACGTAATCAAAATCCTGGAAGAGCGTTCTTGCAAACTAAGAGCTTAGGTTGGTTGTGGAAGAGGAGCAAGTGGATTTTTAAAGTGATCGAGTGCATCTGTAGCATTCTTTTGTTCTCTTCCCCACTTCTGTCCACCTCTTGCTCTGCATCTCAGGTCTCAAAGTATTTGTAAATCTGGGCGACGTACTGCATCACGCTCTGCCAGTCCGGCCGGTCTGTGTACATCATCTCACTGAGTTCCTGCACAGGAGACACACTGTCAAACCTTAGTCAACCAACACCACTGGGAACATTACTGGGTTCTCTGAGTAGCTACAGCTATTGAACACTACTTCTGCTTCCATTCCAGAGCTCCTTAAAGCCACATACAGTATAAAAGTCCACGGGAATCATCTACTGGCTTAATACAATTCTGAAACTCGTTAACAAACCAGCTAAAGAGCCGCATGCAGTTTGCATTCTGAAAGATTTCTTCCATCTGCAAAGATCAATTCTCTGACTTCATTTAAATTCATGCTTCTTTGCATCAATTCTTTGGTTCTGTATTTAGCTCATGAACGCCATAATATTTTTCCTTCATATTAAACTTATTTCTTCCTTGTCATCATATTGTTGATTTCTGGAAAAGGATTTTTAAACATTTTAACAAAATTTTCCTAACACTATGAACTTTTGGAGATGGTCGTGCAGCCTTCCCTAGCACTATGTGAACATCTTCAGTGCAAGTGACTGACTGGCCAGATGGAAACAAAGGCTTTGGAACGGCGTATGCAGCAAATCTTCCTTCGCTAAAGGAAGGTTACTCACCAGGCTGGGTTTGATGCCTACGCTTTCAGCAGCTTGAAATGCTAATAGCAGATTTCTCTTCTGTAATAATAAAACAAAAGGTCAAAAGGATCATCATCGAAGTATGACTCCTGAACACTACGCCTTGCATCTGATTAATAGGTGAGTTTCAATGAGCAGGTATATTTGAAAATCAAAAGCCATTAGATTCAACACTTCCACATAGATACGTTTTCCTATTAGTAAGATAAACTCACAAACAAGTTCTTTGTCTTTGAATAGCTCATCTACTTTTGCCCAAGCTACACCCCTCTGCTTTTGACAAATTTTTGTGAAACTGATTACGACCGGGCAAAAATAACCCACTGAGGTTCTGTCTTCATTATGAGTGAAAGATTTCTGAAGAGCTGTTAACTAATATAAGGCATTCTTGTGTATAGTACAATTCCTACTGCAGTAGGTACTAGCTGAGGTAAATCCATGTCCTTACTTTATCCATGTACTTACTTTATCCTGGCTGTTGAGCTCCTGGTAAGGAATATGTGCAGGCAAATACGTGTGCAGGAGAGCACAGAAGGCAAGCCCATCACTCCAGCTGCTGCTGAAGTTGGTAATATCAATATTCTGTAACAGAAAGCATGAAACAACCCTGAATACTGCTACACAGCAACAACAAAAACAGTAATCCCCAAACAATAGATTTTATGCAGTCATGAAACAAAAACTCAGAGTATTAAACAAACATAGGCTTACAATTTTCATTCCTTTTCATCTCAAGTAGGAAGATGCCAAATAACATGGCAAGTTTCAAAGTCCTAGATAAGGGATCATTAAATAATTAAATGTTTTTCACACCAGGCTCCAAGCAGAAAGGCTCCCTCCAATGCTTTCTAGAAGGTGAGAATTACAAATTACTGCAGCAATTTTCCTGTCCTGGCAAGAGGAAAGACTTTTATCTGGTCCCTTTCAATTACAGAATGACAGAAATATGGTTTCTCCAGCACCTACAACACAATTCATCAATATTTTAAAACGGTGTTTTGTAATTGATTTCATGCTTCCTTATTGCAGGGTGTGTAACAGAGGGATGGATTTGTAGAACGATGAGGCAACGTAATCAGTGTATTTGACCACCGTTATCTCACTGATATTACACAGCAGATACGTGCCTTAATGAGAACATGTAATTAACAATTATGACTTGATTCAGCCCCTTATCAGAAGTGACATCAAATTGTTGAAATACTAACACAGTCCTCAAGCCCTAAATAAATAATGTCAAGCCCTAAATAAAGAATGTTCTTCCTTGTATGTGAGAGGGAGGTTCAAACTTGGCAACACCACCAGCTGAATGGGCAGCTTCCCAAGAGCTGGGCAGATGTGCCCAATTTGCAGTCATTTGCATGAATGCATGTCTGCATTCTCATATTCTTTATCAATGCAACATCACAGAACGCTTCAAAGGCAAACGAAGAATGGGAAGCCTGAAATACAAAATTTAACCCATCTACCCTAATTCACAAAATAAGCAGTTAGAGGTTTCCTGGTGCTCACTCTCCTACTGCCAGGGTCACTGACAAATAAATTACAGAATCTCAGGGATTAGAAGGGACCCTGAAAGATCATCCAGTCCAATCCCCCTGCCAGAGCAGGAACACCTAGAGCAGGTCACACAGGAACACGTCCTGGTGGGTTTTGAATATCTCCAGAGAAGGAGACCCCATAACCTCTCTGTGCAGACTGTTCCAGTGTTCTGTTACCTTCACTGTGAAGAAATTTTTCCTCATAATTAAGCGGAACCTCGTATGTTCCAGCTTGCACCCATTGCCCCTTGTCTTATCATTGTCACTGAGAAGAGCCTGGCTCCATCCCCCTGACACTCACCCTTTCNTTCCAACGGGCCTGCGTCACTGGTAACAAGTACAGTTCAAGATCCTTATAGAACAGAAACAAACACAAACCTATAAACCCTATAAACCTTGTCTTCACCCATTTCCTAACATTTCCTCAAGGCTGTGTTTGCTCGAGGAAGTGAGGTTTCAGGGGGCATGGATTTTTTAATTAACACCCAAATGAAAACTCCTCAGCCAAGCTAGAAAAACCTCTGACTTGCCTGTAGCAACTCCCACCGCTGTCAGCTCCAACAGGAGGTCAGTGAAAAGGAAACTGTCTAATATGGTTGAGAGTTTAAATGGTCAAAAACCATCTTCCTTTCTCCTGTTGCTAGATTCTTCTTTGCTAGTCATGTAACCTATTACCAGGGTGTGCTCAGGTGCACAGAAGGAGCCCGGTTTCCCCACTCATGACAACCAAAGTCCAGAATGTGCTATATTCAACAGGTGGGTTGGAGTGATTAAAGAGGAACTGGTATTCTAAAACCAGCCCATATGCAAAGAATTCCTTTAAAATACAAAGACTACTGGGGTATAGAGTGCACTCAGGGTTCTTCACAGGGATTCTCTTGTAAGGCACAGCTCTAAACATCTGCTTGTGGCCCAGTTCTGATCCTGTGAACAAGGTGACCTTTCCAACGTTCTTGTTTGCATTGACTGGCCACACCAGCACACCAAGGAATTCTCCTGGCTAAGTTTTGTTGCTGTAGTTCCAAATACCAGCTAAAAACAAAACAGTGAACTAAGTGATATTGCTTAGAAAAGTAACAGCTGCTGGAGCACGGAAGGCTCCGGGACACGATGGTACTGCAACATCTCTATGCTACATAAGGCACATCTTCCTGTGTGCTGAACTTCAGCTCAGACTCTCTGCCACTTCATTTTCTTTATTTAGCTATTTTCCAGTTTCTTTCACAATTCCCCCAAAGACAAAGCTTTTACCGCATCTCTCATACAAAAGCTAATGCACACGCACTAAAACCCAGACAGGAAGTATTTTAGAATAAGCTCTTCACTTACGATGCCTCACTGATTAGTTGTCCAACTTGGATTTCGCCCAGCCAGGCAGGATTTCAGATTAGCAATAAATATCCATAAGCAAACATGACTCAAATTGAAGCACTACAGAACATTTGAGGGTAAAATACTTGGTCTGTAATAAATCTGCATATCTAAATTGGCTCAGAAAGCAGGCCATCAGCAGCAGACATTACCACACTGCACCAGCCACCACAGTGCATTTTCATCTATTAACATCTGTCAATGGAGATGGTTGAATACCATCACAGGAAAAAAGAATACTTTGCTCTGAGAGCTGTTCGGCTTTGCCTTATGGATAAAGTTGCACCACAGAGATCCAGCTTTGTGTTACAGAATAGGCTAAAGCTGGATAACTCCTCTGTCTTGACGTTTCAGATAAACAAGTCACTATTCATCAACCCGCGGTTAGTAGGAAAAGACTGACCGCCAAATTACAGAGGTGTTCTTACTGAGGCCAATATATTTTATCAGCAAATAGCCTACCATCCTATGCCAATATTCTCATTGTATATTGTATGATAGAAATGGAGAATGGAGGTCATCCCTCCCCCCGCCAAAGGCTATGGAAAAGGAACAAACAAAGCCTTCGTTAAGCAACAGGAGTAGACAAAAAGGCAAGTCATGTTTGTGCAAGAACATTATATCCCATCGTCATTTTCATGATGCTGTTGTGAGATACAAAACTGTTCCTTCCTACAGTATTTCACCAGCACAGCATCAGTTTGATTTTCCCTGTGTTTGTAGTTTTAACTAAACCTAACACTCTTCTCCTCCTCCCATCTAACAACATCTAGATTTATAAGTGCTAATAGCTACAAGAATAGAGTCACAGAATTGCCTGGGTTCCTCAAATCTCCAATCTGGCATTGTCCAGCAAGTCATCTTCGGTAATTTTTGGATCCAAGTCTTACAAACAAGCAAAAGTTGAAGGATGGAGCTCTTCTGACAATATTTAAACTGCATAGAAAATCAACTGCAAAGTGGTATTTCATAATCGACAGAGAAAGTGAACTCAAATCTGAATTTTTGTCCTAAACACAAACCCAAAATGAACGTTCAAAGGTTCAGCTCAACTGTTCAGTTAATAGTAACAAGAACGAAAACTCAGACCTAGTCAAAACCACTTAGTTACCATTTTCACATCAGTGGATTGTGGGTTTTGGTTTTTTTTTTTTCCTCTAAATAAATGCATTTCCATTTCATACATGTTATGAAATATGAAACTGCTTCTGGCATCTTGGATTCCGTGTTAACTACTTTTCAATTTGGGATATAAGAGCACAGTAAACTAAAAGTGATATTCTGGGTTTTGCTGCTCTGCAGCTTTACTTGTAATACCCCTCCACCACAACACACCAAGAGGAATTAAGTCAAAGTAGAAGCACAAGGATTTCTCAGATTTCTGGCTCTGCTGAAGCCAGAAGTGGGAAAAAAAAAAAAAAAAAAAAGGAAAAAAATNAAAAAAAGGAAAACAATTTAGGGAATGAACACCTTGGAAACTATTCACTTGTCTTGATTATTTTGGCAGTGGAACCTGTCTAAGTCTTTCTGCCACACCTCTCTGTTCCTCAACACACAGCCCATGAGTACGTGGGAGCTATTTGTGTACACGCCGGTTGTTACCGCACACTTCCGATCTGCAGGATGGAGAGCTTGGTGATTTCTCTTGTCTCCTGGCTTGCAGGACCCTCATCACTCCAAGCTCTGTAAAACAGCTTGTGGCTTCTCATGACAGACCTAGAAGTCAATCTATATAGGATGGCACCCTTTAGGAGGAAGATCAGACTGCATGCAGAACGAAGGTAAGGAGAAATACGAAGGTGGAATAGGGACGCTGCAGATCGAAGTGAGTTGTCTTGCTCATTAAGCAGGGTGAAAAATTTGCCATCTTAGGGTCACAGCATGTCTCATGGTCCCTAGTACCCCAATGTCAAGGGTCAAGGGGTGCAGAGTAGCTTAGGCCTGCAAGTGGCTGGGGTTACCAGCTTCCTCTGGAGCAGACATGTCATATCCATGTTATTTAGCGCTTGATCTGGGTCTTCTGTGTTGCTGGTAAGAAAATAATTGGGGAGGTTGGGGTGGTGTAGTTAAAAAACTTGAAAGAACATGAAAGTCAGGGAAAAAGAGGAGTGTTTTTTTTAGTATGACAACATAACCATCTTTACATAGCCTGTGTGGAGTGACAAAGTGGAGCACAGAAAGATGTGAGGGGACAAAGTTTGCTGGGGTAGTGGGAGAGTTCTGGGTCCACACTAAACTATTTCCAGTTAAGTTCCCAGGCTTCTTGTCAGTGAAAATAGTTCATTCACTTCCAATGAAAGCTCATGAGCAAACTACTATACATGCACTGTGAATATTAAGAGACTGGGATCTGGAAGCACACCAGGGACCACAGTTACCCAGAAGTACTCTAGTACCCACTACGGTTTATTTCTCTGAATTTTAAAATACTTAACAATAAGCAAAGTAAAAAAATTAAATCAATAAATCCAGGCAATGTTATTTAGAGAGCAAATTTATAATCTATGATATTAGTGTCAGGCCAAGTCTAAAAGACACTAAACACCTGCAAGTCATTAACCTTAGCCCCCCACCCCAGGAGCAGGACCTTTGCTTGCAGATAACAGAGCCCTGAGGGCCACAGCAAAGACACTCAGGGAAATCTGTGTGATCTGTTCTCACTAAAACCAGTTTCTTGTTTATCTGAGGAAAAAACAACCACCCCATTAGATTTCACTAGATCTTGGACTCTGAATCTTCAGTAAAAAGCAAAGATGACATCACACACTCTTCATTACAGCCTGAATATGTTAAAAGGTATTGCAGCTACACAAATATTACTGAGTTCACAGCTCTCTGAGTCAGAATTTTCTCTATAAGGCCCAGAATTATAAATTACAGACATGAATCAGCTTGAAGCTAGCCTGAAACTCTGTGAGAGAAAGCCTGCAAGAAATATGACCTCAGCATCATTCTTCTCACTCTCTTCCCTCAGCGTACAATTAAGCCCTCCTGCCTCTCAGAAGTCACTGGTACAGAACACCAGGAACCTGCCAGAATGGCTAATTATCGAGGCTCATCCCATACAGAATATAAACTTAAACACTGAAGACAGAACCAGTTAAAGTAAATATACTGAATAAACCAAAGGGAATTGCTCCCCCTTAACTGGCTCCGCTTTCTGCAATCCTTCCTGCTTATCACTGACCGGAGACTCACATCCCCTCCACAGACCAAAAAACCTTACAGCTCAGTGGTTTTATGTGGTTATATTTAAACACAGATATCTGAACAGGAACCTCCTTTCTATGAGACACATCTCTGCAAATCTGAACTCCGACCTTCCTAATGCAAAATTTGATGAAGGTACCTGAAAGGCAACTTCCAAAGGCTGCCCACACCCCACCCAGCTTTAACAATAGCTGCATGAAAGCGCTAATCTAATCTGGATTCATTACACCCTAATTGGCTGGGGACTTGTTAGCAGGCTTCAGCCAAAGAGGTTCTATCAAAGGACACATATAAACTTCAAGCTCTGGACAGGCAAGTTCTAAACACTTAACTAAGAAGTAACACAAGAGAAGAAGAGCTCCTTTTAGCATGACTTAACCTTCTGAGCAAACAAAACACTCCAGTTCTGCTGAAATGATCCATCAAAGATATAAAACATCTGGGCAATCTACTGGAAATAGGGGTGAATTAGAAGTGTGGTCAGGTCCAGCTAGCCCGGATGAAAGGCATGAATGCCTAAAATTAAAGACTGCCTGGATTCTTCTGTTATTGCAGGGTGCACCCAGATGACTTGGACAATTACACACAGCTATTTTCAATGGGTTGCTGCAAGTCTAAAGCGATTTGCATATCACATTTAGTCAAGCTACTACCAGGAACCTTCCTGAATCCTCTTTGAGATCTTTTTCTCTTAAACAGAATACACAATACACTAATGCCTATTGACTGGAAAAAAAAATAATCCAGAATAACTCGTGGATCAGCAATACTGTTTATTGTATAGAGATTAAGTGGCTAGCCAAGATTGGGAAGGAAGCCAAATGACCTTCTATCCCCTCAGGCTGTATTAATATCCCTAGTTTAAATGGTTCAGGCAGCTGCAGTCTCCATAGGAATTGTCTTAACGTTTCTTTAAAACTTTCTGTTTCTATCTCATCATCCATATTCCAAATGCTTCTGTCAGCCACGTCACCAAGTCATGCATCTTGCTGCTGATTATACACACATGAAACAACACTCCTCCAATAACCTAAAATGCTACGTGAAAACGCTGATAAATTATGCAGTTACAGCACAGTGAAATGAGGAACTGGTGTCAGCTCTTTAAAGATTATCCCATTTACTACATTCTGTTTTACAAAAGAACCCCATTTCCCATTACATTGCTAGGTTCTCTTTTGCTCCTTGTTCCACAGCTGTCACTGGTGTTGCCTTGGGTTTACCATTTATCGTTTCCTTCAGTAAGTGTGAACTAATGAGCCTTTTTAGCAGAGACAAGACATTAGAACGAGAGCTTATTACAGTATTTTTCTGCAAAAGCATCAAATATCAGTTGACTACAGCAGTCACAGGGAGCAGGGACATTTACAAAGAGGAGACTTAACACAAACTTACTGTCACGGATCCTACACAAAGATTTTTCAGCTCCAAACTATTTTAGTCTCTCAAAAGCCAGAGTCCTGAGAAGATACCAAAAAGTCAGGTATGTCTAATTTTCTTCATTACCTTTCATAGTTGAGTCAGACTGGCAAGAATAGGTAGCATGATGCTCTCAAGCTCTGTGCTAAAAACCAAGCTCATGTGACAGGAGACGTCCTCAGAGACATCATTCAGAGTAAATAGTAAGGTCATTCTAAAATGATCTGTGCACTCTTTAAGCTCAGCTCTTTCTTCGTGAGGTGTTGAGGAGATCGATGACCTCTACACAGATCACTGGCTCATGTTTTTTAGGTTTTACTCCCATTTTTATATATAAAGAGTGACTTTTAAAAATTAAAACAAGTTTTTGTAAATAAGGGTTGAGGGTAGCTGCTGGCACAGTACACCTAACACACTGTGAATGTATTTGAACCTTTCCTGGCAAATAATACGAGTTGTTTTGAACACAAATTACCCCATTTCAAGATTCTTCATTACTAAAATCACCTATTTCAAAGGTCTGACTAAAGGCTAGTAAAGTAACAGGGGTTTGTGCATATTCCTCCTTTTGGGTCTTAATTTATCACTTTGCACACCAGCTTCCACTCGAACAAGAGAGAGGGCATGTATAATGCTGAGTTCACAGGGAGCTGACTTTTTAATTACCCAAACATACCGGACTGAATGAGGGCTGGAATAAGCAGAAGCAATTTTATGGACATCTCTGGGCTCCTTCAGAGATGTGGTAACGGTGTGACAAAAGATATCTATCGGTTCTGACTGGTACTTCTGTAATTTACACCATTGTCACATTCAGGGTGGGCAAAACAAGTGCTAGTCAGATCTGGAGAGGCAGAGGTGGGTTACCCTTCAAGACCAGGAACTAAAGAATTCTCTTCATTGTAAAGATCCCATTAGATACTGATGAGTTCTTATTTTTGCTGTGCATCTCCTTTCTGCCCTTTGATGTAGACGATATTTGTTACACCCACCTGCTGACACCCAAACTCCCTGCTTGATACACACCTAACATTTCCATCCATTAACACCACAGAGAGAAACAACCCAGGGTTGTGTCCCTTCATTCCCAAGGCTGCAAGAGTGAAGATGCAGCAGCATCCAAGGACCACACAGATACTCTGGGGAAGGAGGGAGGGAGAGAGGGCGAGGATCCAGCTCCTCTCTGTGTCCAAGACAGCAGCACAGCTACTTCCTGCCTGGAGCCCTGCTGCAGAATTGCTAATGACCACACTGGCTGCTCCCACAGCTATTTCTAATTATCTGTATTGAAAGCACAGAGATTAGCCATGTCCTGGAATTCCTGGGTGGTGGTGCAGGCTGCAGAGTGCGGCAGGTTCACGGTAAAGGATAGAGACAAGGTGGGGAAGAGGTTTCAATAGCAAGAGATGTTCATGGAACAAGCAGCAAGGCTCAGCTCTCTCCCAGTTAAATTCACAGTTTGGAGCTGTTCCAGCTGGTGGCCAATCAATTCAGTGCTTTCACTGATTGTCATTGCATCCAGGCAACACGAGGAAAGCGTCTTGGACTTTGGGATGGATAGAATGTAAATGCTATTTTTAAAATTACCCAGCAGGATAGAAGGTTACGCATGAGGGAGCCGCATGGGCGTTTCTTTTATCCCTCCAATCAAGAGACCTGTATTTGTTTACAGGATAAAGCCCCTTCTGTGAAAAAAGGTAGAGCTTGGCTCGAGTTATTTGGCTGCGCTGGAGAAGCACGTTTATGCACTGGCATCACTGTGAAGGGGGCTGGCACACTGGTGAGCAACCTGCTTATTCCCAACGTGCCACGATTTGGCTACTGCATTTATTTTCCAGACCCAACCCTGTGTCCGGATGGGACATACAGAGAAAATGCATGTACACTTTCAGCTCTAAGTGTTTTTATTAAGAAAAAGAATACATTTATGCTGGAAAAAAAAAAATAATTGGGAATAGCTTGACATTTATGCCTGTATTTTCATTAATTCAAAACTCTCAAGACCGCCCTTTTATCAGAGCATCTTCCCAAATATTACTCAAATTCATCATCATCTGGTGATAGGACGATCTATATTTTACCAGCTAGGGAAATTAAGGCAATACTACTATGCAAGACTGCCAAGGTCATCAGGATGGTCCAAAGCAAACTTGGGAGGAAAATTCTTGACCTATTTGTTGTCAGTTTTTATTTAAACACAGGATAATCCCCACCTCTCTCAATAGCTATTACCCAGACTGCCTTCAACTTCTGCACAGATAGGAAAAGTCTCTGAAGTCAACATCCTCCTCTTCAGCAAAAAACATCAGAGAAACATGAAGAGAGCCAAAAATGTCACCCACTTCTCAGAACCGCACAGAATATACTAACAGCTTCCTGGGAAAAACCCATTGCACATATATCCTACTTCTAAACATCAAAATGCTACAAGTAGTGTTGATGCAGAGCTCTCGGGAAGCATGCACACCCTCTCGTAGCAGCAGGGATATGCCAGCATACAGTACTTCAGGGTAACTGTCATTGCCTGCCAGGGAAGAACCTTATTGCATCAATGGTATTGGTAAATATTAAGACAGAAGAGATTTTTCCTGCTTGCTCAACAGATTCTGGCCATCAACCTCTAACCTCAAGTACACACGTTGCTGCGGCAGAGGGGAAATCCTCCCAGTCCCCCCCCTCCAGAAGAGAGAGACTCTGCCCTGAATGCTGCTTAGAATGAACGTGCCATTTAAATCTGGAGGGGTTTTGGTTCAGTGTTTTTCTTCACTCACATCACACAGGCTGGGAGTTGGTTTTTGCAGCACACAGGATCACTGTGTACTGTGGGAATCCAGCCTTTCCAGACTGCACATCAGCTGTGCGGAACAGCAGATGGGATTTACCTCCTCTCCTTGTCGCTTGAAAGGCCTCACTTGGAAAGGCAGCCAGAAAACGTGCAAATCCCCTTCTCTGTGTTACTGCTGAATTACAGAGCACCGCCCTCACCTAGTTCTCCCAACTCAAAATATTTAGCTAGAAATCTGCCTAATTTTGATATAGGAGACAGAGAGTAATACAATTTGGAAACATATTGAAACAGTTCTATGCTACTTGACACAAACACAAAAAGTAAAATAGAAAAGGGTAAAAAAATCACTCCCACACCCAGGTGCACGTTTTGTGACTAAGGAAAAAAAACCTGGTTCTTTTCTGTGTTTCTCTAGGACAGTGCACAGCTGTGCTGGGATTCTCAAGGCTTTAAAACTAAGCTCCATTATATCTGTGTGAAAGGAAGCTTTATGAGCCAAGTCCCAGGAATTATATTCCACCCAGGTTCAGAGGGTTGATACTGGTTTTTATCCCGTTCAGCTGGGATTCTTTCCCAGAACTGCCAGCTCGAGCACCAACCCCAAGGACCACAGTGGCATTTGCAATGCAGCCTCTGTTCACCCTCTGGGGTCCAAGACGGTGCATAACTGAAGTGTAGGTAAAGCAAAATGCTCAGTTGTCACCCAAAAACCGTTTGAGAGGGTAGTTGCTTAAAATGTCAACTACCCACACTGATGACGTACAAAGAAATAACAGACTTCTTGCTTCTAAATATAACCCTTCCTTTCCAGAAACCGTCAAACACAGACATGTTAGTGTACAACAGGCCATGGAGGTGCTTTTGGATCTCCTATAAAGCAGGTCCCCACAACCTGCAGCCCCAGGAACACACCTGCTTGATGCATCCAGCAGCCAAAAAGCATCCATCCTGGCTGGCTGTCCCAGAGCAGAGAGAGTCCACCTCCTCAGTGAGAACACATTGGCCCCGTGACCACTCGACCACAGGGAATATGTTATGTCCTCATCAGCCTATCTGCGTTTGTACATCTTTGGGCCATGCTTAATCTGAGCTGGATCTCATCCAGCCAGAAAATGAGTCAAAAAAACTATGAGAGAAAGCAGGAGGATAATATCATGGAGTAGGGCTTGAGAACCAAGAGGACATGAAGGAAATAGTCTTTAGTACGAAAAAGAAAAGGCATGCAAATTCCTGTGAGAAAAAGAAAGCCACAAATTCATAAACAAAAAGCTAGTATTGGTCTGAGTTTAAACTGAATACAAAAGGGTGAAAAGCTTTACACTGTATCCACTGCCAAGCCACCAGTCAACCAGTCTCTTGCCATAATTACTTGACAAACAGCAAATACTGCAACAGCCTTTATTTTTCTCCCTAAGCTTCTGCATCTTTGCTACGGGAAGAACGCGGTGCTACGCAGACACACCAACATTTACCCTCTGATACACGAGGTTTTATGCTTCCAGTAGTAAAAGCATTCAGAATTACGTTTAATGACTTTTAGGTTGTGTTTGGAAGTAATTTGTTTCCAATTCCTGTCTCTCAAGGCTGGAATAGCCATAATAGTGGGAATACTTCAGGGTAGGGGTTTTTTTGCTATTTTGAATAGCTGAGGCACTATACGGGAAAGGCACTTTTACGAATATATACAGCAAAAAAAAATGTTCAAGTCTTTAGACTCCTCTTAAATCTGTATTTCTGGAAGTTGCAGTCGCCATCAGATTTCATCAGAGCCCTAAATCTATTTGTGTTTTAAGCAAAGGAAGCTTCAGAAAACAATTCACAACTTTTGAGGTAAATATTCAGAACAGTTGAGCATACAGATACTTGTATTTTGCCTATTTAGACTAAACAATACAGTGTCAGAGAGTATCACCCTAAAAATAGCTCCTACATACTCCTTACTCCTAAGTACCCTTTTTAACACTGCACAGTGTTCCTGGGACCTACTGCAAAGTCAAATAACTCCTAATAAGGCATGGAAACAAATAAATCAGTTTCTTCTAACTTTGCTCACAGTTGCTAGAATTTTATGCAGAATAATAAAAACTAATTTCTCCAGGAACTACTTGCACAACACGAAGCTACGTAAAGATTGCTCTGATTTGTACTTCCTCCATGCTGTTGAGATTCCTCCAGATGGTACGAAATCTGATCTGAGACTGGTCCTGAAATACCAGTAAGACTAAAACCATTTTACCCGCCATCTCATACTGGTGTCAGCTAACAGGGAGCACTGCGTATTCTCCTGAAGACACCCATTGCCTTTATCCATACACTGGTGTACTGACACTATCATAGTCAGTGAGATGATATAATGCACAGGTCAGGATTATATGAAATATGAAACAAATTTCAGAGGTATATCTGTCATTTCCCTTTATCAGTTCTGGAACATCTCTCTCTTCCTATTTAGCATCCCTCTACTCAAGACACCCGCACAGATAGCTTTACTATAAAAGATGGTGGTTCTTCAACAAGTGAATCCCAAACGGGTCCTGTTAAACTGAATATAACTTTGATCAAAAGAATAACCACGATTGTGTGGGGGAGAAAAGAGTCAGTCTCTGATTCTCTTTTCTTCTGTGCCATAGGATGGACATGTAGCGGTCGGTAAAAACATGAACAGTTCTTTTAAGTGAACCATATTCATTAACACGGTAGCGATTCCCTCCACTCTCTGGAGAGGGTATATGTGGCAGAAACAATAATCCTCAGTTCTAATGATCATGGGTTAAGTGCCTCTTGATGTTCTGTGTTTTCACAATACGTCTGTGGATGGTAACAGACTTAATCTAGAGAGGTTTGGCCCCTTGACAAATGGTCTCCACAGAGAGCAAACAGAACCAGGGCACTTAAATAACACCACAGTCACTAATGATATGATTATGGAAGGTGATAATGCAACAAGAATGACTCTCAGCAGCTTCCAAGAGTTACGACTCATGGGAACAGAGCCTATTAGAAAAGAGGCCCCCAATTTCTACTTCACACTGTTGCTATGATGTACAAGCTTTTTAAATAGATGAAAAAAACCCACAAGACAACAGAGAAAAAGCTATTTTAACAGAAAGAACTTACTCTCAGCAGGCTTTGTGGTTTAAAGGACTTGTGGTAATTGAGTTCCAGAGCTACAAAATCAGTTCTCAAGTCCGGTCATTTCATCACCCTACCTTATGCACCATGAAGTCAACAAAATAAGAGGCAGAAGGAAAAGTCTATGTATATCTGGTAAAAGAGATCCCGTGCTAGTGCACAATTCTTACAGGGAACCACACATTAGATTAAGGTTGGTTTTTCTTAAGCTGGTGATTTTCCTCAAGGAAGTTTTGCACAAACCACTGAGCCCAAAGCCTTATTTCACTACAATTCTTTTTAGTGCCAAGATTTTTTTAGCACCTCCCCTGCATAGATACTCAAAATCAATGGCCAAACCACCAGATAACATTCATTCAGGCATTGAAATATGACAACTGAAATCATATGATTAATCACGCCGCTGTTTATGCAATCCCTCTTTCATATTCTTTGCTCCTAGTCATTAAACTGATCTTCCTCTTTATTTTCATTCTAGTGATTATGCTTTCATGTTCTAAATAATTACTCTTTCTCCTGACTCTTCATATCTTTTTGATATCAAATCACTGTTTAAATAGGGATCTTAGAAATGACATAGTAGATTGGAAAAACAGAGATGCTTTTATGATTTCCCCCAGTTACTGTAAACTCACACAATTTCTTTTTTTTTTTTTTTTTAAAACAAACAAAACCCTCCAGGCCATTACTGACTTATGTTGTGCTTCTCTCAACTCCCTCCAGTGTCCCTCTCTTGTTTTATGAGATTGCCTCCTGGGGAACACGCTGAAGTTCAAAGCCAGGGAACGTTCCCACTGTAGTCAACGCAAGGATACATCCCAGAAGCAGGATGTAAATTTCTATCTATAGTATAAGCCTTGTGTGGATTAAAGCATTTAAAAGTGGAGCCTTTTGTGCTGGTCCCTAGGTCTTATCCCCAGATACTCTCCTAGGTCACTAATCCAGCTTTCCTCAGGGAATCTGGGACGTGGGTAGTAGCTGCTACTGAGAGTATCAGTTATTCTAATCCATTTTGGTTGTACTGTTTAATGCAAACTGGTATCTTCACAATTTAAACAGAAAGGAAACTCCCTCTTCCTCACCAGCTCAAATCAGGAATTGTTACGAGACCTCAAAGGCAGCATGTTCTGCCACTGAAAAAAGAACTTAGGGAGCCAGGCAACGGGTCTTTTATTCTCTCATTCCACTGATCACAGAGCTGAAAACAGTTTGCATCCAGAGTTATCTGTAGTTCCGGGCTCCGTGTTAGAAAGAACATGACAGATCTTACCAGGATTTGCACAGATGATACCTCATAGACAAGGGTACTGTCTATGGAAAAGAAGTCAGGCATGCCGTCAGGGTTCTGCTCAGTGGAGTTTGTTACCTCATTCCCACCATCACAGTGGCTAAGGCAGGAAGGAGGATGACGTTCTTTACTCCACTCCCGTTCTTTGTACTCAAGAATGATAAAAACTCCCTGTGGAGCTTAATATCAGCCTTATCCTAAGAGTGCAAGGGTCTGGGAAAAACAAGTTCAAGAAGAGTTAGTGAATGCACCACAAAGAGCGCAAGAGGAATGAGAATCTGAGGAAGTATGTCTGAGAGATAATGCTTCTAAATGAAGCAGTGAAGATAGAAAGGCCAGACTCTCACCATAAATCAATACCGTGTTTGTCCTTTGGTTCATCTGACTTTAATTTCTGCCCTGAGATATTACACTCTGAAGGCTCCCTACCCCGTCACAGTCTGAGCTTCTCAGACTCTCCTGGATTACGCAAGTGTTTGTCAGTGCTTTACCTGCTGCTTCTCAAAAGCTGCTGAAAACTCATTCTGCCACTTAGAAAAAGTAATGGCAGAGGACAGCCATGAACAGAACAAGAGCTTCATCAGAAGCAGGAACCAAAACGACAAAGCTTTTCTATGGACAGTCACATAGCAACAACACTCCAGCAGGAAAGACTTCCACTGTCCTCTGAAGCATGGACATACTTGCCTCCAGAGACTAATACTAAAAGGAAAAACAAATAGACCCGGATTGCCTTGCATACCTCCTGGGTGGCCTGCTATTTGATACGCAGTTAGCTCCACTACTTGGGTTCAGCACAGAAAAACAAAACTCCTTTTCTGTTCTGTCAGGGAGGGAATGCTCTTGGTGCCCATCTGGTACCTACAGAACCAGGTCAGGCCTCTGTATTTGCAAAGTCACATATTAATTTCAAAAGTGCAATACATTTAGTCCAACTTGGGTGTAATCAGAGAAAGAAAACTACAGGCTGACCCTCAGAGAGCCTAATAGTGAACTCAGACTGTTTTAAGAGAAGCGGAGGAAGCTTTTGAAACAAAAAAGGACAATGCACTGGAACAAAGTGTCACTCAAGAGATGGGTTTGCGGCTTAACACAAGTTAGACTTGGAAAAGTTGTATTTCAGGAATAATTTTCTGAGGCCTGGAAGGGAATGTTCCTCCTCACCTTTGAACCCAAGACCAGAAGAATTTTAGTAGATGAGATATAAAATAAATCAAGCCAGCACAGAGCATACAATTTCAGGGGACAGCAGTGTAGCCTTTTAGGCAACGTCACAGAATTAGAGGCTAAAAGCTAACCCTGCCTTTATTCTAAGGTGTGTTTAAAGTCAAGAGCTTTCTCTGATACCTGTCCTTCTGTGAAACTGGTGCAGGCCAGATGAATATGCCAGTGCTAAGAAATGACTCAAGCTTTTATAGATCAGTTTACTTGCAGGGAAAGCTACTGTCTTTTCTTCCAAACTCCCACACCCTGCAGCTAATGCTTCATAAAGAGGCTGGCTGTGAAGAAAAAAAAATACTTTATTATTTGCTTTAAAAGATGGACTCTGCTTTTATTAAAGCCTTGCTCCAGGGTGCATATCATGCGGTGATAACTGCTTTTGTCTTCTGCTCTAAGTAACAAACAATATTATTCTTAAGAAAAATCTCAACATTATATCAAACCAAGACTATCCTGCACACCCAGCATATATCACAGGATGAACTGTTGTCTGTAATTGCCTTCTACAGTTTAGTTACAAGCAGAACCAAAGCCCTAATTCAACTGCATAGAAACACTAGCCAGAGCTTGATAAGCACAGTGGCCATACAAGAACTGCACTGTTTAGCAGTGAAAACTCACTCAGCAAAGAAATGAGACCTTCTCAAGAAGTCAAAAATTACTTTATAAAACCCCATTAAACTGCAGTAGATCGGAAAGAGCCGGGTCCCAAGCTACAAACTTCACTTAGTCAAGGCCACACAAAGAAATACTTATTTGGTTTTACAGAAATGATCAATGGAAAAACTCTCCCAATAGCACATTGCCCATGGACACATATAGAAAAGAATATTAGAATGCAATTTCAAAAACTGATGCCAAATTGAAGCCACTGCTTCAATACACTCCGTTTCTTGCCATCAGTGACCTTGGATGCAGTAAATATTTTGTGGTTTGTATACAAATTACTTATGATGTAATAACAGGGTTAAATAAATCTGAAGGAAGAGGATGGAAACACCCAGTAGAAGTAAACATCCAAACCCACATATATTTCTTTGCAGTGACATTGCTTAATGCACACCTAGAAGAAAGCGATGAATTTCTCTCCAGAGAAAAGTAAAAAAGTACTTAATTCCCTTACCTGGTAACCTTCAGTCTTCTTTTGGCACCATTTCAACAGAGCATTCCTCTTTGAACCACCATATTCCCGAGCCAGTGCTGCCAGTGGGTCCTTTCTCTCCACACTAATCCAGGGAAGCATAAGGGAGAAGAAGATAAATATGCTTGAAGTTGCTTAATTTTTACCAGTGTGTAAATAATATCTGTATGACCAAGCAGAATGGCAGCACAGAACCTAAATGTAAACCAAACAGTAATAGCTTTCAGAGCTTGCATTCTATATTTGCCTTTAGATGAGACAAATTCAGATAGTATTATTGCCTACACAGACCTGAAAGAACAGCAGTGTATGGATATGCGTCTGCATGTGCTAACCCAGCAATCCTGCTATTATTTTCATCAGCTTCTCTTATTTGATTTTCAGCTAACCTCTGGGCTTTACACATTGAAAGCTAGGACTTAGGGTGTACAATTGGAAGAAACTCTCTAAAGAATCTCTAACAGCAAATTCACATCCAGTTGAGCTGCTGCAGAATGAATTACTTAAACTGAAAATTCTGGAAGCTGTACTACAGACAAGGCCTAGAGGACAGTTAAAGGCCAACAACTGAAAAAAACAGTGGAAAATATGTTTGTTTTTCTGAGGACAGAAGAAAATTACGTGTCCAGCTTTCCCTTTGACCACAAAGCTTTTAATTGTTAACTCACCATAAATGAGCAAAGCTACAGTAAGATAACCAAGGTTGATCACTCGCACAGCATGGAAATCTTGTATACAACCGAGCAGCTCCTGAAAACTTGCTATCTTCATTTTGTCACGATTGCTTATCTACAGTAACCACAGTTATCTGTAAATCTGAATTTTGGTATTTATATCTGACACAGCCTGGTAACTCTGAACCAGACAGACGAGCCAGCAGAGTATCCACTAGAGACAGGGGCCTCCCAGATTAAATCATTCATCTTGGCACCCGGTAATGCTGTCAATCTTTCCAATGTGCTGTTCTTCCCCCAAAACTGAGTTGGTACCTGAGCTTGCTTTGGGGTTTCAGGCTGCTGGGGGTAGAAGTAAGCATTCTGCTGCTGAAGGCCATCGGGGGTTTGCTCAGGGATTCCAGGGAGGGGCTTTTACGGAGGTAATGGTCTGGTTTCAGCTCTTCATTTCTCCCCTTCAGAAGGTCTGTGGGAATTAAAAAAAAAGGCTGTCAGTTTGCAGTCAGAGGAATTTGATTAATCACTGTCCTGCCACCCAGCACACAATATGTAGTCTGTTGTTTTGATTCTAAACAAATGTACTCATTTGTTCATTAAACACACATGGGGCTAGGAAACCTTGAGCAGATTAGAGGTGATCATAACAAGGAATGGCTTTGATGATTTCAACAGTAAAGACTGCCTGGTTTCCTGTGATTGATACTCCTGCTGGGGGGTAGGGGCCTCAGGTGAATGAGGGGAAATACCAAAATCTACAGTCTTAAAGGTTCAAAAGCTGATGGTCAGATATCTTCACCAGATGACTGACCAGCCCTAGTACAATAATTTATTTTCTGCCACTAGCAGACTTGTAACAAGAAAAGCCTCTAGTCTCCAGACTACAGCCCAACTCGAGGCAGCAGTAAAAGGCACTTATTACAACATGATGCTTGGCATCCCATCTAACAGGACTTTGGGAAATCTTAATAAATTCATAGCAGATGCATCTATACTTTTATTACACATATTACATATTTTACATAATATATTAAGTATTTATATATGTATACATGTATAGAGATAAATCAACAAAATTAGTCGTCCTAGAATCCAATGTTGATAGGTTTTGGAAGACATGCCAAAGGGACCATGGAAATCAAATTATCCCCCCAAACCAAATTATCTCAGTTATCTCCCTATGTTAATTCTTAGTTAATGCCGTATCATTTAGAGGTGTGAATTCCTTCTTATCTCACCTTTAGCAAAGGCTAAATCACTGAATCAGTCCTAAATTTCTTTTCAGCAGTAAGTGGGGGGTGTGTGTCAGCAGTTACCAGATAAAGACAGTCTTCCAATGGGCCTGCAGCTTCTCTTGCTTTGGCTCCTGAATTTTGTAAGACTAAATCAGCATTTGTAGCTGCTGAGAGCTATAGGCAATTTTGCACCTTCTTTCCACAGTGTAAAGGGCTGCTAAGTTCCTTTCTATTAAGACACCCAGATAGAAAAGGACAGAATCCAGTGTCCCTTCAAGCAACCTGGCTGTTGGAAGAGCTTTGTTGCATTCAGTTGTATACACCTTGCTCAGTCAGGCTCATCCATCCTTCCATTCACCTCTCCCTTCTCAGCATACATCATGAATCCATAACAAACAAGAAATAGCACACAGCATACTTTTCAAAAGCCTTTTTGTTGGTTTTCCACTACATATTCCAAATGTGTATGATTCTCCTAGATCCTTATTAGGCTGGATTTATGGGGAACTGCCTCAAATTAAAATAGCCACATCAATCAGAAAGGCATCCACTGAATGATTCTTGGGATTGTTTTAAACTTCGGAATATTCTGCTTAGAAAAACAGATCTACCACAAAAGGCATATAAAAAAATAAATAGCACTATTTAATTGTCATTAACATAATTAGACTAGTTAATGGCACGGTCCAATTAGGAAGTGCTGTGCCAATCATTCAAGATGCGTTCATGCACAGCACAGAAAAAGAAAGGCGAAGGAAGGATCTCAGATAGGAATAAAGGCTACTGGAAACATCTAGCTGGAAAGAAAAAAGGGAGAAGATGAGGGCATATTAGGAATCATTTAGAAAGAGAAACAGGACAATAAATGTATGAAAAATATGCAACATGATTAAGGGGAAAAAAAATCCTGTTGTTAGTACTATTTGTACTTTTTAAAAGAAACTTTGTCGTTACTGGCTTGAATTTTACAGTAGTACCAGAAGTGATGTAAATTAACAGTATCCAGTTTTGTACTTTGAGTCTCACTTGCATGAGTAATATACTTCCTTGGATTTATTTCTGGCTGCTAGAAACTCCAGGACAGAACCAGCAAACCTCTGATTCTAAATGAAAAAGATCATAGCCAAAGATCAGCTCTGCAAAGTAATCCATTCTCGTCTCCAACCACGTAACATTTGGGTCATATTAAGGACATCACAGAACCCTGCTGTGACACTGGTCGGATGGAATCAGCCAGAAGATTATTATGATGGAGACTACTTCACTCTGAATTTCCTTGGGGATATTTTTTAATTCAGTGTTGTTTGCATAGGGCTTGGATCAACTGCCTTCCAGGATTATTTAGATTGGAACCAGAGCTATTACAACTTTAGAATGAGTAAGCCTTTGCTATGGATTACTGGAACTAAATTAAACCCAGGTACAAAGAGAAGCTGTAAACACAGGAACTTGTCAGATAAGCAACTATAAATTTTTTACCATACAATGGCTAATAAAATATCCGTTGGTTTCAACAGATTTTCACAGAACAATTGTCTATGGGTAATAACAGCAATTCTCCATGGCCTGAAGTAGGATATTTACTATTAAGGACTGGCATTATTTTACACAGTCTACAGTAAACTGGTAGATACTGAAAAGGTCTTATTTTCTGTCTCGTATCAGAGTATACTGCCACACAAGACATTTCCTGAAAGTCAACTGATGCAAATAAGTGAACTCTGTCTGTTCACTGATAACTTCTGCTTGCTTAGCATTTACTCCTGCAGAAGCCAGTAGCAGAGACGAGATGTTACTTGTTTATGCTGTCATCTTCCCTATAACCTGTTTTGCTGTTCAGATCCACTGCCTTTTCATCTTTCAATGATGGAAGGGGAATCTTAGCTCATTACCTGTAGAGTTTAAAAATGAAGACAGATTCTAATTTCTCTGCTGTACCAGCAAACTGTGGCTGAAAATCCAGTCTACCAATGAACAAGCTATGACTGATTTTTTTGTGTTGTTGTTGTCCCTCCCTGCAGTTTCACTGAGGTTTCACTAAAGGAATATACTATTTTATCTGTCCTTAAAAATTCAATAATCTGTTGTTACTAGCTTTGATTCCAATGCAACAACTACATTCAGGACTAGATAATCAAAATAAAGGGCCCTGGAGAAAATGGGAAACAAACACTGGTAGAAAAGAATATTAAATGACAAGAGAACAAAAGCAAAGTGTGAAATAAAAACAAACGCATCTCTTGAGAACTCTCAAAACAAACTATTTTGAGCCCAAATATGACTGCTCCTAAAACAGTCACATCGGTATCTGAAATGTTTGATGTATTTCAAATGAAGCTCAATTTAAAAACAAATAAACCCTCAAAAGACAGTGCTTTGGACTTATTCCAGATACATACATGTTGAACAAAATCCAATCCTCTCCAGTTCCACAGCATGGATTAGAGAGGTGCCAGGGATACTTCGGAATAAAAAAAGCAAGTTTGTGTTGGCAAACCATAATAAATCAGCTATTTTTTAGTTTTCTAAAGCTACGATCAAGATGGGAACGAAAACAAGACAAAATTATTAAGTTCTCTCAAACAAAGACCCTGAAGACACTTTTTCATGTTTCCTTTGACCATATGAGAAGAGGAAAAGTGGCTCAGGCATAGGCCAACAGTTAATGACAAGCTTTTGCTAGTAAAAAGAGGCAAAGTCTCTACATCTACAGCAACTTACCTGCAAGAGGAAGATCTGAAAGATCTGCGTGTCTGGCAACGCCTTTGCTGGCTGGCTTGGCATTATTATAAACAGAATGTCTCTGTGAAACAAATGCACAAAAGATAATTAAAAAAAAAATACTAGCCAACATGCTTAAATAAGCCAGCTGGAAGAAGAGATGTTTCTGCTATCTCGAGATCACAAAGGAGCCAGGATACAGAAACCTTTCAACAAGGTATCAGCTGGATAAATGCTTGTGAAAAATAAAACAAAAAAAAGGGACAATATTTTAGCTGGCAATATGCTGGTTCCCTTTCTATTTGCACCATTTTTTCTCTTGCCAAACACAATCTAGTGACACAAATCTAAACTAAGAATGCCTGTTTCTAACGCTGTCTCTGTCCCCAACCCCCTGAATCAGTAGTTGGAAGGATTCTTGTCTCTGCAGCTCCAGCACCAGT
The DNA here is from genome assembly GCA_013400055.1 of Nycticryphes semicollaris. NCBI lineage: Eukaryota > Metazoa > Chordata > Aves > Charadriiformes > Rostratulidae > Nycticryphes > Nycticryphes semicollaris. Next base: position 934,680 of record VXBJ01006172.1, read on the forward strand.
TTTCAGCATTAATACCCCTTTCAGCCAAGCATTAACAGAACCTCCTAGACCTTTGTTTAATCCCATTCTTTAAACTCTTGTGCTGAGTATTTGAAGGAAACGTACTCACACATTTCTTACGTAGTCTTTCAAAGTCACACCTAAACACCCAGCCCCACAACCGTTTTATACCCAGATTCAGAGGGCAATATCTTCTTGTAAGTCCAGTGACCACTGAGTCAAAACCCACCCAATGGCTTCTCTAGCCCAGAAAGTTTAGCAGTCTAATGGTATGCCACTTTTGGCATACGTGGAAATCTGAAAGCACAGTGCATTTGCTTCCCCACTGCTCACAAAAGCAGTATTTCCAATAACATTGCACCACAGATTTGAAAATTACTAACAGAAAGTTCACTAACTGGTGCAGTGACATGTGAAGTACTACATTCCAGAGCTCTTATGCTTCAGTAGGAAAAAAACCCAAACTATAAGAGCTTTTCATTCAGCGCTGTATGAACTTAATAGATAACTGGAAGCATACATCTTAGAAACTTATTATCCCATGTCTTTCAACTCACATGCCAGCTACCTAGTTTAGTTCAATGGTTCTCAATGATCGAAACCTATTTCTGGTCAACAGTGATTAAAGTTCAGAATTGTATTCCAAAGAGTTCACATCCGTCCACTGCGACCTCTAAGCTCAAGCCAAAGATCTTTTTTGTACTTTGATCCTTTTTGTTAGTACTACAGCATTTGATGTTTCACAGCAAATAAACAGATGAGTTTCCCCTTCCCCTTAGAATCATAGAATTGTCTAGGTTAGAAAGAACCTTTGAGATCATCTAGTCCAACCATCAGCCTAAATCAGATAAAAAACAACCCATCACTAAACATGTCACTAAGCAGTATGTCAAACTGTCTTTTAAATACCTCCAGGGATGGTACCTCAACCCCTTCCCTGGACAGCCCATTCCAAGGCTTAATAACCTTTTCAGGGTAAAACTCTTTCCCGACATCCAATCTGAACCTCCGCTGGTGCAACTTGAGGCCTTTTCCTCTTGTCCTATTGCCTGTGACTTGGGAGAAGAGACCGACCCCCGCTTCTCTACAACCTCCTTTCAGGGAGTTGTAGAGAGCAGTAAGTCTCCCCTTCTCCAGACTGAACAACCCCAGCTTCCTCAGCCTCTCCTCAAAAGGCTTACTCTCCAGACCCCTCACTAGCTTTGTTGCCCTTCTCTGGACCCGCTCCAGCACCCTTGTCAACGTATGGATGTTGTTATGCTGAAGCTACATTATGCTGTAGCAAACACTGCATCTACTCATTGTAAAACTACAGGATGGAAAGAGATTCTTGTACCTGCATGGGGGAAACAGCAGCTGCTGGGGCTGTCCTCACTGGAATCCCACTTAGAGGGCTCCTGGGGACCTTATGAACCGTGATATTTTGTCCAGTACTACCTGCAAGATAAAAATGTGAAAAAATTTGCATTTCAAACACATCTATCTCCTTGTCAGAATAGGGAACCATTGGTAACATTGCACAGATAGCATTTACATACCAAGCACTGACAGAAAATATCCATTAAGAAGCAAGAAGCAGCACAAAATGGCAAAAATTACCTACTCACTGCTAGAAATTTTTTTTCCTACAAAACAGTGTTTGAATACCTGAGCATCCTAAGTCAAATGATTTTATCAGTGACTTCACAGTGGCTGCAGATTCTGATGGTGTGGGAGATGCTCTGCTAATGCAGACTCCTTGCCAGCGGTTGGCTGTATCTGCCTCCAGAGGTTCCACCTCTTCAGCTGTCAGCCTGCAAAGCAGAAATCAGATCAAAGTCAGGGGCAACAGGAAGTGCAAGCAGAGATTAAAGGTCTTTATATGCCGTAAGGCAAATCCAACGATGCACATACTTTATTGTAATGCCCAGAACACAGACCACTCATTAAAATGTTCATGCTTTTTCCCTGGAGTGCCTAGCAAACATTAAATCATTGACTCCAACAAACTCTTCTGCATTGTTAGCCGTATCATCCCCATTCCCCATCCTTACACAGGATGGAGGATTATCATAGGAAAAAGCAGTTTGATGAGACTTATGAGCAATCATCAATAATTACCTGAAGATTTGCTTTCAATACAACACAGAGGCCAAGAGGCTACTGTGGTCCTCAGTGTATAATGAGGAAAGTAACCAGAGAAAGATGTTACTTTACAGTCTATGTTTTCAATTGGTGTTACCACTGTTGCAGTAATTATTATCAGTTGAAATGCCACAATTGAAAATAAGTAATCAGACAGGGTTCAGATAAGAGTTGTAAAAATTAAACCAGAAAATATTCTTCATAATAACAAACTTTGGAAACCCAACTCTTAACAGCTTATCAACAAGGACATCTGTGGAACAAGTAAACCCTCAATCACAACCCATCACAGTTTTGTTCCCCACATAACTGCTTCAGTCCTTCATCCTAGCAGAAACAAGAATAGCAGAATTCTGGAATGAAGATAGGCAAACTCAAAAGCTCGTGTTTCAACAGGAAAGATCATTAAGTTCTTCTATTGAGAAGACATGTTGAAGTCAAGATTAGGTGCTGGACTTAGAGGAGTCAGTACAGGAAAGTCCCCAGTCGTGTTTAACAGCAAGTGTAATCACACAGTGTAACTGCTGCTTCTTTACGGATCTGGCTGATGTTGCTTAGCACTGACACAATACTTACCCAGTAGCTCTCAGTTAGACATTGAATCTAATTACCTAGCTTTAGCTTAGGAAAGCTGCAATTAGATATCAAAGTCTAGGCATGTAAAAAGAGAGCATTTTTATGTTACTTTCCTGATCCCCCAGCTCCTTAAGAAATGCGCATTGATCTACAGGTTCTGAGGCATCACCACTTTTCCCTACTTTTTAAGTACAGTAGACACCAAGAGCTACACCAACACAAACCCAGAAATTATTTCATTAGAAGGCTGGAGGACTCCATCCAGAAAGTGTCTACAGGGCTGAACAACTTCTGTTGAGCTAAAAATAGAAATCGGGGTCTTTTTCTCTCCCTTTTGGCATCACAGCCTACAAAATGCAAAGGGCTAAAGGGTGTCAATGACTAAGAGAATAAGAGTGACTCATGTTTCTATTTTTGGCAGAGCTTAAGGAGGTGCTGTCTTTAAGTAGACATTGGCTATTTCTTTGCTAATTCATTCAAGCTCCTTGTGTGCCAGGGGAGCCAGCAGAGGCAGATGGTTAGAGAAAAAGCCATTTCAGTTCCAGTCTCCATTTAATCCAATAAGGAGGAAAGGCAGATTGGGTAAGATTCACCGAGCTCTGTGGAGGCCAGTGTTTTGCCTTCACTTTTTCTTCCGTGGCTTCATAAAGCATAAACAACAAATCAACATCTGCACTTTGGGTATATGAAAACATGAAAGCTAAAGGAGCCCTCCTTCTAGTAAAGTATGAAGGAAGGATAAACTTCTGCCTCAAGATACCAAACTAACCAATGCAATCTGTTACACTTTCAAGAACTAAATAGGCCATTATGCAAGAGTTCTGTCTAGTTATCCAGGTAATAAGGGTACATAACAAGGGCTGTGGAGTCTTATCAGAATAAGAAAGGAATAGTAAATGCCTCTAGGCCAACTGGCAAATCTTGAGACTAAAGCAAGCCAGAGGTATGGTCTAGGCAGCCACCACTTCACTGGTTAGTATTTAACTCTGAGAACAGCTCAAACCCCACAGAGTAGTACTCCTCAGTCTAGCCTTTGATTGCAAAAGGATGCAAACATGTTAAATAAAGTTAGAGTAACCAGACCAGCCCCCATGCCATGCCACAGAAAAGTCAATTGAGAAATCACATGCCATTATTCTGTCATTGTACAGAGCAATTATGAAGATATACGTGCTGGAGCTACTACCGGTTCCAATTTTGTTAGGATGCTTCCTGTAATCTTATGTCTGTGTATTTCTAATAGGCTTTTAATACACCCTGAATCAACCTCCCAGACAAAACAGAAACATATCAGAAAACTGAGGCCCCTCATGCTGCAAACCTTGGCATGAAAGGTGGGAAGAATCGTGCTTCAACTAAAACCACACGTGCCAGCCAAGCAACAGAGTTATAAAACTTGACAAGTACCTTACATTTTTTTAAAGAGAAGGGGATGCGTGTATGTATACATATATGGGTTTCTTAAGAGAAGCAGAAGAGTAAGAGCTTGACTTGCAGAGTAGTAAGATAATTCAGGAGGACAGCATAGGAGAACGTGACTTCCAAAGATTAATGACAAGCCATAACTGACTCCTTGTGCACAGAATTTATTCATCTTACCATAGCTTAGGCCATCCAAGATGATTAAACAAGCTCTGCTATAAAAAGGATGGATTTGAACAAAGTGGCATTTACTGCTGTATGCTTTCCTTAACACAAGAATGAAAGGTTTGCATAGATAAATGCAGCTGGCTGAAGCCGAGCAGCTCCAGGAGGAAGCAGAACACTTTAACCACAAAGGAATTAAAATGTGCAGTCCTTTTCACAAAATCATTGCTTAGTTTCATTCATTCATTGGTGAGAGAAGTAGGTGCAGGGAGCTTTTTCTCTAGTGGCAAGAGGCAAGTCTCCTTGTTTTCCAGGTTTGGAGTATGTGGAAAATGGACCAACAAGGTGCAAGTCTCTGTGCTTAATGTATAGATTTTTGGCAACAGCAGCCTTCACGTGTTTATGAAATTTCTAAACTGCTCCGATGATGTCTTTTGTCACAGGTGGCCTAGGACCAAAGAACCATATTTTCAGAAATAATTACTCCACAATCTGGTCTTTGACACAGTTCCTGTCATTGTTGTGAATCCTCCTGAACTCTAAGGGACACAAGAGACACACAGCTACTGATGCACAGAACAGAAGAGAGGCCAAGGGCAGGCAGCAGACAATTCCAGACACTGAAACATTTATTTGGCTCTTCAATATATATATTTCTTAAACATAAACACCAACATTCAACAGCTGCCAGCACAGAAAAGAAAGGCAACACAAGTGTGCATATATGCATACACTCCGGTAGCACGGCACAAAGGTGAAGGCCATGCCAAAGCCAGGACATCCCGCAGAATTCTCTACTTGCTCAGCCTGCTCTGAGACCAGGCCCTTGCTAGGTCTTCACATCCAGGAGGAAAGGATGAGAATCCCACAGCCAAAACATGAAATTCCAGTCCTGGAATGAATCCTGATGACCTCCTGGTAGAGATGGTGACTTCTGAGTTTCTCCTTAGCATCCAAGTAAGGCTGTCTCCAGGTGTCTCCAATTGCAAAAGCTGAACTGCAGCAAGTTCTCCCTGATCATCATATACTTCACCTGAGTTAAAGGCGTGAGGAAAACTCCTTTCTGAAAGGATATTTAGTAAGGGCTTGATATATTCATTTCTTTTCCTTCCAATCTCTCCATCTGCAAATTCTCACAGCCAGGATAAACCTCACAGGGGACATGGTCTGTGAAAGTCATAGCAGGACATGCTCCTCAGGCACCATCCCGCTTCCTAACACACACCGAGGCAGATATGCCACCCAGTGGCAAGCGCCTTGTCAATGCAATACTAAAAAATCTGAAACCATCAAAGCAACTGATACTGAATAGATAACTTCATGTTTCCATTCAGTTTTCCTGCTGGATTGCAGTAGCTTATCCTTGAGTTTGTGTGTGTGTATATATATACTGATCTGTATGCACACAGGTATTTAGACACACACAGATCTATGAATACTATATGGAGAACTCAAAACAGTGTATGTGGCATTAAGTTTTAGAAATTCAACATACACACCACACATTTTTTTTTTTTGCTTAAGCTTAAAATGGCATGTTTGAATTTGTTTCAGGGCAAATACTCCCATCCCTCCAAAAGAGCCCTCAGTTACTTCAGTTCCCCAAATGTCTGTGATTACTTCTTGTGGCCCAGGTGGCTTTAGACTAATTCAGAACTTTTTCAGCCTCATGGAGTCTTCTGAGGAGAGAAGCCTTCTGAAACAAAGGAATAGGCTCTTGCCCATGGGGAGGAGGTGGACCTGAGCAGCATTCACACTTTACGACACACTTGACTTTTGCAGGGCAATAAAAAACCGGAGGTGCTTTCTTGAATTGAAACTTCCCTTTTTCAGCTGCAAGTTGAAGGTATGTCCTGAAGTGTCTCACAGGCCTGGCTGTGCATCCACTCAGGGCTGTGTTAGCTGGTAGAGATCAGGCACCTATGGGAATACAGACAACAATCAGGGAAGTTATAAGAAGCAATACAATGTCCATCCTGAGGTACAGCTCTCTATCTTACAGTTAATCATCCCATCATCACTAAATAAAGGAGAGGGGGAAATGCTGACAGTGTGGCTTCACTGTCTACTAACTCAGCTTTTGGATGTGAGCAATCAACAATACAAAATCAAAAAAATAATATCTGTGTTGCTCAGGAACAAATTATTTAGAGCCAGGGAACCAGTTTCAAAGGACAGGGACAGTGATGTTCCTGGTTTTCTTCTTATCTAATCATTTAGGACTGTTAATTCAAAACGGGTATATGTACCCGTCCAGGCAACTGGAGTTTCTCTGCTTCAGAGTTTCTGCTTCAGGGCCCTTACACCAAAGGGGTTGGAATGATCTCCATCCAGTGTAAAAACAAAACCAAACAAAACCAACCCCAAACCCCCAAACAAACAGAACCAAACCCCTGCTCTGAGGAGTGGCTAAACTAGAACACTAACTAGACAACTTCAAGGACCCTGCCCTGATGTTCCAGTTGGCTTAACTCTTGGTGAGAGCAGAATGAACTATCAAACCTCTGTAAGACAGAACAGCTGCAAAACACAGGCACAAATGAGCAGCACATCAGCACATAGAGACTGACAGCAGGGTTTAATACACAGAGAGTACAAGCTTATTTCCAGGTGAAAAAGCATGTAACACTGCCATGCTGCAGCATTTGAGACTTTAGGAGGAAGAAAAGCAGCAAATTAGTGGGATCCATCACAATCTTCACTTTAGGCCTCCATTTAAAGATTTGGTTAATTTTTTTTTATTATTCTAATTAGTTGTCATTAAAATACAGGTATAAATTCTGTTTTCTGAGTACTACTCCCAGCCCAACTGCCTTCGCTCCATGTTCTTGGTTCAAGGCACACAATTATAGTGCCAAATCATTCTGAGAACTTGAAGGGAAAGAGTCAATGCAAGACCTTGAAACTTTCACCGCTGCTAAACAGCATATTGCCAGAAAAGCTTGGAAATGGGTGTGTAATGAAGCCAAAAGGAGTCCATAATTTGGGTACTTTCAGCAATAACTTTCTTCCTATGTTTTAAAAACTCAACATAGCATTTTTTTTCACAACCTAAATATTACATCCTAATCCAGTACAAATATGAATTTATTTCGAAGGTGAGTGTTGTGAAAAGGTGAAACTTGCTCTAGGATGACAGGATAATTCATGTTGGAAGGGACCTCAGGAATTCCCCTAGTCTAACTTCTTTCCAAAGCAGGCTCAGCTAGGAGGTCCAACCACACTACTTGGGGTCTTAACCTGTCTGATCTTGGAAAACCTCCAAGGATAGAGACTATATAATTTCAATTTCCACCACCTGTGAGGAGACAGTTATAGGACAGTGGACTGCAAGCTTTTGGTTTTTATTGCCACGAAATAACATTAATTAGGATGTGAAATATCATAGAAGACTGTCTGAAACATGGGTTAATCAATTCATAGGTTTCAATCAGTACTAACTTGGGACAAGTTAACTCCTCTCTTCCTTAGTCCATTTGTTTGATGCTGGTCCAACCTCCCCCCAACATTTTTAATCATAGAATTAGACATTTAATCTGTGTTAAAGGTGCCTTCGGGAGGCGCTTACCTTCATTCAGATGAACTCTGATGACCACATCAGGATTTTTTCTGCAAGTTCTTTGGCTGTTCCTGAACCAAAAATGACTTTTTGTCTGATTAGAAGACTGTAACGGTGAAATCAAACTTGGAGGCAGGAACTGAGGCAGCCACAGGCAAACATTAAAATGGCAGGATGTCATAGGAGATAAATTGGCTTCAAGATCAATTTATGAGGTAGAGTCTAATGACCCTCAAGAGATGGCTGAGATTTTGCCAAAAAACCTTTGAGTAGCAAGCCATTTGGAAGGTACATTTTCCAATCAGAGCTTAAAAATCAGACAGCAAACCTTCACTAGGGACTGTCAGATACTCAGCTGAGCACACAGCTGCTCAGCATTAGCAAATATGAGGAATACTTTATAGACTGAGTTAAGGCATCATGCTATAACTGTTTCCACCAGTGCTAAGCATGCATTAAAAGTCACCACAGGTACCAAAACGTACTGCTGATTGTAAACTGTAATGTTTGTTAAGTCTGGCTTAAAGGAACAAGGAGACCATCACCAAAACTTTCTGGGTGGAAGAAACCGAGGTGCTGGGGAAGATGGTGACTTCAGGAATGCAAAGAACTGGGAGTGTAGAACTGGCTCTCAGCAGGAGCTTTGTTGACTTCAAGAATTTGTTTTACAAAAGCACAGTTTTAGAACTTCATTGCTTAGCTGTTGATCACTGCCTTCTGTAGACAATGACTTATGTAGGCTTCCTTACCTTCTCCGTACCATGCAGTACAGAGATTTTGCACTCTCTGCATGGACACCACAAGTCAAATAAATCATACTTAAGCTGACAGATGCAAAATTTGGTCTCAACACCTGTCTTTGAAAGACTAAACATTGCCCACTGCAGACAGTATATCTGGCTCTAAAGCCAACATAGTACTCAAAGCAAGCCATACAGATAGTCAACATGACGCAAAGACAGACAAATAACTATATGTATGTAAAAGAAGAGACCAATGCCAAAACTGACTTCATTAAATAAATGTCTGAATACCTCCCTCTGGAACTACGTATGTATGGATTCCAGGGACCTAATTTTGAATGCCAAAGAGCTGACAATGCAGCCATACTCCTTACAATTGGAAGATAAATCTCAGTTTGCAAATTAGCAGATCATCTTCTATTCAGTTTAAGTATTATCAAATACACATTCAGATCAAAAACCAAAAGAATAAAGAGGGGAAGCTAAAAATATGTGATTCCTGCCCCTATATATGGACCCTGTTCTAAACAAGAGAAGCTTCATTAAGAACAAATTAGGAATGGAAATAGAGCCCAGAACTTAAGTACTGTCTCGTAATCACTTTGTTTGAATACATAGTCCGTAATAGCTTTTCTTTGCCTCCACTGGGGACTCTGATAATGAAACTGCAGCTTAAACACATTCCTTTATTTTTTATGAAATGAAATATTTCTGTTCCTTCAGTTCAGGAATTCTGACCCATACACCTCTGCACAAAAGCACTCTCATCTTTTTATTGCCATCTACCGTGCAGCTGCTCTGGAAACTCCTGAATGGAAAAAAGGGAGCAAATACGTGTAACAAAGCTGGACTGTTACTCCACCTGCAAGAAATGACAGGATTCACTCTATCCCTCTGGCTATTATACCATGGATCTACTAGGAGAGAGATTAAATGGGAAAAATGTAGAGGAGCAAAATTTATTTGGCACATTTTTGAGGAACAGTAGCACCTTTTGTGTATTTTTGTCTTTTTTCATTCCCCCTGCACAAGTTTTTATTATTGCAGCTCTTCTGGCTCTGCTTGCACCAATACAAACAAAAGAAAGCAGAGCACTGCCTTCTTTAGAAAGTTTGATTCTTTCTTCTAATATGTCTTTTGTTTTCCATCTCTTCTTATTTAGTTTTTCAATTGTAGCATGATTTTTGGAATGAAAGTCGGTACATAAAAGGTCATGCACTGCACAAAAGCCACATTGTAAGGCATCTGTACTGGTTCCAGATGCAATTTTGTAAAAGTCTCTTCTGTTCTTACAGGCTGCTGCAGAGGGAAGTCCCACGTACGGAGCTTACTATGCTGGGACATCTCTCAGAAAGGTCCACAGTTACTGCTCCCCCTCCGGCCACTGAGACCACACCAATTGTTTTACAGGTGGGTCCACTGCGTGACAAAGTCACTTCCGGGCTAATGCTAACCTGGGCCACAGTCCACACCATTTAACACTGCTAATCACAGAACAGGTTTCAAATTAAGGACAGGAGAGGTGAGATGAGGAATCCTAGTATTTGCATTGATCACTCAGTCAACACACGACTTGCAGAACTAAGAAGTCCAGCTAGTCTTTATTTTAATTTGAACATACACAGTCCTTGACTCCTCTCAGGTTAAGTAGTTCTCTTCTGCATGTTCCTCTGAAAATATGTAGCCAACCAATCTTTTCACAGATGGGTTAATACAGCTGCACAGAGAATTACGAAGACAATAAAACACAGTGAAATACCATATCAAGAACAAAGCTATAAGAGGACATTGGCAATTGTTGTTACTTAATATTTGCTGGTTAAAACCATCATGGCTTAGTTGACAGAACTAGATTGCCAAAAAAGAAAAAGAACAGAAACATCTTAGAATAAAAGACAACAAAATCTGTCAGAAGAGTTAGGAACAGACAACATGCACATCCAAGCCAATGAAAAGTTATTGACAAAGCACTGTTGGCATGCACGTTAGCGGTCACAGAGATCAAATGTTGGCCTTTGTAGGTAACCGACCTGTCGTTGCCCTTCACTTCATCCAGCTCCTTCTGCAGCCTGGCACTCTTCTCCTCTTCCTCCTGAAGCTTCCTCTTCACCACTCGGAGCTCCTGCTGGGCTTCACACTTAATATCGTTTGCTACAACCACTGCAGTCTGCAGATCAGCTTGAAAACGCCTCCACTCTTCTGCATCTTCCTAGAAAGAGCAATCACAACCCCAAATTGTTTGATGCAAAAAAATGCACCTATTTGAGCTGTGCACTTCGTTACTGATCTCTCTTTCAGTATCACAAACAACCAGGCTTTCACCACGATTTCAAGATGATGCTGAGGTCAAACTAAACTTGCCTCTTTCCACGGTACCAACAGGGTTGCCAAAAGGAACTGATGCTAAGCTCTCTGCTCCAATACAGAAAGTACAAAGTTCTTCCTACAGCTATTGGTCACTCAGATTTGTGATACGACTACAAGCGCCGTTGCTGAAGAGAGCTCCTTGTTACTGATGGCTCATGAAGCAGGAATGGCTGTTCCAAAGTAGCAGCAGCTCATAGGTAGGAAAAGCAAGAGTAATTTACAAAGCATATATTTATTATATTCTTCCTACAAAGAAGCAGTTAGAAATGACTGAAGAGAATGGTGAATGAAAGGATGTAGAAAGAAGCTTTCTACAATTGTTCCAGAAAAATACAATGCTTCTCTCAAAAACAGAAATGCACTAAAAGCTCAGCTTAGCTTTGTCATGAGTCTAAGCCTTACCTTCATTTGTTTAGTCAGAGCCTTCAGCTGCCTCTCTGTATCTTGTTTTTGTTCTTCCAGCTTCATTGCTTTACCTAGGAACAGTAAAAAAGGGAAAAGACTATTAAACGCATAAGGACAATGGTGAAAAGTAAAAAAAGGGAGGGCAGAGCAGCCTGTTTGGCTTTGCTTCTAGGAACGCCACTAAGTAGACTAAACTGGAACTAAGATCCTCTGTCGATGGATCAGGAGTGGAATCAAGAGTAGATCTGCTGCTCAAACAGCTCAGAGACAAGTTACTTTGCAGCATTAAACCAGTCTTTTAAATTTACAAAATCAGAGGTGCAAGATCACTTAGTGCACACGCCCTGGAGCACTCCCGGTAGCCCTGGCAAGCGACATGTGCCACTCATTCCACCAGGTGGCAGCTCCCCTTCCACAACGTGACAGACACCTCCACTTCACACCTCTTGTTAGTGCTTTTCCCTCAAAAGTCAGTAATTCCAGTTTCTAGAATAGGCAATACATCCTTTGCTGCAGAACAAGTTTTAGAGACCATCTCCAATAATATTTCTATTGCACTAGCTGTTAAAATAGTGACTTGTGTGTGTGAACTGAAAGGAATGGCCAAAATGGGAGTATTTCTAAAGCGAGGCCCTCGTCTCACATATCAAGCCATGCCTCCTCCCTGCTGCAGCTGTAACTGAGCCCCCTGAATAAATTCACTTTAATCCCTTTTTCAGCTCCACCTACTTTCTAGGTCACTGATGAGCTGGTTATTGTGAAGTTTTATAGCACGATGTTGTTCCACCTGGTCCTCCAACTCAAAAATGGTCTCTTTCAGGTTTTTTATATCTGCTTCATTCTCTGATGTTTTTTCCTGCAGCTTCTGGCTGGTTCTGCTCAGCTGCTCAGCCTGCCGGTCACACAGCTCCTTCAGCTGACCACACTCATTCTCAGCCTGGAAGGGAGGAAAGCAAGCTGCAAGTCTGCCTTTATTTCTTAAGAGACATCACTCATTAAAGATTTGATTGAGCACCACATGATGGACTTAAGAATTGAACTTGTCTCCTAAGCATTGTATAAACTGAATTTCAACACTCGAGAGTTTCAGGAAAACACAGATGAGCTATGAACATCAGTTTCCTTTCCTGGTAATAAAGATAATAAAACAAGATGCTACACATGAAATTAAATTTTCCATAGGATGACCACAATTCCAAAGCAATCTCTGCAGGTAATTAATTACATTCCTGGAAAGCTCCACATCTGCTTATATAGACATGGAAGAGTGATATCACTACCTTAGGGCTAAGTCAACGACCAGTTACCATGTGCATTATCAATGGATTGTGAAAACATACATAGTAGAGCTAGTTTCTGCAGATAAGTATTTCTGGATGTAGGACATCTGGAATCACTGAAGGGGGAATCTGCTGCGCTTCAGTTTGTTGGCTCAGGCCCACAGATCAATGCTTCCAGGTTTGGGGGGAGATCTCGGAGTCTGAACAAGCTATGGAAGAGGTGTAGGCTGCCAATTCAGTGAGCAGCACTGGCACAGCCTGACTGAAGGGCAGCCTTACAGAAGCCTGTGGTCTTGCTTGGGTGTCACAAGAAGCCAATGATTCAAAACAGCTTAATTTGAGGGAAAGGAAGAGTAAAAAGGAGGAAACCTGTGGTTTCCAAACCAAGCAATAAAAGTTCAGTACAGCTGGAACACTCAGCAGTTTTTCATTTATTCTTCATAAACTGCAGCTCCAGTAAGCACATGGGAGCTTCCTCCACTAACTCCATTTGCTGTGATCACCTATTTAAGCTGAAAGGACATCTGGATTTTCTAAATCACGCAAATCATGGAGGTGCTTTTTGGCAACGCTCTCTTCCTCTGCAACTAGCCAATTTCACGGTTCTTCTCACGATCCCTTCCGCATACAGGAAAGGCTGCACACACTATCACTCTTTCTGCAGCGCTGGGACATAATCACTGGCTTGGGCTTTATTAACACTTGCTCTACGACACCTCACACTGCAGCTCTTCTGAAAGCTTGAGACACAGAAAATAGAAACAAAAACCGACTTAAGCGTTCTTGAAGCAAAGGTACAAACAACCAAACGAGGTAGAGAAAAGCTCTTCTGAAACAAATCAATTTTTTTCCATTACTTTACCTATCCCCAAATGTAGTACTTCTCAGTTTTGTAAAAATATTTCAGTTTTATGAAAATCTCATCTGGAGCTTGACCGTGCATCATTAGTCATGTTGCAGTAAACACCAGCTTCCTCTGAGCATTAGACCATGTACTTGTGCTCTCATGAACAATGACACCTATAGTTCACTACTAATTAATGATGACTAATTATTCAGAATTTTATATTTGCTGCTAACTACTCGTGTCCTTTTCTCCATATGGATTGCCAAGTCATTTTCACTAATATTTCTTTATGTAATATCAAAGTAATGTTTTTATTGACCTGTTCTTTGCTCCAGTTTCGATAAACACAGTTCTATTTACTAACCCAGTAAATTCTGCAGAAGATATTAGGGGAAATGAGTTTTGAATTATAAACACAGCTAAACTAACAGTTATTCCTGGGAAAATATGCATATAGAGGCAGAAACAGATACGATATCATACAACTCCAGCTTCTATTCAAAACTAGTTAATGCCATTTAAATCCTGGAAACTTACAATCAATTGCTCAAGTAATTGTTGGTCTTTAGATTGGTATTATTTATGGAAGGACAGGTAACCAACTGTTGTATTTCACAGCTGTTTCTGCTTTACCTTAGACAGCAGACCCTGAATGTGCTTCAGTTCACTGCTTGCCTTCAGCAGCTCTTGTTTCAGCTCCGTGCAAGATGCTTCTAACTGATCCTTTTCTGCATGGGCCACTTTCAGCATCTCTTGCACCTCCGAGTTGTCAGTAGTACATCCCATCGCGTTGATTTCTGCAGCCTTCTGTTTCTCACTCTCCAACTGAGTTTTGAGAGAGCCATTCTCAATTTTTAAACCTTCCAAGGCAATTTTACAGTCCTCCAGAGTTTTTGTCACTGTGCTGTTGCTCTGCTGTTCCACCTCTAGAAGTTTAAGCAGTTTCTCATTTTCCTCTCTCAGGCTTTTAATCACCTGCTGGGCATCCTGATGTTCCCTTTCTAAGCTTCGTAGGCTGCTGGTTAACTGTTGCTGGATGTTGAGCAGTTTCTCTCTTTCAAATTGTGCTTTTTCAAGCACTTCTGCACACTTCTGCTCCAGTTCAAGGACCTTCCCCTCCTGAGCTCTGCTTTCTTCATTCTTAGATCGCTCTTGGAGAAGAGTCATTAGCTTCTCATTTTCTTGGCTCAGCTGTTCAGCTCTATCTCTGTGTTGACGAAAGGAAGTCTCCAGGAGAGCTTTCTCTTCCACTAGCTTCTCATTTTCTGTTGTCAGCTCCTGCACCATTTGCTGTTGATCTGACAGCTCCTGCAAAGTGGCTTGTAACTCTTCTGCTGTGCTATGGTGGTTTTCCTCCATTTTTTGTATTCTCTCTGTAAGAGAGGCAACAGAAAGGTCACTAATATTGTTTGGGGAGCTTCCGGTAGTGGAGCATTTGGAACCTTTGAAGTGGTTGCTGTTGGAGGATGTTGGCCTGGAAGGTACATCTGCTATATGCTCAAAATCAGATGCATCGGGTGACAAGGAAGCTTTAGTGACATCACTGCTGGAAGAGCCCGAGTTGCGCAGTGCACCCCCGTTCACACGCTGCCTCTGCTCCTCCATTTCGCCTCTCGACACATTTTTTGAAGGGCTTCCAAAACTGGATTCTTGGGTAGTTGGGGTTGGGAGGCTGCTGTCACCTCCACTGCTTGTTGTTGTGTCTGAGAGAGGAGAATTCTCTAGATAAAGCAATTTCTCTTTCAAAACACGATTTTCTTCTCCCAGGCTGGCAAGCTCTTTTTGAAAAGTCCTGTTTTTTTCCTGAAGGGTCCGTATTAATGGATCTATGTCAACAGGCGATACTGTTTCTGAATTTTGGTTGGAAGCACCCATTCCTTCAGCGTTAAGCGACCCTTTCTCTTTGCATTTCTTCAGTTCACAACGGAGTTTGGTAATTTCAGAATCTTTTGTCTTTGCTTCCGCCAGGAGCTCTTTAACCTGAGATTCCAGAACAGCCTTGTCACCACTTTCAGTCTCTTGCTTGGACTTGCTAGTGGGGCGCACATGTTTGGTAGGAGTCGGTGTACCAGAAGAGGTGGGACTGGGTTGTGTTTTCCTGGTATTGGTTTGACCACGCAATACAGCTCTCTCCCTGGATACAGATGATGATATTTCCCGAGGTGCTGGAATCCCTGTGCGCTTTGCAGCTGAACCTGTTCCTTGAGGAGAAAGAGGTGAGGCAAATTGAGTTAGTTGTGGAAGAAAACAAGTCACACAGCAACAAAGCTAGAGCCTAAAGCAGCCTTGGAGGAAACACCTGAGTGTCTGAATAGGTTTAGTCATGACTGAGCGTGGATTCACGTTTCACAAAGGCTCATAGTATTTTGCATTTCTTCCTCTCCTACCCACTGTCTGCTGAAGTTTTTCCCAGTATAGTAAGATAATACATAGGTGCTGCAATACATGAACTCCAATCCCTAATACCAAGATGTTAATTCTTTATGCTACTTCATTAAATACTGAATTTAAACCGATTAGTTTCCAGGGAAAAGTTCGATAACTTCAGACGACACACCGTCTTTGAAAAAACCCATATTTTTATCAAACATGGGTATTTTATCACACATGAAACTAATGTATTTGCATTATGCTACATTTTTGTAGACCATCATAAAATGGTCTGAGACATGCTGACTGCACATTCAGTGAAATACAGAACTGTCTCCTAACACTAAGACAATTATGTTGCTGCAGCTTCTTGTGGACAAGACTTTTTATGTTACAAATTCCCAACCTCTTGCAGAAAAAGAACAAAAGGAGGTTAGAAAGTTGATTCTATTCTGTTTGGGTTTGGTTTTATTTTGGGGGGGGTGTGGAGGGATGGGTGGGAGAGCAGGGATGTTCCAACCAGCTGAATGGCAAAGCATTATGTGATTAAAAGGCTTAAAAGGGAAATAATCCATGACAAATTACTGATCTTCACCTTTCAAAGCTCTCTTTTGGAATATTGGACCATTGGTACAAGACACAATAAGAGCCACCCTGATCATAAACATTAACAAGCTGGTTAAAGAAAAAAAAAGAGCATCTGGTTCAAAGTGGAGCTATTACATGCTACTACAAGTGGCAACACTATGAGTTTAAGAAACTCCTGTTTTCAGGACCTTACTCAGAAGGAAAAGCCCTAAAATACTGAGCCATAAAGTTTTGAGTTACAGTAAAGTGAAGATACATTGTCTGATGTAGCCACATAAACAGGATGCACAGGCCAGTTATGCAAACAGAAAGGGCTAGTGAGCCAGTGTTTGCAATAAAAACAAGTTCCAGGAGGCCTCTGGGGGGAAAATCCTAGAATCAATTACACCTCCCCACGTTTGGGAGGCTCTCTTTGCTGATACACATGTGCAGCATTCCCAGAAAATCAAAGGGCAGTTAAGACCAAAGGGGGAGCACACTCTGCCTTTCACAACAAGCCACTTCATAACCCTCCCACAGCATTTTTCAGAAGAAACACTGCAGAAGAGATGCACTGACAGTAAAGCTGGGCAGTGAAGGGTTAATCTTACCACCACCCGGTTTGCTCAGCATCTCTTTTGAAGAACTCTCTAGGTTTATAAACCCCACACAAACAGGAGCCCCTCCTCCTCTCTCCCAAACAAACACACTCTGCTGCAGGCACAATAAACACCCGGGGACAAAGAGCAGCTGAAGAAAAGACCCCTGAACACAGAGGCCTGGTGCTGGAAGGAGAGCACAGAGAGGGCTCTGTGATGGCAGGGGCACGATAAGGCCAGAGACAAAGGCTCCAGTGTTTATGGGAAGAGATAGCTGGGACAGTCTGGCCGGACAGCGAGCAGCCCACACAGCTTCATTTAGTCATCTACAGCTGGAGACGCCAACATATCAAGGCAGCTCCGAGCTCTCCAGTGAAAAGTGCAACGCCAGCAGAGATGGGAGTTTCTTCTCTGCAAACTCCGACAGCGGCTGGTGCAACTCCAGACCCAAGAACTCATTTCGGAGCTGGAGGCCTCTGGCTCGCTTCTCAGCCCAGTTCTCAACCCAAGGGCTCCCAACTGGCAAGCCCTGGCACCCATAAACTGCACTGAAACAGCACTTGGCACAAGAGCAAAGCTTTTAGTGTCTGTGCAACTCACACCATAAGATGAAGGGCAAGAGGAAAACTGAATGGGCCGTGGTGTGATGCGTCGCTTCCAGCAGAGAAGTACCAGCTGAGCACTGCTCTCCTCCACGCTCAGAGCAAAGGTTCTCCTGGGGTGAAACCCAGGTGCCCAGTTGGAAAGGCAGAAGGTCTCGTTTGAATGCGTATCTTGAACACACAGGACAAACGTCTGGAGGAGAGAAGTGGTGCTCACACAAGCTATAATCATGCTACAGATTTAAGATGTAAAATACATGTTATGAACGCCCACAGATATTCTCTGATGAAGCCTAAGGGCTTCTCTTCTGTTGCTTCCTGGATTTTTATTCAATCTGAAGGGGTTTTCTACTGTTACCATAAAATTTTGTGACAGAGCAAGTGCCCTGAATACCTCGTTTGGTTGGTTGGGTTTTGGCAATACCCAATGCAGTGCAAGGACATGACTGTCATCTGGCCAGCAAACATGTAAGTAGTGGGTAGTGCTGACTGGGCACCATTATATACCTTACAAGAAGTAACGATGCTACTACACCAGTACAGCACTGGGAAAACCACCTTTTCCCATGAGAAACGTAGGGCTTCTGGAAGCAATGCCACTGTGCTTCTAATAGCCACCAGATGACAACTGCAACATGATCCTCAGCAATGGAAGCCATATACATGAGGGTAACAATTAAGGATATTTAACTGGGATTATCTGTACTTCACCAGCTTGCCAACCACTGCAGGCTCTGAGCTTACTCAACCTGTCCCATGTGTTTTGTAAGACTCCACGCTCGGCTGACTTGTGCTGTCATAAATCACCAAGACTTTGCTATCCAGCAATAACCATTAACCAACCTGGTTTTGTCATGACGTAGAAGAATATTCACACATTTTCCTTTCTCCAAAACACTGCTGTGCAATACTAAAGAGCCACACTGAGCCCAGAACAAAAAAATAGTTCTTAATGTATACGTATGTTGATTACAAAGCACCAAAGCAAGTAAAAACACTACTTTAAAATCTATTTTATGGGCGGCTCCCCCTCTGAAAGACCTTGGTATTGAGCAGCAGTTATAAATGGAACTGCCAGCCCCACAGCCCGAGGCACCCACTCTGCAGGAACTGCACTTAGGGCTGTACAAGTCACCCCTGTGGCCTGACTGTTGTACCCCACACTGGCTGTACAAGTCACCCTCCATGACCTGTTGTACCCCACACTGGCTACGGTCCACAGGAGACTCCAGATAGACATGTGCCTGCCAAGCTGCAGAACCCAATCCACTATTGATTTATGCTGCTGCCTAAAAGTGGCTGGAATCACACAGAACTTCACTTTCTAGAAAGTGTTGCTTGTTTTGACCAGGGAAGAGAAAAAAAACAAGCAGCCCTGCATCTCAAAGGAGAAATTCTGGCAAAAAAAAAAAAAAAAAAAAACAAACCCAAAACCCAACCAAACAAGAAAACCACCACCAAAACAAACCCCGACCTTTAAAATACCTTTCTGTTTGGTCAAAATGGTACTATGACACCCCATTCCTGTTATCACTGGTCTTCCACCCTGCCCAACCTTTTAGCTGACCTATTCTCTTGCCAACTTCGAACACAACCTCTTTCCCACTATCCCACATCCAAGCTCAGGCTATCTCTGACCAACAGTATGTTTCTCATTCCCTTCACACCATACTTAGCCTCCCGTTCTCCCAGTCTCACACCCGCTCTGCTAAAGGGCTCAGCTTACATTCCCCCACTTCAGAGGAACTGGGAATTACTCCTGAATTGCTCCACTGGGAGTTGTTGCCTGAAAACCTGTTTTGCTCAGACTGAGGTCACCTCATCATCACGTTCTTCACCCTGGTGCCCAGTAAGAACTCTGACATTTTCAGTATCAGCCACACTATTAGCGGAGCTTATAATATTCAAAGTGCTTTAAAATTAGCAGCTATTTAACTGAAATCCTCTGAAACACATAATTGTTACCTCTAGGATACAGGACAGGGAAGCAGAGAGAATGAAATGCCTCAGCCAAGGTCACAGTAAGTCAGTAAGGATTAGGTCCCTGGAGCTCCTGGCTGGTGACCTGCTGTGCAGCTTTATTGTTTGCACCACTTTCTGCCAGGGAATACTTGCTGACTTTCCACTGGTGTCAGAAACAAAGTGGGACTTCAATGAGATAAAAGTTGACCCCTTATGATGATCTTTAGCCATTTTAATCCCATTTTCAACACAGCTACAAGCTTTTCCACAGAAGGCTTAGGATCACTCTCCAGTTTTTCCACATAATGATCTATTTTTGATTTAAGCTCTCAGCACCTGCCACATCAGCTCCCATCGGGGCATCCACAGCCAGAAGGAAATGGGACTACAGAATGGAGAAAACCATTTCCCAGTCCCCCAAGGTGGAACACGTAGAGGTTCAGAGGTGAAGTCCACACAGCACGGCTGATGTAATTACAACTCTATCAGGGTAAGGGTGAGAAGGTGGCAAGTATTTTGCCATAGTCACAGGGGGGACATGCATGACATTTTGGGATGAAGATTCAGTAAGTTTATCTGCCTTCAAACTCTGTGTGCTCTGAGGTAGCTCATTATCACCACCATCCCAGTAGAATACTAGCCTTGCATTTATTTTACTGGACTCAAGTATAATTAAGAATTCAAATATATCTGCTTCTCCAATCCCAGAGCAGGGGAAGAATCTCAGTTGGGAAGTGACATCATTTGACAGAGAATCACCTCTGGAAATGTTCTAACTTCTGCCTTGAATCTATTTTCTGGAACTGGAGTCAATACAAGATTATTTGCCTCTGGCCTTTGTGCCATTTGTGTCCCACAACCTGCCCTTTTCTTAATCCCTCTCTCCATCAACATATTAATAAACCAAAGTTAATGCCACAGGCTTCTCTTGTTCCAGGGACCGAATTAACAGGGAATGTTCCATTTCATACTTTCTTCCTAAATTTTAATTCCCGTCAACTTCTAAGTTAAGGCCAACAAACCCACATTTTCTTCAACATATTGAAAATCCATGTCAGCAATTCGTTCTTCCATAGTTCAATTAGGTACAAACTCTCGCACATGTAGAGTTCATCTATGTAATTTAAGCCTGCTGATCACTGATTCATTTCAGAAAGCATTTCAGTCACGTAAGACTAAAACACAAAGACAGATGCATCTTGGGCGTGATGTTTTTAAACAATGGATACCTTATTTGAATTGCAAGGGCAGGATAACAAGAAATAAAAGAAAGCTATTCATAGCACTCTGCAATGGTTTAAGTCATACATTTTGGAAAGGCAAACAGTTGCCTGCAGACAACTTTGTACTCTCCTGATTATCTGCTGCTCTAGGAGGACTGTCACATCTCTCTTGTTCTAGCTCAGAGCCTCCCTGCCAACAGAAGACAATGGTGTTTTTCCATTCTTCTGGAACCCTGTCCCTGTGTGCTAAGATGTTTTAATAATTTTTGCTGTCTGAACAGAACTCCCAGGTGTCAGATAGAAAAGTGATCCCTGCAATACCCTGAGGAAAGAGTTAGTATAAATCAAGTGGGCTGCAAGCATTTAGCAGAATGGCTAAGGAGAATACAGGCCATGCTTCTACAGCAAATAGAGTTATTAAGTCTCCCATACAACTTTCCTGTGCTCTGTCACATGTGGTTTAGCTGAAATAGGTCCTTCTTATCAGTTTTGGTTTTTAGTTTACCCTCTGGCTGTGACTTCAGTAGATCCTGGACTCAGCATGACTGCACTTACTCAGGCTTTGTCAGGTTCTTGCTGGGGATCCACAGCAGCATTGGGAACAGACAAGCAATGCAGCCAGGACTCATATGTGCTCAGTCTTGTCTGGATGAGGTCCTATTACTATTTCTAACCAACTTGGAGTGTCTTGTGCAAAACAAATCTGGGTCACAGATGTACCTTAATCCCACCTGGTTTATGACACCTGGTGTAGGAAGCCAAAATACAGATGTCTAGTGCCATTTCAGATGTTCTTCAGGTACATTTAAAATACCTTCACCAAGCTGAAGGATTTGACAGTACCTTTGGGAGACATGTCCTCTGCTTGAGATGCAGATGGGGAGCAACTGGAATGTCTGAAGACATCTGGAATGGTACTAGAAATTGAACTGAACAGTCAGGCTTTCACAACAGATTTACAAGCTGGTGTTACAAGGCAGGTAATTGAGCTTTCATTGTGCTATTTTCAAAGTTACTGCAGTACCCAAGTACCACTTTAGTGATTTTCAACCACACAATGAACAACTCAACACAATGCATTAATATGTGACTTCATGACATTGCTGATCTCAATTTAGTCACAACCAAATCAGAGAAGATGATATTAGCTTGGAGCCATTGCATTTTGATTCCCTGCAATAAAGAAGTACGTGTTACAGTCTTATTTTCAGTCTTCTTTTCTCAATGCAGAGTAAAGTTTTCAAGAAGGGAATTAACTTGGTGCTTAAAATCCGTTTTCCTAAAGTGGCTGTGCCACTAAGAGCTCAAAGCTTAACTGAAAGCCCGGGGGATGTGGTAGATCACTTTCACCCTGCTCCAGGCACTGCTTCCGAGATTGCTACTGGGACTGATTAAGAGTGAACTAGGAACCTCCTTTGGGAAATGATGACTGTACAGCATGGAAGAGGGATTGGTGTACATTTGACTCTTTTAGAGCATTTTTTCATTAGAACTGATTTCAGAGTTTTGCATGCACATCTACTTCATTGAAATGCCCTATTTTTCCCTGCCTTTTATTTTTTTTCTTTAAGCAAAATTGTTGAAAAACAACTTCCCTGCTAAGCATAGATCTTCCAATATCCTAATTAACAGGAAACACACTGACACATTTCATGATAGCATGAGAAAAAGCAAACATAACTGCTGAAAAGCAGGGCAGACAGGAGCAGCCTTCACCATTGCCACTGTCCTCTTCCATACAGCAATCTGCATCCAGGCAAAACCCCTACACACACCCTGCCACGTTCTTTCACACTCCTGTCCTTAAACCTCTGGGCACACTAACAGTCAGACAGCTTGATAACCAGTGCTGAAGGGAGGCACAAGACTCAATCAACTCGTGAAGATCTGAATCAGTTTTAAGTGCTTCTTGGTGGTTAGACCAAGGGCAGGACAGGATGCACAAAGCCACATTCTCAAAAAGATATCAGGTGCCAGGAGATACACATCAGCACCTACTGTTATTTTCAAAAGCGCTTAAACTGTTTAGAATTTCATATTTGACAGTGAAATGTCTAAAACTTCCCTAAGTTCATGCGGATCAGAAAAGTCAGGATAAAGAATGACACTATTATACTGTGACAAGCTATTATGGCTTGATCTGCTTGATACCCAAAGCAAATGAGTTTGAACAGGTTGGCTGTCAGCTTTTTTTCAGTGACCAGTGTCGGATACTCCTTTGGATAATCCTCAGTGACTCCAAAGAGCGTACCCATCCTCCATTTCTTTTAGGGCTGTCCTGCAAAAACACAATGTTGTCTGCTACCTGGTCTTTATGCAACCGCAAACAAAGCAAACCTAGGCTTGGCCAGCAATGGTTCTCCTGAATTAGTCTGTTTGCAGAGTATTAGTCACAGAGCCAACACCTTTACAGGTCAGCAACTCTTTGGGAAGGTTCACCTGGACTCCACCTAGCTTTAAAAAAAGACAAGGAGAGGACTAAAGAACAACAAAGGTGGTTTTGATAACCTGATACCAATTATATAAAAGCGATACCAATTATATAGAAGCATCTGCTCAAATAAGGTCTTCTACGTAGCAAGCACAGACTAAGAAGTAATTATAACATGAACTCCTTTTTCTGAAGAATTTTAATGGCCTGTAGGACTGTCTGTACTGCCTGATTACATTCCTCATGGAACAGGTATAATATACAAGAGGGGAAAAAAGCAAGGAGACTTAAATAAAAGATTTTGATCTATGTTATATTTGTGGACAGTGTAGGAAAGACACTTGGGTACTAATATTTGACACAAAGGAAAACAATAAGAGACCAAAGAGAAATAAAAGTTGTATTACAAAGTATTAGGGAACAATGCATATCTGCATTTTAAAAGTTAGACTACCAGAAGTTCCAAAGAAAAACCAGTAATAAGCATCTGGATCTCACCAATTCCTAATTTAAGACTAGAGAGACCACTGACATTAGAACTGAAGAATTTGTAAAGGTTGGCTTATTTTAACGAGAAGATATGAGTCTAGAGATCCAGGGTGCAAGAAGCACACAGGAAAAGGCACTATTTTGGTAACTCAAAGGCTACGTCATAACAAGACTACTTATCATCAATTTAAATGTGCAGATTAACTACTGGTAGGACTTTCTTTGGAAGGGTGGCCGCTAGAAGAGACTCTCCCATGGTAGGGATGTAACCCAATAGGAGAGTCAACCTTGTATTTGAAGCATCACTGTTTAGCTCAAATTTTAGCATCTCAACCAAGAAAAATTGTATAAATGTACTGTTCAGTACCATTAGAATCCACAAAAGGCTCTATTGACAGTCTCCTTCAGTAAATTATATCGTGTTTTTAGAGGAAAACTATGCAGGAAAACCTGCTGCATAATTAAGGAATTTTACAAAAATTTTGTTTTCAGCTTGTTGGATTCCCCCGATCAATAACTCTCTCATCTTGTTCCTTCTTACATAGAAAGTCACAATTAACTCTTCCAAAAAAGTGTTAAAATGCAAATAGAAAAAAAATCAGCTCCTCTCATCATCCGGTGGTTCCAGGCTCTTAGCACAGCCACAACAAGAACTGAAGCTCAAGCTCACTTTGTCACAGCTCCATGCCATTACAGTGGAAACAAGGTTGCATTCAGAAGGTAAATGAGATGAGATCTGATCAAAATCCTGTTCACAAAGTCTCATTGTGAATTTCAGCCAACTTCTTCCTCTGTAAGGGCCTGTTCACATGCAATTCCTCTCTGAATAACAGGAGTAGTTAAAATCTCTTTACCCTGACAGACAAGCCAGTGTTAGACAAGAGTCCCTCTGAACATTTCTTATACTATTTCTGAAAGTTTGTTGGATCCTCAAATGAAAACTCAAGCTTGGATATGCCTGTCTTGAATATATACAGTTTCATACCTAGTACAAAACCAGTGCAGGTTGTACAGTAAGAGGGAACTTGTGCTCAGAAGTCTAAGGACCAAAGATCCATCTGTGAAGTACATTGGCAAAACCCATTTTGCTTTCACAAGTACAAATTTCCCTCTCAAATCTGCTCAAGAGTCAAAAAGTACCTAAAGGGCTTCACTGTGCCATAAGCCTCTGGCATCAAGAGAATAATGAAGGTACCACCGTGTTCACCTCTGAAATGAGGGATACAACCCCCCGTGGAATAACCAAACAACGTAGGTACCTCATCTCTGCCAACACAGGGCAGATTTACCAGCGTAACTGCAATCCACCACTGCGATGCGTTGGATTTACTCCCGTACCCAGCAACCTGGCATAATAAACACTGAGACATCCAAAGCAAATGGTCTAGCAAATGTTCAGAGAAACTCTATATCATACACTCACTGGAATGTCCCCCCGGTAAACTCAAGCCTACTTTTTTGGGACCCGTTAATACCAGTGGGTCTGCCAAAAACTTTAGTGGTCTGCTAACTATACCCCTTGCCTACCCCCCCCAAACAGAATTACTAAAACTTTCTGCATGTGGCATTATCCCAAAATATCATCTGGTGGAATTTATGGATATCCAATATTTTTGGTTTCTAAAATAAAGTCACCCCCTAGATACTGCTTCTTTTTATCCAGTTTTACAGTTTCCACAACTTTTGCTAGCTGATGATTAAAAAGGATATATATATATATAATTTCAATATTCTTTATGAGGGCCTTATTTCAAAAAGTACAGGAAATTAAAAAGCAAACAATCAAAAAACCCAACCCTAAATCTAACCATGTAAATTCATTTGAAAGCAGTCATGGAGTAGCAAGTAGACACATTCCTCCACGTACAGTGTATACACCATGGCTGTCACAACTGGAAGTTAACATCCGATCTGTGGCTCTGAGTTCATGAAGAGGAGTTACCCTTCCAAGAGAAAAGTGAAAAAACCCTTGCTCCTTCCAGACAAGTGAGGTGCTGTGGATCACTCCTCTAAGCTACCAATATCTACCACACATCATATCCATAAGCACGAAGGGTAACAAAAAAGCAGTTTAAGTGGGGAAATGCTTGACGTTTTTCACCAAAGGCTCATTTATTCAATCTGTTTATTTAACTGTTGAATGAATCAGGGAACTGATTTGGCCATAAAAAGATCTGCATGTTTCCCACCCCCACCCCCCCTCCTTTTGCTTTCTTTGTTAAAGGCAGATCCTGATCTAATTCACTGTCCTTCCCAGAAACACTTCAGGAACAGAGCAGGAGAAAATGCCCTTACACAGCACTGCTGTTGAGTGCTGTGCATTAGGAAACCATGACCTGAACCCTCCGGGCTCAGGAATGCTGCCCCACGCTTGGCCAAAAGGCCAGGGCTGACAGAGCCAAGATAACAGCGTCTTTCCTCATGGATTCTCAAACCCTGCTAATCCAGAAAGAGTAGGGGGGGAGCAAAAAAAAGTGATCAAAAATAGAAACATGAAAAGAGGTTCCTCCTCCTCCCCTAAAATAGAGGGCAGAACTTAAAAACTAGAGCTTTTTTCCTTGTTTTTCAACTGCTTGCTTAATGCTTAATACCAATGCAATGCATACTGGTTATTACAACTGCCTTTTGTTTACTTAAATGTGATGACCACACAATAAACCCAGTTTTATTGTTGTTTCCAGCCTGCTTCAGTGAGGGGGTGGGGAGAAGCCTGCAATTGAGTTTCCACAGCTCATCCAGAGCTTTAGCTCTGCCCAGTAAAGAGATAAGGGAGCCAGCGAGCGCTCACGTGAACAGCTGATCCAGCATACTGGGCTGAAATCATGAAAACTATCACCACAGGATGAGACAAATCAAAAGAAATGAGATAGAAGGGGAGAGAGGAAGACGTCTCATAACATAATGAGATGGTTATCTATAAAAAGTTGCCCACTTCAAAGCAGGAAGAGCTTCAACTCCTTGGTAAAAGAGAGAGAGCTTTTAATTAAAAGATCAGTCAAAGATTTTCCACAGTCAAGCAGCCTCAAAGAAACTATGTGTGGAGGAGGCACAGACAGTAATTTCTAACATGATTAGTCCATTCTTCAAGCTCAACAAGGCTTTATGAAAGCAGCATTTCTCAGGATCTAGAAAGTAAGGATTGTGGAAATATCCTCAGCCCCCCAGAGAGCACTGTTCCTTCCCTTTGACATCTCCATCCTCATCAGTTTTCACCCAGGAAAAGTTTAGAGAAATCCTATCAGAGCTTTGTGAGTCCCACCTCGGGGCAAAATACATCAGAAAGCTAGAACTGATGGAGAGTCAAATGGATAAGCAGATTCAGGTCACACAAAGCCATGTACTTTAGGAGGCCTGAAAACATAACATGAAAATTTTGGCTTTAGCCAGCCAAAAACCAGCTAGCTGTCTTCTGCACACAACCTTCCACCATATAAAGGATTAAAAACCTTTGAAGATTTAAATAAGTTGCACCTGCTTTTCTGGAGCTCTCTTTCCATTCAAGGAATGATATTTGCAGATGGGGATGGATCTGACACCACTGCCTTATCCCTTTCCAGCATTAGGGCTGATGTTCCGTGTTCTTGGGAACAAGACTTAGAGCCACCTTCTCTTTGGTCATACAATTTTTATATGGT
This sequence comes from Nycticryphes semicollaris, assembly GCA_013400055.1. Lineage (NCBI taxonomy): Eukaryota > Metazoa > Chordata > Aves > Charadriiformes > Rostratulidae > Nycticryphes > Nycticryphes semicollaris. The sequence goes on from VXBJ01006172.1 coordinate 962,046, forward strand.
TTTATTTTTGGTTTTTTGGGGAAACCGGATTTTGGCAACTCACCCCTGCACAAATAAAATGCTACATTTTCTCTACAGGCTGCAATTCTGCAACTATTTTAGCATGTTTCAGATGGACAAACACCAGGGCTATTGCTGTCTTGGTAAGTTGGTGCCATGAGCTTTCTCCAAGCAGAGCCATTGCTGGGACTAGTAGTCTCTAGCTGTTAATTGTGACTAATGGTCCATACTGCTGAGCCAGTTCTGTTCTGCACAAGCATAGAGAATTACCCAAAAACCTAATTCAGTAGGGGAAGAAAGAAGTCAGCCAACGTAAGTACACCAAATGACTAACTGCACCCTGTCCCTAGAGCCCCTTTCCATACATCAATAAATATGACTTCACTGAAGTTACTGGTAAAATTCTTACTTGCTTCAGTAGTGTTCTACTTGCACTGATTGTTTTTAACGATGAGCACCAAAGCATCCATGAGGACAAGAATGAGAGGAACATGACTTTGCTCACAGGACTTGACCATGTTTACTTGGTACTTAATATTTTTTTCCAAAATAACTGAATAAATGCCAATCAAGATACTAAAACTACACAAATCTTTCATCTTGGTTAACAAACATCCCCTATGCATACTCAGAACTGGACCCCGCAAACTCACGTTAGCCTTACAGTTTCCCAAGGGTGTATTTTCCCAGTCAAAATGAAATTCATCTTGACATTTAAATTTTGCTCTTGATAAAAATACAGAACTTGTTGGTTGTGTGCTACGTGGTCTGATTGAAAGGGCAGAAAATTGTAGTTACGAGGCAATTCCATAGCCCTAGAGAACTGACTGATGAGCACAGATCATACAAGGACAGAGTACTCTGCCTCAGAACATGCAATCCATATCTATTGATGCCTTTGGAAAAACATTACTGCTCCATGAAATATAATGGATGGAACATTTCGAAAGAGATCTGTGAACATGTGTCTACTTTGGATTATAGGAAGAAAAAAGTCAATGCATGGAAATTCTAGCAGTGTCTATTATTGCCAGAGATCCTCAGTTTTACATCATCTTTAATCACCACGCTCAAAATTCTTGGAGATACAGCATAGGAAAGTATCCAAAAATAATGAAAGTATCAAAGATCTGTCAACCTGCCAGTGGCAGTCTGTGACAATCACAGAAAAGTCAAATTAAGTCCTCTTCCAGCAATACAGCATCAATGAAATCAGAGAAGCACTTTGCTTCAGTTATGAAAGCTACATTCCCTGGGGAAATCAGGAGATTTTATGAGAAGTAGAAGCTCCAAAACACAGAGGTGCTATCTGAACAAATTTGTGAATGCCTCCAGGGCTCTGGCAGGATTCAGTGGGAGACCAAGGTGCAATACTTGATCAAATTTTTTGGCTGGCTGTAGAGCTTTAAGATCTTGAAGAGCCAAATATAACAACCCAAACAAAAAGCAGCAAGCTTTACTTTTTCTTCAAGGCCAGCATTATTCCCTCCTCTTTTCACCCTTTTCCCTCATTCGAGTCATTCCATAGCGTGTCAGAACCAACACACAATCACAGCCATCCACTGGCTGTTCCCTTATCACTGTCAAGCCAATTGCAGCACATTAACTAAATCAATAAAACAATCTTCAAGAAAATTAGCTTTTATATTTACTATCACAATAAATCTACTGTTCATAGATCCTAAAACACTGCTGGCACGAGGGCAAAAGTATAGTATGAGGAGCTCTAATCACAGAACAAGCTTTTGCTGACCAGCTCATTCAGTAAGATTCCCAGAAGCTTCCTGCCTTCATCCAAGAATGGCTTTAATTTTCATCAACAGTCAAACACAAAACAAAACGCATAAACCACATCCTGCTGCCTGCCATGCCCTAAAAATTCTTCTTGTAAAAGCTTTGGTCCTGCCCACAGAGAAAGTGTTCCCACTCAGCACATCCTCCCAGCCAATGCGGGAAACTGTTGTAAAGGCCCTCGCCTTGGAGTAGGAGAACTGAGTGATCTCTTCCATTAATTTAGCATTCATTGGTCTCTCCATCTCGGGACCAGGGGACTTCAGATTATCACTGAACTCTGCCTCAAACAGATAATTTCAGAGGTTAGTCATGACTAAATTTCTCTAAGAGGCCAGTCCAAACTGTGACATAGTCTCTTGGACGTACTCATTGCACTGGCCGGCAGAGCAGAGAAGACTATTGCCATTTGACATCTGTTTGTTGGTAATTCTGAAATGATTTAATAGTGTCAGTCGAGTCAAGTCACATCACAAGACTAATCAACAGAGCTGGCCCTAACTGGCCTTAGAAGAGAAGCTTAAGTCAGGGAAAAATTACCCCCCGGGGGAAAATAAACTTCTTCAATACCAGTTTAACCAGCAGCGTGTTACTACTGTGAAGAATGAGAGCATTTGTAAAATCCCCACGCAGGAATGACTTGTGGGGGGGAAGAGGTGACTAAGGAATTAAACTATCCACTGGAGAGCAGATTGTGGTTTGTTGGCTCCACTGGGAACAAAAAGTCTACAGCTCGCTGCCCGAGCTCGAAGAGGACATGACTTGCTGTCGGTATTTCCATGAGAGCTGTTATGTGATTCATTAGCTCTGCTGGCCCCTCTCTCCTCCCTCCCTTCCCCCCACACCATCATTAAACTCATCTGTTCTCTTGAGCTCTTGCTTGGCAGAAATGGCGTGCTGACATAGAACAGACTTCAAATGAATGGCTCCCACGTTGAGAAGAAAGGAGAAAGAGAAGCAGATGAGAGAGACTCAAGAGAGGACCCAGGAAAGATCTGACTACACACCCCAAAAAAGACAGATAAAAATCACAAGAAATAATATATTTCTACAATACATTTTATCTTGAAAGTCTCTGTGTATTTTACAAACTACACATCCCACAGTGAAGAATCCCTTCCTCAAACATAAAATGAAGCCACCCCTAGGCCAGGGCAAAAGAGACGTAAGAAAACAGATCAATACTGGCTTGGTGTATGCACTGACATTTGATATTCTCATCCAAGCCATGTAAGCGTGTTTTACAAATAAGCACAGTCCCAAAAAAATAGGCTAACCCTTGGATAACCCCACCCATCACCTTGTTCCAACTAGAGAAGCTAACATTTCCTATTCAACTGCTGCTTTCAAGAAAGCTTTTGTACGTTTTGAGTCATTTTTTCCCACCTCTTTCCAAAGATATTAATCACCACATCACCTGCAGATGTTTAGAGGATAAACAAAACCCCACCATCACCGTGTCAACCCATGTCAAAGAATCTTAGCACTCCTGTTCAGAAACACAAGCTGCCTCACTGTTTCCAATGCAAACTAATGCTTGAAAGGCTGCTGCTTCTCTCAATAAATACCCGTGCACTGGACAACAGTATGGTATTCCATGTGACTCCAGTGAAATGTTCCCACTATTTCACAGGTGCTCTGGCCTGAGTTTTGTTCAACAAGTTTATATTCTAATGGTTCCTTCAGCCTGCAGCAGCCAGTCTCAGAAGCAGAAACCACATTCACCATCGTTTTACATCCCTTTTCCGTACTGCTCCATAGGTGGTTTCATTCTAAAATCTTCAGATGCTTTATGAGTACTGAGAGTACTCAGGTGTAGCAGGAAGAGCCACCGCTTACTCACTTTACAAGTAGGACAGTTTTAGCAAAAAAAAAGCGATACAAACTTGTGTCACACACCCCAACACGTTTTTTACAAATGATTGTAAATATTCTTTAAAATAAGTTTTAAATTAGGAGTCAGGAAAAGCCTGTAGAATTTAACAATTCAAGCAGTCTCCTCAACTGCTTTTTAGACACTTTCACACTCTTAGTAAGATGTAGATTAATTTATGAGATGATACAGAATTTTAGAGTCTTCTAAATCTTCTGTTCAAAACATAACCAGACACCAGCAGTGGATTTCTTTGCAAGGAAGATGCAATGTACGATGTCTTCCCTTTGTCTTCTCTTCTCCACAATCCCTTCCCTCAGCCAGTTACACTTCTTTTAGATTGCCCTGTATTAATGTGTTATCTTCAAACTGCCCAGGTTGGGGGCAATGATTTCCTTCCTGTTCCTTGACAGCACTGACCAGCCCACCCAGAAGTTTGGGATATTACAGTTGTATCTTCATATCCCCAAACTTGATTGTTAGCTGCAGTGTGAGGATCACTCACACAGGCACTAACAGACTCTGGAAGTGTTGCTTCTGGGACCTGTATTATGGTATTTAGTTTTGAAAAGAAAATGTATCGCTGTCATAGAACAAAGCAAGCGCTTTATGTACCACATTCTAATGTGAAAAACAAGTTTTTGCAGCCTAGTTGTCAGAAATCAACACAAACTCTGCTTGAGGTGTCTTTACATTATTCCCTCAACTTCCAAAGCCAGAGTTATCGCACTCAACAAGGAATACGTTGGGAGGATTTATTCTGTCAGCAGTGATGTTCTTGAAACTATTTTTTTTTAACATGATTAAACAGAGTTTTGAGCATCCAGTTCAATACAAAATGCTCTGTGTTTTTCAGTCATATCCATAACTTACAAACAGTGAGGACGTATTAAAAGACATCCTAACACTTAGAAACTGAGAAGAGTTTTAAAACTGTTTAGGTGCAATAGAAACATAACCCTTTCCCCTTCCATAAAAAAATAAAGTAAGTGACAGGACAAGAGAAAACAAAGGATGAAAGAGATTTTCAAAACCCACAGGGAGTCTGCACGCTCATTTATCATCTCTGTTAACAGTAATAATAAGCTGTTTAAATGCCAACACTAGCCCTGCAAAATCAGAGTCAGTTTGCTCAAACCCTGATCAGAAGTCAGCAGTTTACCTCCCTGTATCTTTATCCATCTCTCCCGTAGTTTATCATCAATATTATCCCTCCTCAAATGATAGTAACATGTTTAGTTCCAGCAAGGCTCCTATAGCTGGCAGGGGAATGCTTCCAGGGCCTGGGGATGTAGGCAGCCATACTTTCCAGCCTGAAGTTTAACTTTCCCTTAGGGCAGCATTTCTTCTGGTGACTGGATACTGGCAGCTTTTGTGTTCTCCATTAGCCTGCTGATTAACATACTGCTAGAGAGTTCTCCACTACACCTAACTGCTGTTCCAGCACTCACTGGCAGATCTATTGTGAGAGATCCTAGAGCAGCAATGCAGCGTTGTCTACCTCTGGCTTTTCTTCATACTAGGAGAGATCAGGTACATATGTATCTGCTTTTAAAACAATAGCTACATGTCTCAGGCAAAGTTATAAAGAAACCCTGATCAAGCAATGACAACTTTAATAGAATTTTGTGAATGAAATTCCCATGGCAACAGTAAGAAACAGGGTACCAGGAAATACAACCTATCCAGTTTTCTGTATGGTAGAGGGGTCTAAGCTCAAACAGAAATGGAAGAAATAAAGAACAGAAATCGGCAGGCCTGCTGTTTTCTCCTCATTCAGCATTTGAGAAACAAGCTAAATAAATCAAAAGGCAAACAAAACAGTACCACAGCATCAGGAACAAATGACTAGCCTTCCTTGTGTACAGTATAGACATTTGGCACAAAGGGAATTAGATCTACCTGATACAAGCTCTTGGCTTTCTATAAAGTCTGCTACTGATTAACATGCACAGCGCTACACTTCTGAAAGCACAATGGTGGGAAGACCTTCCACAAAGCCATCATTTTAAATTCTAAGGCCTGGAAAATTTCAGGCCTCAGGCCACGAACAATGGTAAAGGCTAACACAGCCAAGCTGCAGATCCCAAAACAAAACATGTGTAGCACTAGATAAGCTTTCTAACTTTTTAGCTGCATCATGCAGACTATGTAAAATAATATGTCAGGCATTAAGGTCCTTCCCATGTAGGCATTCCGTTCCAATCAAAGGGTTTCTTTCAGAAAAGCTTCCCTAAGGACGGGGCTGTGATCTCAGGTACGGAGCAGTAACATACAGCATTTACAAAGCACAAGGTAAAACAGCAGTAATTTCTTTAGCAGACTGGAAGCCATCAGCATTAGCTGTGACAACAGCCTCTGTTTCCGCTCAGTGGGACACTGCGGTGAAACCCCCCCGGAGAACAAAACCCATACCCTGCAAGAAAAGCCCCGAAAGCCGCAGGCACCAGCCCCGACATTCCGCACGGTCCGGTACAGACCTTGATCGTGCTCCTCCACTCGCCCAGGCTGGTTGCCCATCTTCCGTCACTCCCCCGGCTCTTCCCCGAGCTCCCCCTAGAAGCCCGGTGCCCCGCTCATGCTCGGTGGCAGAGGCGGACCTGCCTCTATCTGCTTTTAAGGTCTACGCTTCAGTCNAGCCTGCTGCTCATGCTGAAGCAGCTGTGGCTCTCCCTCCTACCTCATTACAATATTATGCACTAGAAGGCCGGCCTGTGCAGTTAATTAGCTGCCTGACTGCTGGAATAAAAGGAGGGGGAGAAAGAGAAGCAGAGAAAGAGCGAGCGAGCTCGCCGAGAAAGGAGGAGCGAGTCACCGAGCGGTGCGGGCCACCCAGGGGCAGCCAGCGCAAACTGCAGCCGCTTCGAGGAACGGCACTGATTTCATCAAGCCCCCAGCGAGGCCACCACCGAGCTCCAGCACTGGCAAGAACTTCGCTTGGGAACTTCAGCAAGACTTCGGTGCCCCAACGCAGCCGTGGCAAGTCCCCCAGCCAGCCACAGAGCCGTTTCTGGGCCATGCACTAGGAGATTTCGAGCCAAAAGTTTGAAATGCAGCTGGGAGAGAAGAAGGGCAGAAGGACGCGCAGCAAAGACAAGAGCAGCCAAATGTCTCCAAAGCAAAGCCAAAATGCCATTCGTTGCCCCCAGTTCACAACACCAGAAGCATGTTTGCCATGGAGCAAACCGACCCTACCCATAAGTCTAACTACACTGGTGAATAGAGGGTACACTTGACCATCTGGTTAAGGACTGCTCTTAACTAATCTGTCACACGAGTTAGGAGACCAAATTTCAGACTGCTCAGCATCTTCTGAAAACTTACAATACCTAAAAGATACTGAAATGGAGACTGAACTCCTCTGAAAACTTGACCATGACTGTGAGCGTAAGCTCTTTCCAAAAACTCCTACCAGATTTGTTCTGATATCCTCTGGGGATATTCCTGGGTAAACCTGAGCATCCCCAGCATTTCTCGGCCTCAACTGGTGCAGAGAATAGTCAGTACATTGCAGGTTCACATCTATATTACAAAAACAATGTACAGGAAGGACTGAATATTCTTCAAACCTCATTCTCTTTGTTGAGGTAAGGATACAGGGGTTTAGTATTCCTTAAAACACTATCAGTGTCACCCTCATGCTAGTTCCTCACAAACACTGAAAAAAGCCAACCAAGCCTGACAGCCACTGCTACATCTAGAAGCTCCAACCACAAATATGGTCTACATACCAGATCTCTACCATCAATATTTTTTACTATGACTTGTTCAGCAAGAGCAGCTGCATGAGGCAGCCCTACCCACAGAGACCTGCCAACAGCCAGTTTTTCAAAGAAAGAAATCAAGAAGCTCCTCAACTTGTGGAGTCACAATGCACGTGGGAAACAAGAATATGAACGGCTCCAGCGAGCAGTTTCCATTGCATTGAAAAGTAACAGAATCATCTTCCTACAGTCTTGGTTTCAACAAGACAGCTACAAACAAATTCAGAAACAGTTAACTAATATGTGTCCTAGGCTCAAAACAGATTGAAAAGAAGCCATACAGAGATTAATCTAGCTACTTGTGAAACCATCGTTTCAAATAAAAGTCTGGCAAATCATTCAATAGAACAGAAACAGAATTTTGCTGATATTTCAGTAGAACAGGGAAAGTTAGGTGCCAATCTTAAATTTTCCATTGTTCTTGCTCTGACATTTCATGGATGAAGCTAGAAGTTTGCATACAGCTGTCTATATTTGGATGACATTGAACAAAACTCCTGTCTCTGTCTTATGACATGCCAAGTATAACGTGCTTTGTTTAATGAATAAGTTCTATTAAAAAAGGATCACTGATCGATAGTGCATTCTTCTAATTGTCATCTTACAGTCTCTTATGTCTTGTGTCTTATTAGGATGGGTCCTCAGCTTGCCCTTCTCAAAGGTACAATTATTCTCCAACTGCTGTTGAAACACGTCTCCAAGACAAAGAGATTTTCCTCCATTATAGATAAAGAGTAACTTCTGCTTTTCTTCAACCGGCTTTACCAGAGGGATTGTGTTAGCCAAGATAATCTCTTGGGTTGATAAATCCCAACACTGAGCATTTATTATTTCAACACCTGCTTTCTATTCCTGTAACACAAAAGGGAATAGTGTAACAGGGTCCCAGTACAGTATGGGGTGCAAGCTTGGAGTAATTATAAGAGGTAATCACTGAGTCAGAGCAAACACAGCTGAAATCTGAGCACTTTAGAAGAGTCATGACTGGAAGAACCAATCTATTATTTTTGACAGTGGCACGAAACATAAGTCAGAACATTCTGACACGATGATAGGGAGTATGATGTCAGGCAAAAGACTTCTAGCCCACAAGTCCACATATTGACAAGGGAGAAGAAGTCTACAGAGCTGTGTATGTCATGCACAGTAGTAGACCCCAAAGAATTAGGAATACAACATCTATGTTGAAACCCAAAAGAAAGAGCAAATGTATTTTTAACCATGCTAAAAGTTACATTTTTGTTCTGAGGATAATTGGTGAGGTCATAGTTAAGTTTATGGCACAGAACTGCGGCCTTCCAGGAATCCATCTGAGATGTAGCTGTCATTCCCTCACACTTACATTAGATTTTAATACTGTGAAGTAAGCCAAGAGCTGCCGAAAAAACAAACAGTGGAAAAAAATTACACAAGGAATGCCAAGCCCTTTCCTGATATGCATACTTGTAAGACCAGGCCAGCTTTGCGTTCCTTTCTTTCACTCCCTCCCATTCTTTAAGTGCAAACGCGATGGCACTCTGCCAAGGCACTTTGGCTGTGACACATTTCGGGCCTAGAGAGCTTGTGTTAAGGATCATTTCTCTTCAAACCAGCTGGTAGAAAGCTGATAATTAACCTGGGGCAGGTAATCAACCCAAGGTTGCATTGACTTTGCTGAACAACTTCACTAAGGAAGCCTGAAGAGAAATTAAAACAAACTGAGAGATCACAGGTTTGTACTATTCCTGGACCATCCAAGCACACTCCCCTCTCTGTTTAGGTATCCCTGGTAAGGCTGTGTGATCATCACAGTTTGCTTACAGCTGTAATGGATCTTCCCTATACATGTTCTCTTGAGCCAATTAAACATCAACAGTTTAATGAGTCAAGTCATTACAGTCTTTAAGATTTAGGATTTCAGTATCCCTACCACACATGGAATCCTCTGAACTGGCTCAGGTCCCAGGGGTGACAAACACGTGACAGCAAAGTCATTCTCGGGGGAATATACAGGAGAGAAAAGGGTCTCTCTTTCACAGTTTGTTTTAACAAGAAGCTGCACGCAAGATCTTAGGATGTGTTAAATACAGATTCAGTGCAGCAAGTGTGCATTGTGCAGTAGATTAGAACAGCAAAAAACAACAACAAAAGAAGTGCTGCAGACAGTTTTGTCAGCGGAAATTAATTCTTACTTGTTTAATAATGCAAGAAGACAGCAGACAGCCTGGTAATGCCTCTCAAAGAAACAGTTCTCCTTAACGGGATCAGGTATCAGAAATCCCAACAGTCACTAAAATGCATTTCTCTCACTCTGTTCCCAGTTATGGAAGAAGGTTCATACAATACAACAACAGAACAAAAGAGTAATTGTATCCATTAACCTTCAGAACAAGAAGAGGGCACTGTGGATAGATCTCTACAATTCAGGGAATCATGGGACTGAGATCTTGAGCCAACAGATACCAGATTTTAATAAGACCACTGATATTTTTTCATTAAAAAATTACTGAGCTCCTTCTGCCCTACTGAAATATGTGCCTTTTCTGATTAAAATATCCTACCAGAGAAAAATATTTATCAAAGGGGAAAAGAATCCCAAAGAACAGCCATGCGAAGCAGTGCCCATTCCAAGACATTCTAAGATGTAGAACTCTCCATGGGTTACAGAAAAAACAGAGCGAAGATTAGTGTAACATGAAAATTTAACATGGCAACTAACATCATACAGGAACTTTTTCAGCAAAGGCATCAGAAAAAAAAACCAAAACAAAACCAAACCCAAAACCCCAACCTGTAAGGAGAAATAAGAAAAAGTGGACAAGTAGCTGCCATAAACTAGACCTGCTTAATCTGATCTACCTCAATTCTTGAGCTTTCACTTCAGATGCTTGAGGTTGAAGTCTTCTAAAATGGTGCTGATATTTAGACTGATTATTTGATACCTGGGGAAATCACAGCCAGAGGAAATAATTTGCTAAGTAATGTCAGAGAGGTTAAGGTTCAGATTCACTGTTGAACCAATAGGTTACAACCAACCATGCAGATACGTGTAGGTGTGTGTAGTTGTCAATACGTGTATCCAGCTACATGTGGAGCTGTGGATGTAAACGTAAACTTACATTTCCACACTGTTTACATGCTAAATTCCTGCAGTACTTCTTGCCTATTTGAATGACATCTTGACAAAGCAAATTTTTTGGCTCTTCCTTCCCTTTTTATAGCAGTTCTGGAGCTAGAACCTCTTTTTCTTGGTAAGAAAGCATAATTATGCAAGAATTGTCTTGTATCTGGACAGAGTAGCAAAACGGAACCTGCTCTCCAGACGAGGCTTTAAAGCATCTTGATTGTGCCTGGGAAACCCCAGATGAGATCAGTCATTTGGTTTCCAGTGAAGTCTTGTGGAACGGAACGTACTGATCTCATTAGTGTCTCTCACCCTTGTCTCTATCTTTCACAAGGAAAATGAGACAGTAACGAGTCTGAATGCAAAGTGCAGCAACCTTGCTACAAACCTGTAGTAGTCCTTTGATGTGACAGATCACAAAAAGCAGGGCCTGTCAAAAACTGATGTATGGGAGAGTAAAAGGGCCCCCGAGGTCAGAGAGCTGTCCTTCAAAAGAAATCACTTTCCTTTTTCCTGTTCTAATTGGGGTGCATTAGCACCTTACGAAGAATTAAACTGTCAATTACTTTTTTCTGAAGGATTCTTTTAGAGAAAGATTTTTTTTTTTTTAAAGAAAAATACTTTTCTTGAATTTTCTGACTGTGTAGAGAAGGCTTCTGCTCTGGATTAGCTTCACATTAACTTAAATGGTTACCCCCAATGAGAAAGTGCCAATCGCCAAGCAGAGACGTTAGAAGACGACAGTGAATTCAATAGACTCTATATATTCTTCTTAAATAGAAATCTTGAAGTGACAATTCTATAAATGTGCAGGAAGCTCCAAAATCTGTGATCTGCCACATTTTCAGTTTTGATGGGAAAGAAGCATATCTAGCAAGTGTTATGTGCAATAAAACCAGCCACCAGTTTCCCCTCTAAAATCAGCTACAGCTGAACTGGTTCGGGTTTCACAAGTGACACCGATACTTTCCCAGCACTAACAGCACAGCTGGTAGGGGTCAGTTTGCCTCATTTAAAGCCTCTCTTTTCAGGACATCATCACTATCAACACAGAAAAGGCTACAAGCAACTATTTATTACAGGGAAATAAAGATTTATATGTTTTTTACATAAATTTCATGGCAAACAGTGATGTACAAATGGACTAATGGTACATGCTTTAGTAGATATAGGAAGGAAGTGAAAATATTCAGGTATAATTTTTAGTCATTGGGATACCAACTCTAATAATTGGGCAGGAATATGAGTGACAATTCACAGGAAAAACTGCTCAAAACAGAGACCCTCCTTATTGAAACTGAACATTACTCGATCCAAACTGTTCCACAACAGAATATAATCCTCAGAGCTTTCTATAGCCTTTACTGATTATGCCAAATCTCTTGGTATTTTTATTTCACTATTTGATTTGCCAGGCTAATTACAGCAGCGTGCTTTGTACAGCTTCATTTCTAATGCTGGCGGTGTTCCATGCTGGGATTAGCAGCTTTTGTCCAGATAACCTGCAGAGTTCAGAGTCTCAACACTAGATGCCTGGGAGATAATTGAAACTCTTAATATCTTTGAGTTTGCCTCCTCTACACTTCTGCATCGGCAATGTCTCCAACCATCGACGTTAATCAACTCCAGAGGCAGGCATCGAAAGCGACACACTTTTTCAGCTAAAGGAACAAAAGCTTGTCAATTAGTGATTTTTCCCCATTTTATGCACATAAATAAATGGCTGTTTCTGATGGAACACAGGATGACACCCTGCCATTCCTCGGCATCTTGGCTTCTCCTGGCCTACAGAGATATAACACCTCCCACTGCCGTTGTGAGAAGGTATAGTACCTGTCTTCCAACAAGCTTAGAAAGATCCTGTGCTTGTCAGTAAAATACTAGGAAATTCTCTGAGTCAGGTGATCATAACATTGTTGTCGAGTTTCCTGCTGTTTCCATGACAAATTCACTAGGTCTGTATAGATTTAGACTTTACTTTGGAATAAAGAAATAAGCTGATGAAGCAGCCCAAGAAAACAGCTACAGCTATCTGTTACTGAAGTTTCAAGGATAACTGATACTTCATATCGTAGCTGGCAGATCTTGATATGAAAATCAATAGATTTGTGAGAAATGAGGATGCCTGAAGTGCTCAATGCTTTTGAATTACGTGCTCACAGCTCAGCCCAGCCACACATCCTGGCTGTGTCTCTTTCCTAATGCCCAGCATAAGACTTTTTTTGGTTCCCGACAAACCTGACAGATAATAGCTGCTGGCACTGAAATAACAGCGAGGAAGCACATGAACATGATTAAACCAGGCAGCCTTGAAGGAAATTTTCAGAAAGTGCTCGAGCAGTGAGTTTGTAGGGAAATGAGTGACAGAACCAAGAGCAAGGATTTGGAATTACTTCCAGAACCCACTGAGCAAGCAAATCGCATCTGTCTGAACCCTAAATTTTCCATTTGCATACCAGTACTACCGTGCAATGCTCTTCATGAGAGGCAAATGGTCACGTAAGCAGCTTTGCAATTATCTGTGAAAAAGCAGTATTTAAAGTTATTTGGCTTGCAAGTCTTGAAGGATCAGAATCTGAAAAATCACCTTTTTCCCTATAAGCTTGAACCTTAAGGAAAAGAGTTTCTAATGAAGATATAAATTTCTCTATTTAAACATTTTTAAATAATTTCTTCACCATAATGGCTTCATAGATTGGATGGCTTTACAAATGCATGTATTGAAATAAACATTTTTCAAGATTAGTGACTACTTCCTCCTGTTTTGCAATTTTTCCAGCTCTTTTTTTATCTACTGAAACATTAAAAGCAATTCAAGAGCTCTGTAAGTTTGATTTTAACATAAAACCAAATTGCTACTTCAGACAGTGCACGGAAAGACATAACTTTGGATAAGGAAATGGAATCCAAGACATTTCTTTCTCCCTGCATGTTATTTCCCATTATTTGGGATTTCAAAACTGCCAAGCAGTTACAAAGCCAAATATCACGGCACAGAACTTTCAGCCAGAATCTGTCTCCAGTTCCCTTTGCTCAACTCCACTTGCCAAGAACGGACACATGAGATTGGCCTCATCTCCCTTTAAGTTGCTTATGATTTACTGCGTTAGCTTCCAACAAGGCAGACAGGGGTAGTTATGTCAGTAAAAGGCCAGAATGAATAACTTAAGCTCCACCAAGGGCAGCACACAAACAAGCCTATTTTAACAAGCAATCTTAATGTCAATTATTTATTATCTGCAGCATTTGGAACACATGCTATTGCTCAAGGTCAACACATAAATGTTGGACAGTTACACCCAAGGAAAAAAAAAACCTTAAGGTTTTTAAATTTCCATACCTTGTTCCTTTCAATTTCTCTTACACAATGCTATAATTCCAACTGAGTACTGCCAGACTGTAGCTAGAACTAATATAATATCACTTAAGCAAGCCATCTGATTATTTTACTGAAGTAACAGACAAAGCAAACCCAATCTAAAAAGCACAAACAAGCCAGGGAGGAAGACAGAATGCCTGCGGTTAAGACATGAAAAGAAAATGCAGAACTGAAGGCAATCAGAGAAGCCAAAGAAAGTGGTTTCAGAATGAAATTTCAAGACTCACAGTTGATGATGCACACAAACACCTGCATTTCCCAGCTACCCAAACATCCTTATTTGGAGTAGCTCCAGAGTCAGTTAGCATTGCAGTGTTGCCTTGATCACAATCAGACTATTTGAGATGCCATTTCAATAAAACATAGCAGTTGAAAATGTTCTCTCCTTTTCTACTTAATGTTCCCAGGAACATGCTGTGCCCACTGTCATAACTGGCTGTTAATTTTCCTGTTATCAACAACATACTGTACTATAATATGCCTATTGGTCTTTCCTCATAGTGTGACAACCTAAAAGCAGCAGCCAGCTTTGTAACCCTGCTCACTAATACCTAGGACCTTTCGGTGGCCATGATAGCAACATGTATTCTCAGAACATAGCTAGATACCCAAGCACACTTTAGGACTACAGAACCATTGTGAAAATTAAGATATATAAGATATAGATCTTTTTGAATGCATACCTTGCTAAGTTCTGGTACATCTCTCTAGGTTAAAAGGAATTTTAGAGGGGTAGCACATATGTTCTTACTGTTTATCTATACAATATACATGCTCCACACGTGCCCTCTTTCCACTTTGCACTTATATTCCCATCCATACTTCTACAAGTGCTGGGGCAAAGCAATATATGAGATCAGATCTAATGATAAAATTTAAATTGGCAAAACAATACCCAGATGTAACTTGACCTCCATAAACTGTCTTGCCCTTTGTATTTAAAGCTGTCACCCTCATAAATCTTATCCCTCCTCCAATCCCAGTTATTATGCATGCATGCAGAAGGGGGCTCTCTATTCCAGTGCTAGGATTTTTGTAGCTGACATACGTATTACATTCTGGACTCCCTGCAGTGCTGTTTCCCTGGCTGCATTCCTGGGATCCTATGCTGCATCATCTGTACAGGTTTTCTCCTGACTTTACTCCTCCCAAGCATCTTTTGCCAGCATCATGCCTCTTTATTGCCTAGTGAATCTTAAATGCCTTTGAATATGACTAGTCACTATTAAGTTTGACTATTTACACACCATTTAACTGCAGAACAAGATCTGTCTTTGGGTTACTGTGAAGCACTTAAGCTGTTAGAAAACGCATCTTGTTTTTTCCAGGGGTGAGGGGAAGTATATAAAGATATTTCTTTTCTCCCCCCTCCCGAAATCCCTTTCTGGTTAGTACCATTGTTCTGTTACACAGCCAAACGGGGAGGTCATGGTCAAATTTAATAAGATTTCACATTCCCTTGGAAATGCCACCAGGGAGCAGACAAAAGCAAGCATTTGCTGAGCTCCTGGGGGAAAGCAGAGCGTTTGCACAGAAGCCCTTGGTATGCAGATGGTGTCGCTGCCTTTAGAAACAGGCTTAGATTTGCAAGCAGTAGGCACAAGCTGATGGGGCTAACCCACCGTAGCTTAGGAGCACAAGCTATACATGAAGATGGTAAGGCTGGCTCTTTGTTCTCGCGTCTCTGCTGTGTCCCAGGAACAGCAGGGTAACTGCTCTGCTCATTCAGCACAGGGAGAAGAGAGAATGCTATTGATGTATGGTGAAAATCTAAAAAAGAGAAAAAGCTTTCAAAGGGGTTTATCGCTGTACGAGGCAGGGGACTGGGTACCTGTGGGGCTCCGGCGCCCCCGCCTGGCCACACTGGCCGGGCTCAACCCCCCCGACGGCTCCTGGAAACCCCCGCGGCTTCTCCTTTTGCTCTTGAGGTGACGGACTCGTGGGGTGTAAGGTGCATTGCAAGGCCCGTCTACAAAGCACTGTACATCTCGTCCTATATGGTGAATATTACAGCAGGTAAGTTATACAGTTGTGCTACAAGGCAGGGATGAGGAAAATTCAGCCAGGTTCTGGGTAAACCAAGTGACACTCACTGCACAATCTATATAAAGCAGATTGTTGTCCAGAATCTTTGTATCTACCTGTGCTGGGCTTCAGCCGACTCTCAGCAAGCTCAGAAATCGCTCCCGTTGTAATGGTCTTCTTCAGTCGAGAGACTCCAGACACTGCTGTCACCCCTGGTTTTGTCAGCATGTCATCACTGCTTGCCCTCTTCAGCTGCGGTACAGAGAGATTTTGTGAGCAACCAGACGATGAAGACCTTGAATATTCCTATCAAGTAGTCCAGAATGCAAGGTTCCCAGGAGGAAAGGAATATTTCCATGAAGTAACCCAATGGCAATACTGCTTTGATAACCATACTAAATTTTTTTTTTTATTAATTTTTCTGTTTGTCTTGCATTCTAGATATTTGTGAAGCGGGCTAAGAGACACTACTGTTTCAATAGTGAAGAATGAAAACAGAAAAGACCGTTCAAATAAGCAAATAATTGAAAGGCAGGAAGAAAACAGTTTACAGGAATAGACTACTGCTCAAATCTTGCTCTGAGCAGCATTCATTATACATCCTCACTGGTTTACATTTAGTCAAGTATTTGGGCCTGTGAAGATAAGTGCCGGTTTTAGGCTGCCCTAATAAGACACAAAAGCAGCCAATGCAAGATCCAACACAATTACCAACTGGAAATCCCTTATCCATTCAGGTATTTACCCTCCTTGTTTATTGAAATGCAGTGAGCAAAGATGACATGTCATTTCGTGTCAGGACCTAATACTATTTTACTGGGCAGTAGAAACTAAACTCTGTTTAGAAGCAAGCATTTTGTTCATGTGACCACCAAGAAAATACTTCACAGCACAAAAATACATTGGTTTTCAGAAGAGAATTCTCCAGAGTTCTGAAGATTAATGCTGATACTGTTCATAAGCTTGGAAGAAGGTAAGCGACTTGCTTTACAGGGTATTATATAGTGTGTGGGGTTTTAAAAACATATTAGGGGATATCATGACAATTTACTTAGTAAGCTTTATTGGACATAAGAAAGCAAGGGCAAAGCAAGTCTACTCTAAATGTGTGCTCAAGAAATCCAAGCAATACAAGCACAATGAACTTGAGATTCAAGGAGAAACACTGAGATTATGTTGCTTCAAACAGAAGTGGAAATTTATCTCAGAACTTTAGTCAGCTGCTTTCCCCATTTGTGTGCCTCCTGTAACAGCCTGTGTACTTCTAATAACAGCCCCTAATTAGTTTCAGGAAAAATACTTCAGAAGCATTTTAAAAGATCAAAGCTCTGGAGAGTCTCCTTAGAGCAGGATTTTTATTTTTTTTTTTCCAATCCTTTTCATTTTGTGGACACCTAAACTGTTTTCACAAATCAAAACCCACTTCCTTTGAAGTTGTCCAGTGACACCCAGAGGGTCCATGAACCACAGTCTGAAAACCACTACTCGGATTAAATGAAAATAGAGCACACAACACTCTCCCTGTTTAGTGATTCCTGAATGTAAACGTCTTTAAAGAAAATGTAGTCTCTCAGCTCCAATTCTTTCTCCCTTTCATCTCTTCCTCTGACTCAGAGTCTGTGGTTTCCTGGACCCTATGAGCACGTACATTTCAATAGCTGGAGTGTTGATGTGCTCCAGGATAACAAACAGCTAACGTTTTGCCTTCTGGCAAGAGATTCTGTCAGCTTGCTTTTAGGAGCAGAACAGAACAATCTTTCTGACCCTTACTATGGAGAGACTGCAGAAATCTCTAATTTCTTCAACGTGGCATTTCTACAGCAGCAACTGTAAATTCCTGATTTATTTTTCTCCCTCTTCAAAGTGAGGGCAATTCCCTCACACAGAAACAGCATGAGAAAACCCACTTGTACCTTTTCAAGGTACAGTGCCTACCCCATCAGTCATGAAGTATTTTCAGAAACATGCATTAGTCTAATACACAACACAATTATAATCTCACTAGATTTAGTATAGTGGGTCAAGCTCACTCCAAGTCTCAGGGTGTAGTAACCAAAGCTTTAACCTGGAACAAGGCTGTAATGCTTGCACAGTACCTTGCTGAGCCGAGATTCAAAGGCAAGTGAAGTCGAGGACTTGGATGTCTTCATTCCTGTTGAGGTGGTAGAAAGTGGTTTTCCTCTGTCAACCCCATGACTGCCTTGCTTTGACATTGCACTCCAAGGCCTGGCAGTACTCTTCATTTTCTTCCCAAATAGCTCAGTCTACAGAACCTAAAAAAAAAATTAATAAAATTATATATATGTATACACACAGAAACATAAACTGTCTATATACCATCTGAAAGAGAGAGCAGAGATATCTGGCATCAGTTTAAAGGGCTGAAGAGGCCATGCTAAACTTTGTTCCTTCTCTTACATGCAGCACAACCTCAAACCTAGAGAAACCCTCAAGAGCAGGCTGCAGCCACTTATATTTTTCCCACTGAGCGATAACATGAAACCCCACAGGAGGAACACTGACTTTTGTTGGGACTGTGTAAGTCAGACAACCTCTATCAGCCACAGGAGAACACCTGCCGATACCGTAGCAGTATGAAAGAGTAACTGAGAACACTGAAGTCCACAACAATTGAAGACAACCTTGGGATAAAAAGAAAACTACTCCTTTTACTGTTAGATACAGCATCTCTAACTGAAATAACACTCCTAAAAACTCACATGAGAAACAAGCTTCCTCAGTTGTATGGAAAATAAGGTATCTTAAGCTTATCAGAGTCTTCTAGAAACAACAGTTGATGTTGCCACAGTGATAAAAAGATGTCTCACAATACCAAGATTTACAAAACATGGTAAAAAAAAAAATATCAACTTCCTGGCAAACAAAAATCCAGATCCACTATTCCTCAGAGATCAGCTTATGCAAGAGAGAAATAATCCAGCCAGGAATTGGCAAACAGACATGAATTCCCTTTTTTTTTTTTTTTTTTGGATATAACTGAACAAATTATCTGCCAACAAGAGCATCTAGTCTGTTTCTCTCACTAGATAGACAGCTCCCAATTAAATAGCAAACTAAAGTCTTGTAGATTTAAAGCCATAAATTTTTGCCCAATCCCAACTGGGAACAGAATAACAGAATGAGTTGTATTTAAAAAATAAAATCAAAAAAAATCTCACCAGCCTGAGTTAGGAGTGGGAGGGAGGGAGGGAGGGAGGGAGGGGAGATTGCCCAATATCTCCTCCTCCATTTCAGTATAAGCAACATTTTTCTTCTGCAGCTTCATTTTCTAAAATAGACACAGGATGTAGCTGCCTATCAGTGTTGTGTAGGCAGAGGCTAACTTGCTTCTTGTCTGTTAAACAGGTAACCAGGAGATGTACAAAGAACTTGGCCTCACGTCTCAGCCAGAGGTTTGTGCTCTATCACACAGGAGCCCGGCTGGACCAGTGTGAACTTGGGACAACAGTCCTTTGACAGAGATGCCAAAACAATTTCTTCCCAGCTGAGTCAGTAGAAGGGCTTGGGTCCCATTTTGTATCTCATAACTTATTTTATACTTTATTTCACATTCACAAAGAACAACAGCCACTGAACTCATGGGAAACAGATCTGTTTGGGGCCAAGTTGTATTTGACACTGACAGCACCTTCCAGGTGCCACCATGGTCTATTTAAGGAGTGTTTTGCTGCACAAAGGCAGGAGGGAACGCCAAGCGCTCTGCTGTTGTCTTACAGAGAACAAAGCCAGCAAGTGACATTCCCTCTATTTACCCTTGGTGCCTCTTGTAGGGAGGGCTCTCTACTTTCTCCACAGCTCTAACCTGTCAGCTCTTAAGTAGAGAAATAAAAGTTAGTAGTTATTATTATTACTAAATATAGTCATCACTCCATTAAAATTCTTAACACGTACATGGAGCCACCAACTGATCTCATTAGGGAAGAAAGCTGAGTAGTCTTTGTTGATGATTATGCTGATCACTTGGCTCCTTTTTTAAAGCACTGACAGATACATAAACTATATCACAGTAGATAATGTTTAGCATTCCCACAGTCCATGATACACCTTAGCAGGCTTTGGTGGTTCACGTTACATAATAACCTATTTTTTAATGGGCATACCATTCACTGTGTTTATAAGGGTGAACAAGCAACTACACATGCAAACTATCTTCCTGATTAAGATCTTCAAATTATGCAGATTTTGGTTTTTGCAGATCCAGTGGTTACACACGCATTTTGCTTTATTATACCCTCTGGATTTCTTCATAACTGTATCTCATTTTCTTGCCTTAAGCTGTACAGATGCTTTCTTGATATCCAAAAGAATTTAATTTTGAGTCTTCCAGGGCATTTTAAAGTTGCAGTGGAGCGATATGCTCATTAGTAAAATGAAAAGGTACTTAAAACAGAAAAGGAAAAAAAAAAGAACCCAACCACAATTCAAGAAATCGAGCCAGTAGCCAAAGGCAAACCATCTTTTTCATGTAATGGTAGTCAAATCCCGTGCCATGTGCATTTTATAATATTTTCCTATGCCAAGCAGATTAAAATTGGGAAGAATGTATTTGGATTTGTTAGTTTATTAGTTTTTCCATCTGTTTACATGGAAATCAGCATTTGTAAAAGACGGAGTTAAGGTTTCTCACGTATCTGGTTAACCTGAACCTGCCTTGTTGATAACGATTTCAACCTCTGAAGTGGGATCCCAATACTGTCCACAAGCCTTATATATGCTCCAAAGGAAAAAGGCAGGTTGCACACATCCTAAATTGCTTTCATTCCTAGGTAGGCAACACACATTTGAGTTATTGTAAGTACTGCTTCAGGAGAACTACTTATCAAAACTGGTTCCAAAAAATAAATTAAAAAAAAAACAAAAAACAAACCCCAAACCAAACAAAAAAAAAAAAAAGGATCTCATGAATTATCAACCAAAATACTAACTTGGATACCTGAAATGGCTGCAGCCAGTTAGCATTCAGAAAAAATAATATTAGAAGAGGTTTCTCTAATCCCGGTGTAGAAACAGTTCAACTAGGAACAACCTGTTATAGATAGTATTAAAAGTCATCACATACAGCTTTTATCTACTTCTTAAACGCACCTTTTTTTTTTTTATAGATGAACAATTAAAAACCTACGTAGTTTTTAAATCTGGAAAGATTTAAAAAAAAAAAAACCAAACCATTTTTGAAGATGTTTGGGTTAAGAGACACCTGAATTTATCATTCTATGCCAAGCCTTACACTAGGCAGCAGCTTGGCAGAGCAGCGAGTGCAGTGACTAAATAGTGGCCTCTGCTTCCCCAATGTGATTTTCAGGGCAAGGCTGAAAACAGTAACTTGCAAAGACCAGCCTTATGAGCCAGCAGAAATGACTTTGAAAGTAGCCAGTCATGGTCATAAACTATCCTTGAATGAGAGTTTGGGAATTGTATCACCGTGAACTTACCACGGCTGAACTTGGAAAACTGTCCCTTTCACAAGTCAGTACATACAGAGTCACGGTGTAACTACTAGAAGAGGACATTGTTCAACACCCCTTTTGCACACAAACTTCCCAGCCTTGTGTATGTGCATTTCTGCACCTGTGAAACTGCCACCTGGGAATGGCTTCCAATAGCTTTAGAATATATCAAGACTATACTTTTAATTAAATATTAACATTTCCTTCTGAAAGGACTCCAAAGAGATTATGACTTCATGTCTAGGCGACTTGGAGAAATCTGAAAGAGAAGCTTTCCACAGGAGGTGCAACCAAGCTGCTTTTGCAAACACAATGACAAAAAATTACTTGTTTTACACCCATTATGTCTCAATACATTTCAGACAAGACGTGCTTCCGCTCACTCTCCCGGAAGATGACTCACTTTAAGCAATGCCTGGAGCTCCATGATTTCATTTTTCATTTCTTTCTTCACATTTCACAGAGAATTTTCCTTAGGAAGCAAACAGAATGCTGCCATCCTAAGACTCAAAGTTATTCTTCCATTGGCATCAGCCAGAACATCTCACAGCAGGCCACAAATAAATCCCTCTAGTGTGCCCTGCTTGGGCCTGTGCTCTGAAAACATGTAGAAACCAAAAATAAGCAGCAGCTCCATGCTGAAATAGATGAGGGTTCATGCCAACAGTATGTTCTTTCAGAGCAGCAAAATCAGTTCTGTTCTGTCCCTTCCAAACTGGTTTTTTTGTTTGTTTTAAAAATCCTTTACACTCAGCAGTGCTGATGTCTGAACCTCCCTCCTCTGAAACAGGTGCTGCTAATGAGTAATCAGAGGGTTTGGAAGAAATGTAAAGCTGGTCCTGACAGAGCTTTTTCTCCCAGTAATCCTCAGAATTGCCTGTAGGCATCAGTCTTTAAAAATTCAGGCCATGCTGTATAGTTCATCCTTTCTCACTGGTATTTTTAAAGGGTATTTGGAAGTTTTTGATGTGGACTATTTTGGCAGCTGGGAGGAGTTTTACTGTGGAAAGACAGGTCACTTTACTTGAAATTTTACTGTTTTATTAAAGATCGAGAACCCAGACATTTCTTTATTAGACGCTTCACAGGCATTTATTAATAAAAGTCTTTAGAACCAGTTTAGGATTATTTCCACTTTATGGCTAGAAAAACTGGATTGAGAATTTATTCTCACAGGCAGGCAGCATCAGCAGAAACAACACTAGGTCTCTTGGATCTCACAGCTTGGCTCTCCATCAAAGGAGGAATTCACCAGTCCTGTAGAACAAACTTCTAAGGAACACATTCCGCTTACTATTAAAAGCTATTTTGCTCTGAATAACTAGAAAGAATTGATAGGTTGATTTCAGAGGTGACAAGCAATATTATACTGCTAAGTTTGACTGTGAAATAAGTGTTAAGTAAATAAAAATTATTAGCATATCTGCAGAAACAGAGTTACACAGGAAAATCCCTGCTGGGGGTGAGAGATTCAAGTTCTCTGTACCCCACATACTTTACACAATCCAGGTTTTGGTGCTCACATCTGTGCATAACACTACTCACTCCACAGGACAGTCAAATTAAAGCAAAGTCATTCATGTTGCTTTGGGAAAATGAAAACCAAAAAAGAATAATGGAAAGTCAATTACTAGATCTAAAGAGTCATGGACCAGATGGCAGGTTCAGTGAGACCCGTGAATGCACCAACTTTGCAGACAGGATTCTCAAAGGACAGAAGCCTGCGACTTCAGTGGGTTAAAACCTACAGTCCCCAGTGCCATTTTCCTGTAATTCAGTTACTTTTCATTACATCAGAAGGTCAGATTATCCTAGAACCTTTATTACACAGTCTCATGAAATCAAAGCACAGTATTCTTTTTTTTTTCCCCAAAGCATGTAAAATCTGCATCATATTTATATTATCTTCCTTCCCAACTAATCAATCTCTGCTATTTCTAGTAAACTATCAACTGGAACACAGAAATATCTAACAAGTTCAGTAAACTGTAAAGCATTTTCTAGCTGTGTGTAGGCAGCTATATGGCAGGATAGCCAGCTGAGCTGAAATAGCATTATTTTCTGCCTTTCACATATTTTTAAACAACAGGTTTTAGCCTTGACAGATGCTTCCATATGACTCATCTTGGTATCAGGAATCAAGCCAGGGTCACAAACCTGGGAAGTCGATAGCCCAACACAGTAACTGGTAACTTGGAGATAGGTGGCACAGATAAGCCTATTGGGAAATAAGGCCAGGCTAACAATTAAAACTAAACTGTTTATTCTTTGGTCATCTTAGGAGCTTTCCTTAGGCATCTGCTCCTTTCAGCTCAGTGTGTAGTATTTCTGTACCTAACACATCCATCCTCTTCTTTCTCTGGCTTCTGCTACCTTGTTTTTAGTGTCTTTGAGGCCATCCTCCAAGTAGAGACACTTGCTGGATTTTTGCTGGCACTGAGCTTAACATTCATTAGAACTAGATTAAAAAGCCCACAAAAAAAAAAAAAATATTCACAAGCCAGACCAGCTTCTTCCACCTAAACATACCTCAGAGGAACAGACAAGATATGCCCATTTCCCAAACCTCACCTCTATGGATCTTCTTGCTTTTGCTGGCCAAAGAAAGAGAATCAATTATAAACTTGACCCCAAACAGTGAGCAGCGGCTTCCTCTGGTCTGCCTCAGCAGACTTGCTTTGTAGTCTCATCTGCAGCTGAGTTTTCATGTTTTGCTGTACCAGGAGACAAGACATCACTCAGAAGGTTTCATGTCCAGACTGCATACTATAGCAGGGCAAAGTCTGATGGTTTTATGCATGCCACAAGCAAAGGTGCTTTTGCTTTAACATTGAGGAGTGGAGAAAATCATATATAATGATACAGCTAGGCAGTTATAAAACCCAGGTGCAAGGAGTTAAGTATTGATAAATTCTATGCATTTGTTTTATACCTAAAATTTAGAGACACATATACGTCCAAAGTCACCCAGTTAATCCTTGGGGAAAATACAAAACAAAACACCACTCCCAGGATTTAACCATCAGTAGCCCTGATATAGCTTAAGAGTCATATCTTCAAAATCTTCATTGCACTAAGGTTGCCTGAATATTGTATCCTCAGAGCAAAATTATTCTTTCAGGTTTTGGTTTTCTTTGTTTTGTTTTAGCTGCTTTCCTGTAGGACTCAAAAAAACCAGAAAAGCCTCATAAGAGCACTTCCAATATGGCATCAGATGAGAGTTTTCTTTACAGCACATATGGCTCCCTTCCTCTACAGTATAAGCAAGTGCTGTAGAGACAGTTCTTGTCCCTTCGTGGTATCAGATGGAACCACACAAACGACAGAATTCCCCTTGGATCTCCCAAAGACAATGTTACTTTACCTCTGGTTACAGTGGTAACAGACAACCTCATATTTTTGTATTGTGTAACAAATTTTTGCTTACTTCCTTAGTATGTTTCCCATACTTCTCCAGAAGGGATATTTATTAACTAGTATATAAATATACCAAAAAGTTACAAAGATGTGTAAATTACATCAGAAATGGCCTAGGCAGGACAGTTCCAGCTGACCAATGACATGTTTCTGGCCATCAGCTCAGCTTCTGAAACCATCCCAAGTCTGGCAGAGTCCAGGTCAGCAACTGCTCAACTCCATGTCTCAACATGGCTCAAAAGAAAATCCTCTTCCCACAGCAACCATTACAGTCATTGATGACTTTTCCAGGCATGGATAGAGAAGAACATTGCAAAACCTTCTGCCCACCCTCCCTCACAGAAGCTCTCCCTGGAGTTTTGGATTTGTCATCTTCTATTCTTAGTTAAATCCTCCTAAAAAATGCAGAAGTTAAAAAAATTCTCATATGTGCATGTGGACAAAGTATTTATTTACTACCTTTCTCTTCTTGTTCCATATTACTGGTCAGTTATAAGAGAGGAAAACACAGATATATTTGCTGCTTCTCTAGGTAAAATACCCAGAACTGTCATCCAGCACAGTGAGTGATGCTTAAAAAGCAAGCCAAAGCTGTACTCCGAAATGACTGGGAACATGTTCCTCCTGTAATTTAAATTATATTGTTTGTACACGGATATTCAATCTCCTCCTCCTCCCTCATACTGATTACCTAACCAGTCACCATAACACATCTCAGAAGAGAAACTATTCCACCTTCCTACCATCCCTAACCTTGTAAACAAGATGTGGAAACAAGAATTCCAACCTATCTGTAACGTTCTGCCTACTGGCCTTCCAGAAGGACAGTGGACACTACCAGATGGATGGTGTGATACCTGAAGAAGCCAAAGCACAGCTGTATGCTGGCTGTCAGCAAACACCCCACCATGCTTCTCTGGTTTAAGTAGACGCTGCATCTTGGTAAGGCTGCAAGGACAAAAGACTGCTATGATCTTTCACTAACTCCAGGGCAGAGATGTAGAGTTAAACGTGGCAATTCTGAATCACATTCACTGCAGTGCTGATGGATACATGCAAGGAAAGAAAACCAACCTAAACAGCAGGGTGGCAACGTGCATTTGCAGGATGGCAGACAGGCAGGGGCAGCATATTCTCATACTGGGAGAGTGTATGTGAACGCATGTAGTGCCAGAACGCACACACAGAAGTTATGCAATAAATTCCACAATTGCATCAAGTCACATCAAAACTATATCTAGGAAGTGACCCCATGCTACAGAATTTGGAGAATGCTTTTTTTTTTTTTTTTATAAGTTGCAGTTCCCACATTATTTCAATGCATGGTAAGCAGGGGGAAGCACATCAGTTTATATTGTGCTAACATCTGCCCTGTGGAGACATAAGTCAAAGGAGAGATTAAGGAAGAGTATAAGCGATGCACAGATTCCACACTTCCTCTTTGAAGTTACAACCATGTTATAATCACAGAGAATTAGGTCACTCTGGGCTTTCCCCAATATGACTCTGTCCCAAAGAGACAGGTTTAATATTTGTTCAGTATATTGCAGGTTGAGCACAAAATGTTTTTGAACCATTTCAAGGTACCTACTGCTCATTAATCCCGGTTCTTTGAACTCCTGTCCCAGTGAATCCAGCACAAAGCAAGTGACACACATATGGTTAATACTTCATGTTTTGCAAACCCACAAGAAGGAAGAAAAGAAGGTTTCATTTTAGATAGAGTAAGAGCTATATAATTGCCAAAGAAATTAAGAATAATTACAAGTGGTTTGCCTAATAATTACCTGTCATTACATTTTTCTTTGGCATAGAGGGTAGATACATCTACAAGAAAGGGAAGGAATGTTTTCTTTTTTTTTAGGAATGGCAGACAGAGGTGCACAGCACGTGGCTACACAGTAATCCTGACTGGTAGGTGCACACAGGCTGACAGGTTCTCTGTCCCCTCAAAGCACTGAGGGATGTCATCGCAGTCAATGTGCTGGCTTGCAATTCCAACTGATTCTATCCTCAGCTCCAGCACCGATTTATTGCACTGTAATCTTTCTTTGCCTTAGCTTTTCCATTTATGAAAATGGGATCATAATTCTTCAGTAAACAGTGTATTTAAGAAGATACACCCATTCATGTGTCTTGGAGAGGAACCCCACAGGAAAAAAAAATAAAAAGCAAGATGAGATAAATCAACATCTGTCACACATGCGCAAGGAAACAGCCCCACAGATTGCCACATGCTGGGATGTTTCCCTGACTCCCATTTTCCATCCATCACAATGCAGAGAAATAATTAAGATCTCGAAACTATCCCTTAAGGAGATATTTATCCTCCATTAAAGTGCACAAATAGGCCACTTAATAAACTGAGATCTTCTAACCATTTGAGTGACAGTGTAAACTTTCAATAGAAAGGGCTCTTTGCAAAGACAAGGACATAACTCCAGAACTGCATGAGAAACTAAAGGACTTCTGCATTTTAAAAATACACATGCTGAACAGGAACCAAACAGATTTAGGCCACAGTATTAACTGTTTACAACTGCTACTTAGAGGACCACTGGTAGACTGAAAGACCCAACTTGGTGGGTTACAATAATGAAATTAAATTGTTTTAGAACTGAACTAGAAAGGGCCATATACATGTGCATGTTAGGAAGAGGTGTTCTTTGCACAATTTGACAAGTAACTGACACAAGAACACCGTATTTCAGCAAAACTGAATACCCTCTCTCCTGCTGAGGTTATAGAGGCAGAGAGCACGTTATAATTTAGAAAGGATAGAAGAGGAACATGCAAAAAACCTCCCTTTTTGAAGTGAGACAGAAGGTATTAGTAGAGGACATCTAGAAGAACTTAGACTCCGCACAAGAGAAAGGGGTAGAGAATCCCTGTTTTCAAACCAGTTCTACCAGTAATCTTTCACTGCTACACGTACAGGATTTAATTAACATCTCTACAACTTTGCCATATTACATGCTATATAAATGCTAGTATTATTACTATTGTTATTATGATCAAGCTTCAGTCCATGGTACAATTTCAAGTACAACTGTTCAACTGTTCTAATTAAAGGGTCCTGCTGAGAATCTGAACAGCTCCTCACTGTAGCGTTGTAAGAGGGTTCCTCTCTGGTGTGTTCCCCAATGCTTTCACTGATCCCTGCAGAGATGCGAGCTGCCAAACCTACTTGCTCAGCAGCGTGTTCCTTTCTGCCCTTTCTTGACTCGACTATGCGAACATACAGTAGCAGAGCAAAGTCTGCTCCTGCTTCGTTTAACTGTTAGAGCAAAACATTTAATTGCTAGAGAAGAAAGCAGAACCAGGCACAGAAACAGCTTAAACCCTTCTGTCACTAAATCCACCTAGCTGAGCAGATGAAAAATGCAGTAGCCAGCTCTCAGGCTCACATGGTGGGATTTTTTCTTGTTGTTGTAATTGTTTTTAGACCACCCCTGGCCCACTTTCAGCTAATGCAGAATTGCATTTTTTGCTTCGTGCAGTTTAGTTTTAGAGTGAGATACTACAGAAGGAAAGTGGTGCTAAGCAAAGCAGGTCCATTCACTCTAAGAATACATTACTGATCCTAAACCTCCTTTAAAGATAATCCAGTTCCCACCTCAAAAAGTAAGAGATTAAAATACTTACAGTAAAAGCTCGTCCTCTTTTCTGCTTTAAAAAGAAAACTGTCTCCCACCAGCTTCTGACAGCATGTGTAAGCCAGACTGAAAATTCAGGGCTTGAGTGCTTTCCTGAGAGGAAAACCACATTGCAGCGAGACACAGAGAGCTGCTTGAGAAATGATTCACATACGGAAGCAAGCTGGCTTCACCAGCGCTTTGGCATTCAGCACACACACGCACACACATATGCACACTTGCTTACTCAGGGGAATGAGAAATGTTATATTTTCATCAAAGCAAAGAGGATTTATGCAAGAAAGTCATTTGTATCTCACCTCCGAAACACTAAGATGCTTCAGTTCATAACGCAGATGAGTTTCAGTGTCCCATCATTACCAACAGCAGAACTGGACACCAGGCAGAGCACATAAACCCCAGACCAGTCTGCATGATCCAATCAAGTAAAACCATGTGGTACATACAATGTTATAAGGGCAAGGAGGTAACCATAGAATGCAGGCATTTTTCAGAGGAAACCACAGAAGCAGCTTTCAGAAGCTTTTATATTCCCTGTTAATAATCTCTTCCTCTGGAGTGCCAAGAAGCACAGCCAGGACACCTTACGACATTTCCCTTGCCTTCATTGTTGCTGCAAAAAAGTGGAAAAGCATGTACTTACAGGGATGGAAGATACACTAAGACAGTGGGTTTTTAGACAGGAAGTAACTAGAATCAGTCCTGAGCAACTCCTTGAGCTGTCCAAGTGATAATCTGTTCTCTATTTAGAACAGAGCAAATAAGGGACAAGAGTGAGCAATGCTCTGGAGCATCCCCCCTTTTCAAGGTTTCTGAAAATAGGAAGAAAAGGACCAGAGGTCTTAATGGAGTTAAAGCAGGCAAAGATAGCATCAAGCTGGAAAGCAAAGGGGATGAGAAGAGACATCAAACCTAAATTTCAAACACATATCCAAGTTGTTTAAAACTGGGCTTTTTGTTCAACTCAACTTTGTTCACCTTGGTCCAGAGAGGGGTCTGTTCACCCTCTGAAGTCTCTGACCTAACACATTCAGACTGCAACCGCAATCAGGAAATCTCTCCTGAACTGCAGAGAGGGATCCTTTCCCAGCAGCATGAACACAATATATAAGCAACACTCATTCACAGCTCAGAGCTCGGATAAGAAGGCAGTCCGTTGTCATTCATACTAACAAAGTTCTCACAATTATTGTGATCTACATGATCTGTATTTCTCCTCCCTGAGGAAGTGACACTCCACGCAGTGAGCTCACTTTGGTACCCAGTGGAGGGACTGCAAATCACTTCCTCTCCTTTGACTACAGGCTACCTTCAAAACTGAAGGGATACAGCTGAAAAATATTGACTCGGAAGCAAATGACTGCAGGTCCCTGGACCCTGAACTCATTGCTGGGAGGGACATCAGTTGCTGAAAAGCTTCTTGTCTGAAGAAAACAGGCAAAGCTTTTGGACTGCAGCACCTTTTGGTTTTGCCATTGCTGGTGAGTTCGTACAGGCTGAGTGGGGGAACAGCATTGTCAGCTCAATAGGTTTTCCTATCCTTCAGCCAAGAGAAGTAAAGAACTGAAGCGAGAAGAGTTGGGAGAGGAGATGAGCTACTATATTTCATTTGCAAAGATATTTTTAGCTTTGACAAATATAACTTGACCAATGCCCAAAAATGAAAATGCTTGGATGCGCAGAGACAGTCACACCATTTACACGCTTCAGCTTTGGTAGACAGGCTGGAATAGCGGCGTATAATTTCCCCAAACCCAACAGCACAAGACCAGACAGCACATTTGTATATTTAGAG
Organism: Nycticryphes semicollaris; assembly: GCA_013400055.1. Lineage (NCBI taxonomy): Eukaryota > Metazoa > Chordata > Aves > Charadriiformes > Rostratulidae > Nycticryphes > Nycticryphes semicollaris. Next base: position 992,317 of record VXBJ01006172.1, read on the forward strand.
GTTTTCTGGTAGCACTTATTGCTACAATCATCTGATCTCTTTACTTAGACCAAAGAATTAAGTGGCAAAAAAACCTTTTGAATTGAAAAATCGCCTGTTTAATGAACAAAGCCCAGAAACAGACAGCTAAAATGAGTTGGCCAGGCTCACAGAGAAAAGCCTGTCCAGAGCCTTAACCATAATTACTTTCACACAGCCAGGGTGAGAAAACAATTTCAGTAAGTGATATAAACTTTTAAAAAGAATCTGCCAGGTTCTCGCCCAGCTGGTGAGTTTGGTTGACAGACAAAATAGCAGTGAGCATATTGCTTGCAGGCTGCTCAACCCACTACCTCCACAACTCTACAACAAGGTGTGAGAGACTAAGACCAAACCCCACCAAATCAATACACCTTTAAAATACTGTATTAGAGGAATTCAAATATTTTATGTTGCAACCTGTGTTGCTTGTGTAATTATACAAGAATGAATATAGATGAGACATAACAGAACATACAAGGGGCAGAATTTCTAGTGGCAGAGCTTGTCTGAGAAGCAAACGCACAGGAAGAAAGTATGGAAAAAAAAGGCTAAGACAAAGAACAAGTTTTAAAATATCTTTGCATTTACTGATATTCATGCTATATTTAACTGCTTTTGTGCATGCAACAATCTTAATTACAGAGGAGAGAAACTCCATAAACAAGGTTATTATGTCAATAACATCTTTTAAAGCAAGTCTCTAATTCAGTTCCACAGCTTGGAACATTGCTGTCTGGAGTTATAAAACCAAAAGTAATTACAAAGGAAAGTCTGCATCAGACAGTGAGTATTAGTGGAGTCAGGCCATGGCTTTGGGACAGCATTTACTCCACGCTTTCTTCCTTTCTGCACATAAGCAATACAAACTTCTTTATTTTCTCAGTTCCACTGCAGATGTCAGGAAGTTCAAGCAGCTAGTGAACATTTGCAGAATGAATCATGGGGCACCGCTTTTCATTTTGACAAAAACAGCCGCTGTTCAGTTAACAAGATGCTGCTGATGAAATGGGCGGATGAAGAGACTGAGCTCCTACAACCATTGCCAAAAAGGTTCCGCCAGTGCAAGAAAACTGTGTGCACTGACTTGGGAACTCAGATTTACTTTTTTTCTTCCCCCCACCTTCCCATCCTGTTCTTAAGAGAATATTATACAAGCTTCATGGTCCCACTCATACCTGAGGGTCTCAGCCTGTGACACAGCTACCAGCTTTGACCTGGAACTAGAGAAAAAAATATTAATTGCTGAAAGACTAGAATCATGAAATCTGGAATAAAGGCAGATATGCTTTATGGAACATGGAGTGCTACAGGAGATGAAAAACAGCTTCCTTTGGTGCTTTTTGCCAAAATTTCAGAAGACCAGACAACAACTTGAAAATTTCCAAGGGAACAGCCACTAAGTCAGTCAAAAATAGACTTAGGAAACTGTCTGTTCCAAAAGTAGGAGTCTGTAAGAAGCACCAGCATTTTCCAGCACTAGTATCATTTCCAAGTAGAACACTGAAGAGTTAACAGAGAGCTAACAAACACAAAAAGCCAACCCACAGAAAAAGGCAAAATGAGGAAGGAAACCTATGTGCTAAAGGAATATTCATTGTATTTAATTTTTTTCAAAGAAAAGACTGATCACTTTTGCACACATTTATCCAAAGTTTATTTTCCTCTGCTATTTTTAAGTGTCTGTGCTGTCTTAGGCACCAGAGATACGGCAACAAACCACAGCTTTACTGCAGTCACCCTTCTATTTAAAGTGCAGATAAAACAAAATAAGTGAAAGAGACAATACTCATTGCTCTTCCCTGGAAGGTGAAAATAAGACTTTTGGTGCTTTTTTTACTTAACCAATTTTTTTCCTATTTCAATGACTAAATAAAAGACTTAGAAGAAAGTATCTCCATTCTTTTATTATTCTTCACTGCCAGTTTTCTGATCTATAGGTTATAATGTGGCATTCATCAACAATTCATAGCAAATTACCATATTCAAGTAGCACAGCAAGTTTTACTACCTACACAAGGGACACACTGTGCAACCCTTCTTGCTCCCTTTGCTTATTGTCCCAGAGGGATCACATGATGGAAAGGCTTGTGTTTTATCACCTAACGGGAAAAGAAATACAACAGGTATCCATTAGAAACACTACGGAGCCTTGAACAGAAAACTCTTTCATTAATTTTTTGCTGATCACTGACAATGGAGAGCTGCACAGGAAAATTAAGGACTGGAGATGTGTGCTGGAGGCTGCCTCAGAATTTAAAAAACCCCAATGGGATAGTAGAGGAATGCCCCACTGCTTTGAACTTTTCGGGGTGTTTCAGGGTGATGCAAATAAAAGACCTGAGTTTTCAGCTTTGTTTCAAAGGGACTTGCCCTGGAACTGCTGACAGCCCCTGAATGGAAGCAGAACTGTAGGGTATGCCTAGATGTACGAAGTGCATCACAGGGAGCCCAGTAGCAACAAAAACTAGGACAAATGAACAGAGAAAACTGATGAAGCACAAGGAGTTCAAGTCCCAGGAGACAAATGAGCCCTCTAATATAGATCAGGATTTCAGAAAAACAAAAATAAAAAGCCATTGGTGATGATTAATTCACCATGTAACAATGTCTTAGAAATTCTGTCTAGCTCTTACTCTCTGCATCTTTTACAGATTACTTGAACAGAATCAGCTAATCATTGCAGTAACTTAATTTATCTATTTCACAAGTAGGGAAGCAGAGGCACCTAACCTACTGAAAATATCACAAGCTAGTATGGATTTACAGTGCCCATTGACTTTAGCCCTCTTGCTGACGTATTATATAAGACATGCATATTGCTATATGTAGGCATCCACAGTCAGAGCATTAAAATTAGGCTTTGGTGACCAAAGCCAGAAAAAAGGGAGAATCTAAGTTTTAAAAAAAAAAAAAAAGTCAGCAATTCCATGCTTCCAGAGAGCTTGTAAGAAACAACATGCTTGCTCCTGCTTAAGCTTTAAATCAACTTGGCATATTTGATAAATTTAACCATGCAGCTCAAGTTTGAAGTATCCAGACTGAGATCCTCCCAGTATTAACCACAGTGTTACAGACTAACCATTGAGAAACACATGCAGGCAAATCCTATTCCAAGATCCAGGTTCTGCTTTCAAGATTTCTTATGAAAGTTATTTCCTTGGATTTCCTGGTTAGTAATCATAATTACTTCAGTTTTTAAAGCCTCAGTCAATCTGGCACACGTAGTACCATTTGCTCTGGCTCTGTCATGTCAGTTGTCCCCACACAGTCACAGAAAGCAAATGCAAATTGCACTTCTCCTCAAGCTCTGTAAGATCAGCCTCTCATTTTCTCGTACAGAAGAGCTACAATGAACGGCTCGTGACACAAACAGAAGCCTCCCTGACCGAAGGCCTCAATGCCAACAGCAGCAGGCACAGCTAATGAAGTGGGTGAGCAGCAGGAAGAGGTGCTCAGCTTTTCAAATTTCTGTAAAAGCAAGGGATAATTTAAAGTCTCCAGCAGATAGCAAAACAGGAGGGTCACGAAGCAAGAGAAGAGGTTGCACGAGAAGGAAGTACCCTATGGATTTGTGACCTGTTTATCATAAATAAATGAAAGCAAAACAACCCTCTGAAGTGAGAGAGTTAGCACGAGGGCCATTGGTGAACCTGTCACATGGAGAAGCCTGTAGAAACAACTGTTATCACAGAGCAAAAGAGGATTGATTGGCCAAGCAACAAGAACTTGGGACAGGAAGCAGAGGTGAGAGAGAAGGCAGGGGGAAGATTAGGAAATCCAGGACAGACAGAAAGCTGCCCTGGCTATTGCCTGGCTGACACTGCTAGCCTGGTACACAGCAGATGAAGGCATATACCAACCAAAAAAGAAAAGGTAGCTGTTTGGGAACACAGAGAAATGCAGAAAGAACACACAAGCCAGCTCAATTTTTCTTCTACTTGACACTGAATCACTCAGCAGCTCTGCCTGCTCCTGGGGCAAGTGGAATATCACAATTTTGCATCCTTCATTCCAACTAATTAGTTCACTTGTTATGAGTATCAAAAGAAAGGCCAAGTGTTGGCTCAGCCGATGAGAATGACATTTTCCTCCTCCCGCAGGAGCTCGCTGGCAAAGGCATGCTCTCTGGGGAAAGTTTGGCCTGTCCTTGCCCAGGTAACTGTCCTCTGTTCTCTCATCTGAGGACAGACTCCAAAAAAAGTATCAACCTTACTCCTTTCCACTGTTATTAAAAACAAGAAATGTTCTCTTTCCCCCCCCCGCTTTGCTGTTGCGTGTGATCTCATTCAAACCATGAAAACAACAGCCTAAGCATTTTGCCCTGTTGTATCGCAGGAGCTGGAAACCTTCTACCAGGAAGAAACTTAGAGCAGTTACCATGGTGACACTGCTAATAGATATTTTAAGGCAGCTCACTCATAATCACATCTATTAGATATCAGGAGGCTTGAGTAAGACAAACACAAAAAGCTTGAAACCAGGGAACCAACCCAGCTTGGTGATCGTAAAAACGGACATGAAATTTATGACAAGATCTGCTTATGCCACCATTAAGCTGAACACAAAGGGCTGCTGTTCAAATCTGAACCAGCACTGAAGCTTGCAGAATAAACTATTTTTAGTCATTTAAAAATGGGTTTTGAAAGCCTCATTTCAATACTGGTAGCTCTATAAATCTATTCAGAGCCATCAATGCCAGAAGGATAATAAAAAGCTGTGCTATAGCTCATCCCACATTAGAACCAGACCGCTGGAAATTCCCTGCCAATGTCACCTGGAGGGGGTTCCTTCCAGCAGAGGAACATCCGTGGTGGCTGCAGACAACATTCCTCTCTACTCCTACCCCAACAGTCCAACACCAGGGGACTAATGAGTCCCATTTCTGCAACACAGCCACAAACTCACCTCAAGAAGGGCCTTGCCTCCCCATCTGAAGGGTTGGGTAGCCTAAGGGGTAATGTCACACTGCTTTTTAGATCTTATTACCCAGATCCAAGTTTCCTTGCTGCATAAACCGAGTTGGTGAGGTACCTTTGGTTATATAAAATATCAAATTATTTCTTTCTTTAGGTTCTAGTCTGTAGCATTCCAGTCCACTGGAATGTAACACAGAATCTGCAGGATCAGATCTCTGGATATGAAGCTACCTCATCAAGCTGGCAAAGCCTACGTGAGAGTCATCAGGTTGATATTTCCTCTCTTTTTGCTGCATATTTCCATGACAACTTTCCCCCTTCTTCATATGGGAAAGGTCTCTCGAAAGACAATTTAGGCTTCTATAGCAACAGCTAAAATCCCTGGGAGAAGATGATGTCTGGAACTTTAGAGAGATCTTTTTTTAGACCACAAGTTACAACACAAGTGCATTCTGAATTTCACAGATAAAAAAAAAAAGTATGTGTAATATTAGGGAAATTGTGAAGAGGGGAAGGAGTAACTAGCTAAAGTAGGGCAAACACAAAGAAACCACCTAAATTTCAAAAAGGATATGCACTTTGAGATATAAAATGTTAGAGATAGCAGACAGGATCATACAATCATCTTGAAAACCCACATCCTGCTCCTTCTGAGTTACGGAACAGAGTCACAAGGAGCAAGTCTGCTGATCCTGAAAGGAGATTTTATTGAACTCTCTCTCTCTGCAGTCTCTCTTACATTAGTCTAAAGCAAAAAAAAAGAAGTTAAAATAAAGTTGAGTGCTATGAAAACTTACTTTTAAAAACAGAAAAGCCAAAAGATGACAGCCAAAGCCTGTTCAAAAATCTGGGAACTCTGTAACTCCAAGCCATATGCAAAAACAGAAGTTCAGACAACCGTCCCATTATTTCCAAGGCTTATCCTGTTTGGAGAACACCAAAGTGTGGGAGAAAGACTGCGTTTCACTTGACCTTTACAGTGATGCAATTATTTAATGTCCCCATGTGCTGCCCTCTGCTGAAACAGACGCTGAGCACATTGGAGCATTGTGTCCATCGCAGGCTGTAGAAAAACTCATGATCATCTGCATCTAATGCTGTCATCACACAGGAAAGACGCACTCACACAACGTGAAAACGTTTCATCTGGGACCAGAGAAGGTTAAAAATAACCTAAACTCTTATACTGGACTTCACAGCTCCAAGATGAAAGTGTGATTTCAGGCAGAGCATTCAGATAAGAGCTTGGTGAAGGGAGAGGATCAAATGCATTGGCTACACACATCTGCCATAACGAAGGTTCACCCGGTTATAAAAAGAGAAACAGCTGAAAGTTTCATTTGAACAACTTATAAAAAACACTCAGACTCTCCCTCAAAGCCTTAATCCTCCATCTGATTTCACTCACATGAGAAGTCTGTTCAGGGAGATGAGATTATATGAACACATACATGCTCTTGGGTATTTGAATATGAAACACATGAATGGGAAAAGAAGAAAACTACTTAACCACCTAAGGCAGCAGAATATAACATATGTATTTATATATACAAATATCTATAAATAGCTATAAGTATTTTACACAAATTATATTTACTAAACAATTTTAATAATATTATTAGGTTTCCAAACAAACAGTAACTCAACACTTTCTCCAAAACCCAAGAGAAAAAAAAGCCAAACCAGTATTTCAGCTATACATATAAACTCTCAGTGCTCAGATTCCAAGTCTAACATATCTTTTTTTTCCCCTTTGTACCTTTGAAAAATAGGCTTTGCAGTGTGACTTCAAAATCAGCACAACTAGGTTATTTTGGATCAAGGAGAAGATTGAAATCTAAAGTTCAGGGCTCCCTAGGGAGATCATCCTGCCAGAAACCTTCTCTACCTTGTAAAGATCCTGGTTTAGTAGATTTTTCACAGCACACTTTTCAACAGTTTCTGACCTTAAAAAGAATAAGGAAAACCAACAAGCAAACAAAAAAAAGGAGTAAAAAAAAGACTGGAAAGAGCACCGGGAAGGTGGACCCTACTGGTCCAACCAGTAGAGGGCAGTGGAAATCAAGAGGAAAGCTGTGAAACATTCACTTTGTATAATGAAAGATTTGAAGTGGTAAAACCATCAATTTAAATTGCGGTTTGAACCTACGTATCCAGTCCTAAGCTCATAAGCAAGAAAAAAATGCAAAAGCAAAAAAATAAAGAAGATTTATTACTTCAGAATCTCTAAAGAGTTGTGTTTAAGGATACCAGGAAGATTTCATACTTAATGCATTTTAAAAAAAAAACTATTAAATCTTTTAAGTAATTTTCAATTATTTCAAGGTATCCCATTGAAACCATCACAGCTATTTCTCAGGGGCTTCAAAACCTATAGGGAACTTTTCGAATTAAAGCAGAAATATATCTCAAAACAAAGTCAAGATGCTATTTTTTAAGGTATGCCTATCTTCGCTTGTTCTGAACTGAACAGAAAACTGATTCTTGTCCACGAGAAGCAGAAAGTAAAGCAAGCTAAGCAAAACACAACACAAGCAAAGCCCACAGAAGATTTTTAACGTTCACAACACCTTGCTTACCGAGGGCAAAAAGCATAAAAGCAACATTTCTCACCTCATTACCAAACAGAGCAAGCATCCAAGAGCCTAGGCTTCTATGTGATTTGACACCAGCTAAGTTTGCATTTTGTGACAGAAAAGAAAGGCTTTGGTTATTTTCTAAGTCCTTTTGAAACATAGGGGTCCTGCAGTAAAACTTGGCACTTTATGCCAGAGGTGGCCCGGGTTTCCCCAAAAAGGCAACAGGAGATGGCCTGCGTTTTCACCTGCCCGCGGAAAACATGGAAGAGATACCTTTTCTGAGCTCTGATGCTGAGGTGCCATGAGGTGCCATGAGGCTCTTTCAGCTCCCACCTCAGCCGGCACTCGAAGGCTGTTGGGGTAAACTCCTGGCTGGCCCGGCCTCCAGCCCCCCCTCCCCCCCCCCACCTCAGGTGGGCCACGGGGGCGATGAACTGGTCTCTGCACCAACAGCGGCACCGGGGCTCGGCTCCCCCCGACGGGGTCCGCTGCCCTCACGCTCCGCTCTCAAAAGGTTGCACAGGGAGAAGCTACAAATGCCCCGGGTACGGGACCTGTTGCCCTCAGATCCTGTCGCAGCCAGAAGTCAGGCAGGCAGGCAGGAGGGAGGAAGGACGGTGGGAGAACGGTGCCGACGCCACGACACCTCAGAGCTTCCCGCCCTCTCCCCACACCTCAGCCAGGGCAGAGAGATTCGGCCCCGCACTGCGGCACCTCAGTCCTCCCCCGGCTGACCCCGGGCGAGGCCGCCGGCCTATCCCAGCCGGAACCAGAGCCGGTAGACCAAGCCGGAGCCGCACTCACCTGCTGCCGCTGCCGCCACCACCGCTCCCGAGGATGCTCTAGCAGACGGAGCCCTCACCTCACCTGCAGCGGTTTTAACGGCCGCCAGGGGGCTGGCGCGCAGCACGCCGGGTAATGTAGTCCCCCTCCGCCCCAGGGACTGCCGGTCCCCTGAGATGCCGCGAGGGCTGCCGGGAGTTGTAGTTCTCCGTGCGTGCGCCGCAGCGGGGTACGCTGGGATACGTAGTTGTGGCGCCGCTGAGGGAGGCCGGGGCTTCCCCTCAGCAGAACTACAACTCCCGTGGTTCCCCGCGCGCCGCCACGGCTGCCGGGAGCCGCGTTACCGGCACCTCGAGTGGGCCCCGGACGCGGCGCTGACCCGGTGGCGGGTGTCCCAGGCCGGTTATGGCGGCAATACCGCCGCCCTCCGCTCCGGGCGGCCCGGAGCCTAATCCGCCGCCGCTGCAGTACAGCCTCCTGCTGCAGCACCTGGTGGGCGAACAGCGGCGTCCCCGCGCCTGGGACCCCGCCGCCCTTGGCGGCATCCCCAGCCCGCCCAAGAGCGAGGAGCAGAAGATGGTGGAGAGGGCCATGGAGAGTTGCGCCTTCAAGGCGGTGCTGGCCTGCGTGGGAGGTGAGGCGGGAACGCTGAGAGGGCCGGGGGAGGCTGGAAGGATGGCGTTAGGGAGTGTGAATGGGAATCCCCATGGGGTCGGGAAAGAGGTGGATGGGGAAGAAACAGCAGCACGGGGACCACCCCGTGGACACCTCCTTCAGTGTCTGTCCCGGGAAGGGATCTCCACCTGTCTGCCTTCCTTGCAAAGGGCGAGGCTTTCACAGCCTTTCTTAAGTACAGTGCAGGCTGTCAGCAAGGAGGGGGTCAGCAACAGTGTCTGTAGTATCCAGAGACAAGCCACTTGTGCCCTTGCACAGCCCCTTTCATGCTGTAGCATTGACAGATAGTGGGAGCAGAGGTTCTCTGGTGACTGCGGGTAATGTGCTGCTTGAATCCAGCCAAGGTTCATTTTATACTCTTTGTCTTTTGCAGGATTTGTCCTGGGAGGTGCATTTGGTGTCTTCACAGCTGGCATTGACACCAATGTTGGGTTTGATCCCAAGGATCCGTATCGCACGCCAACCGCAAAAGAGGTCCTCAAAGATATGGGGCAAAGAGGCATATCCTACGCAAAGAACTTTGCCATTGTGGGCGCCATGTTCTCCTGCACTGAATGTGTGGTGGAATCTGTGAGTAATAACTTCTTAAGCATTAATAAATGTTTTCTTATGCACTTAATAATCTCTTTGACTAGATCCAAATAAGTATGTGTATCCCCTTTGTAATAAGGCAAGGGAGCAGGCTAGTTTATTCTGTTTTCTGGCCATCAAAGCTTTTCAGCTTTCAGATCTGTCTTCAGAACTGCTGTTCTCTGACAGAACGAGCAGCGCAGTAGCAAAGTCCTTTTCATTTCAAGTCCTGAATGTATTGGCAAGTGTAGGCATTACTTTTTAAAACCCTAGCTACAAGTACTTGTTGTTACTTTAAAACATCAAACTGTGACTTGCAACATGGTAATTTGAGCCTCTAAAAATTCCATATGCAGAAAGGGATCCATAAGTGAAAGTTGCTGAAGTAACAGGCCTATTTTCATCTTGCCCCTACAGCAGGAAATGACCTTGTGCAGCTCAGTGGTAAATCTATCATCCATTTTCTTAAATAGGAAAATTAGGCTGTTAGTAATTTTGGTACTGCCTTTTAATTGAAAGATGCAATTATTTCTTAACTTATGTAGAGGAAAAGTGTATCTGCTTGCACAATGGAGCGAAACAAAGAGATCTCTGCCCTGGTGAGAAACTCACATGCTCTGGCTATGGAAATAGTACAACTTTGTCAGCAAAGTGCTGTGACTCCCCTGTGCTGAGAACCAGGCTACGGGGCTGGGCTCAGCGTTGCACCTATGTGCTTATAGCACCTTTGAAATCTCTGAGCTGGTGCTGGTGCTAGTGCAGAGCGGGGTGTTCTGGGGCTGTATGGACTCACCTGAGAATCTTTGCCCTATCACTGCATTGCACCATATGGATTTGTCTTACCTCTCCCGGTGACCTGCTCCTTCCTCTTCTCCTGGCCCTGCAAGTCTTATTTTGAGAGTGCAGGGAGCCATCTGCTGAGAATAGAGGGAAAGACATCCTCGGCTGCGAAGGGGCTGGAAGGTCATTTAGTCTTTCTTGGTACTAGCACAGACACTGAGTGTTTATTCCATATTTACTTGTTGACTCTGATTTTTAATTCCACAGTACCGTGGAAAGTCAGACTGGAAGAATAGCGTTATTAGCGGCTGCATCACAGGAGGAGCAATCGGTTTCAGAGGTTGGTAGTGCCTGCTATAATTATTTCTGTGATTACTCTCATTTGGTTATGTGGTGTGCAGTGTTTTTAATGGAACACACACTACAAATCTCTTTGCATGGGGTTATGGTGATATCAACACAAGAGTATACTCCAGGCTGGCAGAACTGCTGTCTCTGTCCCTTTCTTGCCAGCTTGAAAGATATGTGTGTGTAGGGAAGGCTTGGTTCTACAGGACAGTGAGATTGGAGGAAAATCAGAAATGACTTGAAGGAAAAATCAGGAAATGGTGTTAGCTAGCCACACTCTTCTGTGGTGTTGTGAGGAGGGACCCAAAAATACATACTGAACAACTCTCTGAAACTGCAGCTCTTGTGTTAACAGAGCTCTACTTATATATACCATTTCACTGGCAGTAGCTGTTAATTTGCAGAGTGTGTAAAACATTTTCCTTCCCTCTCATGTATCAATTCAAATAGACAATTCTACTTCGTGGTAAAAGAGCAGGAGCACTGGGATTTTAGACCAGCAGGTACTAGTGGGGCCTTTGGGAAGCTTTGACTGCTAACAACATCTGGAGAAAAGCCTCAAGTAGGAAGAGAGCTGCTCTGCTCATCAGAAATATAAAACTTCTCTCACCTCTCCCTAAGAAAAAAAACAACCAAAACTGTCCACAGAGCATAAAAGAAAGTGCTCTTGAAAGTACTTCTATTTGAGCTCATTGAGTTGTGTCTATCCTGGACCTAATCCTCTTAGAGCTTTCAAAGCTGCAGCTGCTCTTCTTATCCATCCCTAGTCCAACATCAAAGCCACTTGCAGTGCTGAGATCAGAGTGCACTGAAATCAGCAATGGCATTTTCCTCTTCCAGCCCTTGGGGGGGAGATGTAGCAACGCAGCCCCCAGCCACCATTTTGTGCTAGTCCAGCTGTGCTGGTGAGTCCCATGTGTGCCAGATTCCCCTCCTCACCTTGGGCAGTGGTAGTGGCAATGTCCCCTGGCAGAGAACCACCAAGTTCCCGCAGGTGTAAGCTCTTCAAACCAGCACAGCGTAAGCTAGTTTCTGGGAAGTAAAATAACTTTCCTATTTTGCTTATTCTTTCCCTCTTTTTTTTGCATTGCAGCTGGGTTGAAGGCAGGGGTTATCGGCTGTGGTGGATTCGCCGCTTTCTCCGCTGCAATTGATTACTATCTACGGTAACGGTGGGATCCCTTGGGAGCAAAGTTTCCCTTTTATTCCAGTGCTGCTGCAAAGAGCCTGCATCACGGCAGAAGAATCATCAGGCTTACCTTTCCGCTGCCTTTGGAGTCCTGCTCAGTGCAAGCTGGATGGTGTTGGCTGCTTTTCCTGAATGACTAACAATAATCTGGCTCTGAGCCCTGGCGTGCTGCTTCAGGCAGACTTGCGGGAGTATGCAAGGAAGGAGCCAGGCGCAGTGAGCAGTATCTCCAGGACGGATCAGCTGACTGTCAGTTTCCAGGAAACAAGCCTGGACTTTGAGCTTTTTCGATCCTTCGGGTCTGATTTTAATTAAGTCTGTTGCTGGCATCAAAAGAGGCAGGAGGACAATCTTCAAAAAAGAAATGCAGTGATTTAGGTTACCGTGTTTTTGAACGTGCTGCGAGTGTTTAACAGTTATCAGTTTGCAGCTTGCTACTCTGTTGGGGAGAGGTAAGATCCTGTGGAGAAATAGTTTGTTCCAGGCTTTTCTTAAAATACCAGCTGAAGACAAACCACCATCTGTACAGCTTGTCTTATTTCAAGTACAGAGATGAGAGCCAGATTTCTTTACCATGTCTTAAAGGGAAAAGCAAGAAGGAATCCTTAGCCTTAGAACTGTGTGGTTACTGGCAGATGAACAGAACAGTTTAAGGGGGGAAAGAAGAGGTTGTTGCAGAAGTATAATTCTCTGTAGCCACTTGGCTAGCCTGATTTAACCTCGCTGGGGGAGTACAAGTATCTTGCTACTGCTTTAACTGCCTCAGGCTCACACCATTAGTTCCAGCAGTTTGATGGTGACATTAGAAAGCAGAGATGTGAGAACAAATCACTCTTAGACAGCTAACTGGGCATGCACTTAGCACACAGTCTGTTTCTCATCATGTCCCTGTACCACCTCCGAATGCCCCAACGTTACAGTGGCGAAAGTGAAGTGTTATTTCTGTGGAGCACTGGTACTGAAGTCAAAACATCTGTTGGTTAGCTCAAGGACCTGCTCCCTTTTTGATTTGCATTCATATTAGCCCTCTTGCTCATCTAACCTAGCTGAGTTCTCAGACCTTGGGAAGCAATTTTTATATTCAGAATAGTTTAGGCTGATTTTAACCATCATTCAGCCACTCTGCAAGGGCAAACACCCACCCTCATCTTTTTGAGGCAACAGGATTTCAGACAGTGCACACACCTAATGGGAGTTCTCCCACCCCTTTCTCCTCCTTGCATCCACAGTTTGACATCCCAGAATGGTGACAGCACTGGCTTACCTGGAGGAGCAATCCTAGCAGAGTACTTTGGCTGATAACGGTGGCCATTCGGAGGCATATCGTCTCCCGTTCCTACATGGAAAGAAGTGGGGGAGACAGCACCATGTGATCTATCAGATGAGGTTTCCAGATTGCCTGATGGCCCTTGCTGTGCCTGTTCAGTATCCTCAGGCCAGAAGCTGTGCAAGTCAGCTGAATTTTAAGCTTGAGTAATTCGGGGCTGATTAAACAGGCTGGCTCCAGACAGTCCAGGGTTGTTTTTTTTTCCCTCCAGAATGTACTGAAATGCAAGGATGTAGCCCAAACCATAAGATGTCTCTTAAAATATAGTCTGGCACAATGCCTGTGCTTATACCACTGACTTGAAGTGCAATTAGCAAGATTTCCACGATAGAAAAAGCAGCAGCTGTGATGCTAAGGTGAAGAGTTAGTGCAAACAGCAACACCACAGGGCTCCCATTGTGCAAATGTTGGGGCTTTGCATTTTTATTAACTTTTTTTTTTCCTCCTCACATGGTTTACAGCCATTTAAAGTTTATAATCTACAGAAATTGAAACAGAACACAACAAAAATATATCCTTAACAACTTTTGAAAGTCAAATATTAATTAACAGTTCTATTCTACCTGTAGCTGCAAGAGTCCACCCCCCCACACACACACCCCCCACCACCATNGAATGACAGTATCGTGGACAGAGACTTGGACACACGTAACAAACCAGACACACACACCACGCAGAGGGATCCGTTGCGCAGTCAGATCTAAAACTCGGCCTCCTTTACCGGGTCCAGGGCCAAGGCAGACGCCTGGTTATTTTCTGCAATGCTGTTTCCCTTCTGTTCAGCTGGTAAGTCAAGAGGAGCAGGGTCTGGAGTGTGAGCCCTTTGGAGTGGGGGGGGGGCATTCAGGGACTGAAAAAA
>VXBJ01006172.1:1006493-1016688 GCA_013400055.1 Nycticryphes semicollaris
TGGTATGGGGCTGGCAGGCGCTGCCTTCCCCCCGGAGGTGGGCTTGGGACATACCTGGTGCATCGGTGGCAGGCAGCTGGGCTCTACCTGGAACAGTCTGTTGGTGGGGAGGGCAAAGGCAACGCCGCTGTCGGCAGGGATATGCTTGGTCACTTCTCATCCGTCTCCATTTGGCACAGGAGAGCGTGGGGGCCAGCGCAGTTGGGGAGGGGGCTTTTCCCACGAGAACACAGACTCGGCTCACAGAGCGAAAGGTTTCGTGTCCCAACAGGTACCAGCACCTACCTGGGAGTGTGGGAGCCAGGTACTCGGGCAGACAGAGTGCAGCCTGGCAGTGAGTGCAGGCGTGTGGCTGTCCTGCCTTGGGACATGGCCTGACAACTCCAGCCATCAGCCTGGGGGTGTGTGTCAGGAACTGGAGCCACAAACTAAAACAGACCTGAGCTGACCAGGCATGGCGAACCCAGCACCAACTGCTTTGTGAGAAAGAGCAAATGCAGCACTTCTGCCTCTGGTAGTGAGGGCCACGAAGGCTTTCCTCCTCCTCCTGTCCCTCTATACTGTTTTCCAGGCTGGGTGACCGTCCAGCTGCCACACAGAGCACTCGCCTCCGGCAGTCTGGCTGGCACCACGTGCTGCCATTTGCCTGGAAACAAAAACCTCCCCATTCTCATGGCCACAGCAGGAACGCTGGTGCCCCATCAAGTTCTGCCCCAGCATTGGCAACCATATGGCAGTGCTGTGCTGGCAGGGGGGCAGTTGCACACATCGCTATGGCAGAAATGGCAGGAACCTTGCTTCCTGCCCCACCGGGGCTTGATGGGGAAACTGTGGGATCCATGTACCCTGCTGGGACCCACGTGCCCTGGTGGGACCCAGTCGGTGCCACAGCACAGACCTGGGATCAGCCCGTGACGAAGGAAGCTGGCCCTCCCTCCAGCCTGCCGTGCATCGAGACCAGCACAGCCCCTCTCGCCCCAACCTGGTGTGATGGGTTACCCCAAAACGCTACTCGGAGGCGAGATGCAGCGAGGGAAGTAACCGCCACGCTACACACACACAGGCAAAGCACAGGTTTAGGGCTGTAGAAGGGACTGGCCTGAAAGCACTCAGAAGAGACATGGCGAGGAGGAAGCAGCACCCTGCTCCTCTGCCTCTCGTGGACGCAGGTTTGCTCAGGCCAGAGCAGGATCCAAGCACGGGGAGGGGGGTGAGGGGGTTCCAACGTTTGCGCAGGCAGCAAGGCAAAGCAGAGCTGGTCGTCACCGTCAGTAGGGAGGGAAGCCCGTGAGCTCCCAGCCTCTGAAGCGAGCCGGTGCTGCACATGCAGGCGTGGGGCAGGGGAGCTGGGGCAGCGGAACAGGCACTCGTGGGATGCTGCAGGTTTCGAGCTGGGCGAGACGAAGGGTGTCTGGTAGGAGGGAGCTGGCAGAAAGGAGTCCAGGAGAAAAACTAGCCAAGGGGAAAGCCTGTGTCCACAGCCCTTGTCAGTCACTACCTCTTCCGTTGAACAAATATACATAAAAACAATTCTTGAACACAAGAAGGGACATAAGACACGACTACTTTACAGAGAGGCACGGTGCCTGGGGTGGGACCGGGCCACTGGTATGCAATTGTACAGGAGCTGCGGGTGGCACCGTCCTGGGTCTGGGCTGGTCTCCCTTGGGGGGGCTGCGATCCAGTCCGTATCCCCCAACAGGGAGCTGGGAGTGTTTGCAGCTGGTGCCTTTTCCCTGCAGGCTACACGTCCGTGGAGAAGTAAAGCGTGTTGCGTTTCAGCTCAGTGAAGGAGATGGGTGGATGCTGCAGGTAGTAAAGAAGGACTTGGACCTGTAGGGGATGAATAAGGGGTGTTAGGCCAGAAAGAGGCAGAGCTGCCACCTCCTAGCTTGTCCCTGTGCAACCACATCCAGCAAAGAGCGACAGTTCTACCCAGATGGGCAGGTAAACCCCTCTGCTCCCCACCCCAGAGTTGCCATGCTGCCAGCATGGCTCTTACCTGGGCCATGACATCATGGGACCAGATGTCGGAGGCCAGGGTGAGGTGTGCCTTGCTCTCCACCTCTGAGGGTCTCAGCAGTGTCGGCCCAAAGACCGTGGCCAGGTTGTGAAGAGACATTTTGTTGATGGGCTCCTTTTCAGCTACCCTGTGGGGTAGAGGGGGAAAGGGAGCGTGAGCCCCTAATGATGTTCTCCTGGAGCAGGGCAGCCATGGGTTGGGTGATACAGGGGTGCTGAGTGCTGATCTCGCTTCTCCCAGCCCCAGACAGACACCCTCCAACTTGCCATGGCCCTTCTAGCTCCCGTCAAACCCAGGTGCAGGGCAGGGAGCTCTGCCCCCTTCCCGGCCTCCATCAGAGCCGCTGAGCCTGGCTGGGAGCCCCGGGTGTGATGTGGCAGGGACCAAGCCCTCGCTTGCTTTTGTGCTGCAGAGCCTCCGCTCTCCTTGAGCCTAGGCAGGGTATGGGGAGCTCCACACCAGCCCCTGCCTCCCTGAACCCACTCCCCACTCCAAGGTTCCCTACCCCTCCGACCCCACGGGACCCCAGCCAGCCCACACCGAGGGAACCAGGGCCACAACACTGCCATGTTAGGAGGCAGCTGCGTTCCCCGGCACAGGCTGCACGGTTGAGCCCCAGCCAGGGGAGCAGATGTGGGAACTGGCTGTGCCCGGTTCTCAGGATGGAAATGGAATTTTTTCCTTCCCCGCCCCCCAGCATCAATCACTTTTTCTGTTTGGTTCTAGCCAAATCAGAGGGGAAAAAAAAACCAACAAAACAAACAAAAAACCCAACAACTTCATGATGCAAGTAACATGAGCTGTGAGCCCTGGTCCCAAACTTGTGGCCAGCTCTGGCCAGGATCTGCACGCTGCTCTCCCACCCTGCCCACAGCCCCAGGCCCTCCACAGGTTTGATGCCCCCAGAACCATCCATCCTCAGGTTCAAATGGGCTTTATCTAGGCCCAGATAAAGCCTGGCAAACCACACATTGCTGCACTCACCCCAGGACAAGTGACACAGGGTGTCACCTGCAGCTTTGGGATATGTCCCCAAAACTGTCTCTGGGTCTTGCCCACCCACTGCAGACAAGCTACAGGGATTATTGCACCTTGTTTTCCAGGATCTACTGCTGGACTGGTGGGAAGGGACACAGCACTCTGTTTTCCTGCTAAGGGGGACACTGCACAGCTCCCAGTTGATTCCCTCTCCTGTGTCGAGGCCAGCTGCTCCCTGTGGACAGCTCGTCCAACCAGCTGGACACCAGCTGCAGCAGCCCAAAGCCACATTGTGCCAGAGGACATGTGCTTCCTGACTCTCATCAACGGCTGTGTGCCGCACAGTCCCCACTGGCACAGTGGCTAGTGACCCTGGGCTGTTCTGTGGGGACAAACAGCTCCAGGAGCCCTCTAGCATCCCACAGGGCCCATGGAGAGAAGCCGTGGGAAGCCAATGGCATCAGCCAAAGGGACTCATGGCATATTGGATCCCAGCCGGACCAGGCTGCAGCCTGGCCACAACCCCAGTGAAAGTGACAGAGCCTGGAGAGACGGGGTAGGTGGGACATACCTCTTGGAGGGGCTGGAAGGGGAAAGTGCCACTGCCACCTGCACAGCACCAAGCCACTGTTGCTGGCCACGACTGCTGTCCACAGCCCTGCTCTGCACTGTCTGCCTTCAGCTTGGGATCAGCCCACAGCCACGCAGGCATCACAGGGATTAGACCAGCTCTAGCTCCACTCACATCTCATCCACACAGCAAAGCAGCAAGACAGACCCATCCTGCACCTCCTGCCCACACTGGGCATTCCTCTGGGAGTTGCAAACTGAGCTGTTACCTTTTCAAGTGCTCCAGCAGGAAAAGGAAGGTGATGAGGTTGGGGTCAGGCAGAGAGCGGAGAAGGTGCATCATGCAGTTCTCCTTGGCAGCAGGATCCGAAAGGGCTGGAGACAAGAAGGGATAAGGCTCAGGACATGGGCTAGTGACACCTTGTGCAGCAGCAGGACCCACCATGGCCAGATGGCTCCAGCACCAGCAGCTGGCCCTGCGCCACAGGGTTCTGCCCGCACCCTGGGGAGCAGCATCACAAGCCCTGAGCTGGCCTGGAGCTGGCAAGGAAAGCCAGGACTGAGTGTGCCAAGTTGGGAAGGACCCTCGGGAGTCTCCCATCCCAGAGCAGGCATTGCTAAACATTTCCACGGTTGGGCACCAACCCCTTCCCCATCCCCAATTCCTTACCAATCCCCTCCATGAAGGCAGGGTAGAGTCTGTCAGTGAGGAGGGGCTCAGGCAGCTCGCGGAAGTACAGCTTCAGGGTTCCGGCAATGGCATTGATGTCCATGTCACTCAGCACGACCAGGATGTCCTTGTTATCTGTCCAGAAAGCACCCATATGTGACACCTCTTGCACCTCCTTCCCCTACGGGTCTCAACCCTCCCGTGTCACCCCAGCTATCCAGGGAGGCTGCCGACCAGAGTACGGTGACAGCACCACTGGGTTCCCTGCCCCGTGTAGCCAGGCTGGGGCTGGGAAGAGCTTAGTGGTTCCTGCCTAGCTCGGCAATGGGATGCGGAACAATTTACAAATCCATTTGCAACGTTGCACTGACTCAGAGTCTCCCAGGAGCCAGCCAGGCACAGCGGCAGCTCAGAGACACCAAGGCACAAACAAGGCTGGGACCTCTGAGCATTTGTTTTCCCAGCTACATCCTCCTCCTCACCCCTAGCCCCTCTTTGGGCACACCAGCGCATTTTGGACACATGCAGTGCCATCACCAGACCTTGGGCTTGCAGGGCAGGGGACCTGGGAGGGTCTCAGTGCCTGTGAACCCTCCCAGGAGAATGTGACGTGAAGGGTAACCACCACCCAGGACACTCACTTGCATCAAAGACAGCTTTCAATGCCTGGATGTCAGTGGCAACGCCAGAGATCCTGTAGATGCCGACCTCTTCGATGCCCCTCTTCTCCACCTCCTCGATGCACTGGCGCACAATGTAAGGCACCTTGGAGCGCTCGCGCCTGGCTCAGAAAGTGGAGGCATAAACAAAGAATCCCTGGGGACCTCGTGGTGGCCAGCCCAGCCTGTAAATCCCTGGGCCAGGGGCAGGATGGGTGGTAACGAGGGAGCTGGTGAAGGAACAGGCAAATTCCAGGAGACAGCAAAAGCTGAGCTCTCTGGTGCTAGGTGGGAGCACAGGGACACGGTGCAAGGATAGAGCAAGGGGACACGGTGCAACCCCACACCCACAGGGACTGGAGCAGATCAGACCTCCCCTAGTCCCACACATACTTTGTCACGACACTGATTTTGACCCCGAAGACACCAGTCTGCTTTTTGGATGGGGTCCTCTTCAGGCTCATGTCTCTGCTGGTGAACTTCATGGAGAACTCCACCTTGATCTGCGTGAGGCAAGGGGTGAATCTCAGCAGCCTGGCCCTGGACCCGTCACCTCCATGTCACATGAAGGCACACCACAGCCCCGGGAAAGGGGCTGCCATCGAAGTGAGGGCTGTGGGTCCTGCTTACCCCGTTCATCTCGATCACATCCATGTGCCAGTTCTTTGTCTGCACAGCCTGTGGGTCCAGCTGTGGGGAAAGATGGTGTGTGAGCTCTGCAGGGACAAAGCCCCATGCCAGCCCCACTGCCACCGCAGCCCAGCAGCCCCTGAAGCCCCCAACCCACAGACAGTACTGAGCACAGGACATGCTCAGGAGAGCCTTGCCAGGCAAGGCTCATGCAAGAAGAGACATGGGCAGCAGAAGGATGGAGAGGAGAAGGTTTGGAGACCCTCTGGTCATGACCCAAAACCAGGTGGGCTCCACCTCCTTGCCTGCTCCCCCCCCGCCCCAACCCTGTGCCCCTGAGAGGCAGTGCTTTAACCCACACCCGAGCAGTAAGAAATTTCTAAGAAATCAGGACTATTTCTGGCAGCAGATTGATGAAACAGAACTAGGGCAGCATTTTCCATGCAGAAAAACAACATCTCCCCATAGCCAAGGCTATTTATAACCCCTGGGAATGACGGGTTCCCCTATTTCTGGCTTTGGGGCTAGAAGGGGACTCAGTGACGCTGCCCCGGCGCCCGGCCACTGCAGCAAGGTGCTGGCATTCCCAAGGTCCCGGCACGTGCCATGGTGGGCACTGGGCCCCGGGGCTGGGCAGAGGTGGGTGCAGTTGCCTTTTGGGGATTTTTGGTCCCCAGCTGATGGTATCGATCCAGTCCCATTGATCCCTGTAATGCATGGGGTGGGCAGTGGGGCAGAACCCGTCATTAATGTTCCCCTGGGGAAAGAGAAGGGATGCAGGAGCTTGGCAGGGGCTGGCGGGGGCTCCCAGGGCTGCGTGCACACAGCTGCCAGGCAAGGCTCGTGCCAAACGCATGGGGTCACTCCACAAGGACACGGGAGTTTCCTACAGCTGCTGGGTTGGGAGATGCTCCGGGCAAGCGCAAAGATGTCCAGAGCTGCTGCTCTGGCCACGGAGCTGCCATTACTCTGCCCCAGCCTCTGGCTGCCCAGGAAGCCGCCACATGTCATGATGGGGGCAACCACCGGGTTCCTCATGTCTCTTCTTGCACACCAAGACCTCACTCTCCCAAAGACAGCATGGTCCAGGAATAGCTCCTCACATGGAGCCTTCCCTGGTGCCCCAGCCCCAGCACATGGGAGAGCTGGGCAAGCACCATGTCACCTCCTCCCCGCCAGACTTTCGGCTGCTGGGGAGGGCAGCAGGGGGAGTGTGAGGCAGAGAAGGAGGATGAGGAGGAAGAGGAAGAAGGCTGCAGCCGCCCTGGCCTTTTGTGGAGCTCAGATGCAGGTCTGGACACCAAGATCACAAGGCTGCTGGCAGATCCTCGTCAACCTCAACCCCTGTGTTCCCCTCCCAGTGCCACATCTCCCCATGCTACTTGAGACCAGACACAGGCAGCACTGCTGTGCACCCACCACAGCCAACACCAACCCAACACCAGCTGTCCTGGGGCGCTGTCACCCCTTTTCCCTGCACAGCCCATTTCCAATCATGGCAGCATCCGAGCCCTTCGTCCCCCAGCAGCGTCCAGAGCCATGGGCCTCCCCTCTCTGCAGAGTGAGTTTAACTGTAACCACTATATGCGCCTTCCCCATCTGCATCCCCTGGGTCTTCCCAGCTCTGATGGCCCTAGCAGCTCACATCTGGAAGGGCTTTAGCAGGACTCTGAAGAAAGCTTTAATAAAAGCCACGTTGGCTGCCACCAGTGCCATGGACCTTACTCTAAGCACGCCACCTCCCCATAGCCGCTTGCCCCTGGTTGGGCAAAATCATCTCCATCCTGCTCCCCACAGCAGCTGACATGAGTCCTTTGGGGTTAGTTCAGCTGACACTACCAGCCTGAGCTCCCTTGGAGCTGGGGCAGGTCCCCGTGCACCCACATGGCACTGGCTGTGGCCTGGCCCTGGCTCTCCACTGTCCACTGGCATCCCACGCAGCAGGCAGCACCACCACGCTGCCCACTCCCCACAGGAAGCAAAGCTGTGGCTGATGCTTCGTCTCCAGGCGTGGGAGGATGGATGGGAGCATCCACCCACAGTGCCAGAGGCAGCTCCTGCCCACACAGTGCTGGCAAACACCCCATCTCAGCTACCACCACCATCTCCTTCTGCTCCAAAGGGAGGTGCCTTGCTCTAGCGCATTGCAGGGACATCCCAAGCCGGTGGGGAACTGCTGGCTGGGGAGCCCTGGGGAACAGCCAGCACCTTGCCATCCTTGGCACAAGTGACATGCATCCCAGGAATCTCCTCTTCGGCAGCTTGGCACTCAACTGGCTTCAAACGTCAGCCTGCACCCTGGGAAACAGCTAAGCCAGGTCACCGGTACCTCTCTGGGCTGCTCCCGCTTGTTTCAGGGGACTCTTGGCAGTGGTGTGGCATCCGTGCCCAGGCCAGCTGCAGTGCCACTCTCATCCACTGTGAGGTGAAACACCCCCTGGTCCTGGCTGCAGGCACGTGCCAACAGCCCCCTTTCCCAAATTATCTGAAGGTACATGCTTGTAGGACAAGGCCCCTGGTTGCAGAGTGAAAGGTGGCAGCGCGGCAGGAGATGAGCATTCCAGCAGAGCTCTGTGCATCCCGGGTAGGCTCTGGTGCCAGAGGGATCCCCAGAAGTCCTGCTGGTGCTTGGCCCCAGCAGGCCCTGCCTGCTGTTTGTCTTGCACATGGGGTGACTCTGGACTGGAGAGGAGGAGACCTCATCCTGGGATTTTGTCCTCAAGGCACCTCTGGGCTGTGGATGCAGCTCCTGTGTGAGCAGCAGCAACCGAGACAGACCCAGGCAGAGCCAGTTCCCTGGGGCTCTCAGGTGAGCAGCTGAGATGGCTCCAAACCCTCATGGCACCTCACCAGGGCCCCAAACGCTGGGATGCTGTGGCAGGGCAGGGGCTGCCAGGCTGGATATGTCCCTTCCTCACGCCTCACCCATGAGGTCACTCAACCATCAGCCCAGGGTGAAGCAAACCGGTGACTCAGCTGGTGAGGCCATCTCCGCCACAGTCCCGGGGAGCAGGTTCCTGAGGGAGCTGCTACAATCAGGGTCACTTCCCACCAGCATGGCACCCACGGACACCCCAGCCTGGCCTCCCATGGCTACCCTGGGTCCAATGGGCAGATACCCCCACCAGACCCCTGCACTGAGAGCTTCTTCCCCATGGAACAGGGCAGAACAGTCCCCACAGCAGCAAATACTGTTGGTGGCAAAGCACAGCCCCAAAAAAGCAGCGATTCACAGCCCCACCTGAGAGCAGACACCCACAGCACACCAACACCGTGCACAGCCAGGGCTGCATCCTGCCCCTGCAGCCCCAGTGC
This sequence comes from Nycticryphes semicollaris, assembly GCA_013400055.1. NCBI lineage: Eukaryota > Metazoa > Chordata > Aves > Charadriiformes > Rostratulidae > Nycticryphes > Nycticryphes semicollaris. The sequence goes on from VXBJ01006172.1 coordinate 1,015,339, forward strand.
TCCCAGTTGATAAGCAACCCCTTCATGTTTTGACCCAGCAACAGCCACTGGGCAGCCTCCTCTCACAGCCCTTGCTGCCCCTTAATCCCCTCTGTGGGCGCAGCGGCGGCGGCACAGAATTGAGGTTAATGCCGCTGCGTCACAGGCAGCCCCGCTGCCGCGCCAGCAACTCCGCCACCGGCAAACCTCGGCCCCGCTGCCACCAAACCGAACCCCCACGTGCCCAGGCAGCTCCTGCTGGCGATTGCAGCCCAGCAGCTCTAAGCCAGCAGCTCCCCACGCAGGGGAACCCCAAGTAGGGAAACCCACGGAGCCTCCCATGAGATCACAGGGGCTTGGGGACAGCCTGCAATGGTGCTGTGCCCCCTCCCTTGTTGCCTTGGATGCTCAGCCCTGCTCTCTGTCCTCCCCCAAAGACGGGCAGCACCGGCTAATGAGGCTGCGACTGGGCTGCAAGCTGGGGGAAGCCTGGATGGACCTGGGGCAGGTGAGTTGCAAACAAAGCCAGCACCCTAAAGAGAGGGTGTACACAGGCACCGGGGGCTGAAGCACCCCAGGAGCCCAACGTCAGCTCCCCCTACTCTGTAGGGCCCCCCAACACAAACGGCTCAGCCCCTCCCCAGCCCCTCAGCACACAGATCAAGAAGGAAGGAGGGAAATGAGCACCCCACAGGCTGCTGACTGTTCCCAAGAGCTCCCAAAGCACCCAAACAACCTCCTCCCTCCATGCACAGACCCCACCAACTTTGCCCCCCACCCCCCCATATCAGAATCCCCTGCACCCCGCAAAGCCACCAGGCAAAAAGCCACAGCCAGCACACAGAGTGAAGCCAACCCAGAGCCCATTTGGTGCCTGCCACCATCCTCCCACCACGTCGTGCGCCCCCCACCACCACCGGCGCACCCCGAGAGGCACCTTCTGCCGGAGCAGCTTGCTGCGCACCCTGCCCCAGAGGCGGGCACCCGTGTTGGGGGGACGCTTCCCCTCGGGCTCCTCCACACCGTGCTCCGGCCGCTCGCCCGTTGGGCTGGGGCTACCATCTGGCTGCACCAGCACCTCCGTCATTGCGATGACCGCTTTCGGCTCCGAGGAGGGTGGCTGGAGGGCCCCGGGATGGAGGTGGCCGGGGCTAATTTAGGACAGCACCCGCATCCCCTCTGCTCCAGGCGGGAGGTCAGTGGCGGTCGGGGTGGCAGGAGCCGGCGAGGGAAGCCCAGCTGGGGCGGCGGGGAGATGACCGGGCAGGGCTCATCTTCAGGGTGTGAGCCAGGCTGGCGAGAGGCGGCTCAGCAGCTCGGCAGCCCCAAAAGCCTCCCTCCCTCTGCGAGGAAGTGACTCAAAGGCAGGCC